>CM071574.1:66566930-66864430 GCA_036426205.1 Ascaphus truei
TTAAAATTAAGCAATAAAAACATGTTAAAAAAGCAACAAATGTGTCTTGTGCCTCAAATAAACAACAGCAAATTGCATGCCCCGCTGGATGGAAATAGTAATCATATAGGTTTAACATTCAATACATTTCTGTTTAATGTGGAGTGTCGTACATAATATACATTATAATTTTAAACAACTTAACCTGACCATGAAAACTTTTTATAAGTGATATAATACCTCAGACATAAGTAGTTTAATCATAAAACAAGAAGTGGAGGCTATGTTAGAAATTTGTCTTATAATCTACAGATTGAGTTTTTCTAGAAAAATCCGAATCCAATTGTAAATATTGCTTAATTAGGATGTCCTGTAGCCAACAGGTGCACCACCAGACACTATCACACTGTAATTGGGACCGGTTATACCACAGGGGCCAATGTGAGATTTGGTGGGTCAGGCCGTTCATCAAAAACCCGTTACATAAGGTTTAGAATTCAAATGCAAGCCAAAGAGGTGAATAGTAGTTATGGTTTAATGCATAGCAGATGTTGCCACCTGTATTTTTTCCTCGATTTGCAAGAACGCCGTCGATTGTAAGACGCACCGTTGATTTTAGCACTTACAATCGAGGAAAAAACGATAACAACAATTTTTTGTGGAAAAACAGCAACCCCCCTCCTGCTCAGCCAATCAAGGCAAGGTAGCAGACAGAACGGCCTATCACAGGCGGGGCATGGCTACATCCCCAGATAGTTGGAGTGTGGTCAGTGTTGTTTTTAATTTATGTTCCACTGAAATATCCGTATATTTAATTACCACTACTTTTCCTACTATAAGGGCCCACATTACACAGTATGCGGTAAAATCGTAAATCGACTTCTGCAGGCGTTCATTTGCACCGCGCGGGAAGCTCTCGGGGGAGATGTCATCACTGTGCGATCACTCCCAGCCCCAATTGCGCAGGTTTAACCTCTCCCCCGGCGTTCAAGGCCGACAGTAGTTTCCGTCGCAGGTTGTGGAGTTGTGCAGGGGCGGGACCAGCTTGAGAGCTCCCTCCATTACCCGTTACCCCAGGCTGTGAGTCGCGGGAGGAGGGGTGGGGGGGCGGTGAGCAGAGCAGCCAGCTCTTTTACCACTGCCGCACCGCCGTTAACCCCAGGCTGTGAGAGTAAGCTGTCAACTCTGAAAGCAGCCCTGTTGCGGCTGCTCCAGCAGCGCCCCTAGCAGTTTTTTTAAATATATCGATTCTAAGACGTATCCCAATTTCAGCCATGGGAAAATGGGAAAAAAGGTGCATCTTATAATTGAGGAAATAGGGTATTTATTTCTCTAACCAGCATCTCCCGGTATCCTCCCCTACAAATCCCGTCAACATGGCTGCGCGGCGTCAAGTTGCCATGACAATGGGGCGCCTTATGGTGCCAAAACGTTACGTGATGCCACGTTGCGACGTCACAAAGCGTCTCGTCATGGCAACGCTGCACCTTTTGACGTCGTGCAGCCATGTTGACGGGATTTGCAGGGGGAGAAGGCGGGAGGATGCCGCTTCCGCCGCCACCCAGAGATTTTCCGGGTAGCCCCGTAGCCCGGAGATACGTGGCCAAAACTCGTAGTCTCCAGGTCAAATCCGGAGTGGTGGTAACCCTGCATATTGGATGTTGGTTTAGAGATAGGAATTCAGGACTGGTCTAACATGGAGTAAAGTTTTTTGTTAGAAACCACGTGGATAAAGGGGGCGGAGTTAGTGATCAATAAATACAGATGTATCTGATCAGCTCTCTCTCTAAGGCTGCGCTTATAGTCCTGGCTACGGCGACAGCGTGCAGCCGCAATGCAAGTACTAGCAGTCCGTCGCGGGTGCCCATAGTGGGCGAGACCACGACGACGCTGCACAGCGACGTTCCGGTCATGATTGCAGGTCAAACTAATTCGTTTTTTCAGCGATCGCAGCATGACGTCGGCGGCACGTGAGCGGATCAGCCAATGCGGGCAAACCACTCACGGCCACGCCTCTGCCATGCCCCCTGTCACCCTATCTACAGACGCCTGCACTATAGCTACGGCTGACGTCACACGGTCACCGTCACTGTAGACAGGGCTATAAGCGCAGCCTTAGATCTCTCTCTAAGATATCTCTCTGCAAGGAACATCTAAGCTGCAATGTGAGACACAAGTCTCTCTCTCTCTCTCTCTCTCTCTCTGTCTCTCTCTCTCTGTCTCTCTCTCTCTGTTCTATCATTACCATCTGAGAGAGAGAGCACATGTTATCATCATTGATTGAACTGCCATCTGTAAGTAACACTGTAAGAATAAACCATAACTCTCTCTGCTGAACAACAATCTTCTGACGTCTTAAGTCTTTATGAAGAAGGAATAAGGGTGAGATTATTCTAACAGTTAGTATCTCGCCTCCCAGCATGTCCTGCTCTATCTTTGTAAATAATGAATTTCTTAATCTCGTGGGTCTGCGGTTACCGTGGTAACCTTTAGACTGCACTGGGCTCTGGGGAAGGCTCCATTTTAACCTTCCGAACACTAAATATTTCTAACGCTCGTAACTGCCCTACGGAGCATCAGATTTAACAAATAAAAACAGCGTTGGAGAGGGCAAGCAAAGTAAAAGTAGCACTGCAATAAATGGCGATTAGTGCAGACTCTGCTTTAAGTCTGTTAGAACGGCTGTGTTTATTAACCCATTAATGTCGGGGCAAAAAGAACAATTTTGACATTTGACTTGTTGTGTATGGAACTAGTTTTCCAACCCTGGTGTTATAACGTCAGGGAATCACACAGGGATTTCTCATGTCCGGGGGCCTGGCACGGAATTCTCTCTCTGTTTTCCTGGCTGCGGATCTGTGAGAGATCACTCAGGACTGCAGAGGAAACAGCTACTGCAGGAGCATTGATTGTCTCAGAGAGAAACTTTGCCCACCAATCAGTGGCATTCTCAAACATCACGGAGCGAAGGAAAAGCACCTTATTTGGTGAGGGTTTAAGTGTCGGGCTGCGAAAAAATGAGGACTTGGGTAATTATGTTTTCAGGGACAGTCTCAGACAGTGCTGTTAGTACTAAAATCCCATAAGCACTCAACCATAAAACAAAATGGGGACAAAATAAAATATTGAAATAAGTTAAAAAGGCATAAAAACAACTAGTGTCAGTATGAGACATATAGGACAACCCGAGAATAAGTCCTGGCAATAATCATATCATGAAAAAAAAAAAAAAAAAAAAAAAAAATATTTAATATTTTATTCAATTTGATGTTTGTACATTTTTTAAATAAAAAAAACCTAAATTCGATATAACCCAGCACTGTCTTCTCCTATACCTCTGACTGTTTCCTATTGAGACATTTTTTATGTGATATATATATATATAATATATATATAGATATATATATAATATATATATATATTATATAATCACATAAAAAATGTGATTATATATATTATAATATATATTATATATATATATATATATATATATATATATATACTATATATATAATCACATAAAAAATGTCTCAAGAGGAACAGTCATAGGTATGGAGAAGACAGTGCTGGTTTATATCGAATTGTAGTTTTTTTATTTAAAAAATGTACAACATCAATACAAAAGCGACAAGTTTTACAAATTAAAATATAACTTTTACACTATATACAGAAAGAGAAATTATAGTATTTACATACTTATATCAGACTTCTCTCCCAGGACGGACACACTGACACACTGACACACTGACACACTGACACACTGACACACTGACTCTCTCTCTCTCACGTCACTGTGCCCCCATCGTAATCCTGCAAGTGCTCTCCAAACAAACCATGCACCCCTTCTCTATACATTTGGCATTTTAATGTGGGCATCCATACGGAGGCAGCCATACTATCCCACATCTCTACTGCGTAGGGGCACTCCAGGAGGAGGTGCTCCATCGTCTCCAAAACCCAAACACAGGAATCTCTGGGGCAGTTCCTATCCTCTATATTTTTATATTTAAGGTTTGCCCGTACATACAAACGCCCATGGATGGACAACCAGAGTATCCTGAATCCTAAACGGGACTCTTCGGTCTAACAGATTTTGTAAGGCTTCTTTCAGGTCATCTACACCACAATGTTTCAGATTGAATGTCTGGGCACATACCCTACTCAATACCACCCAGTAGAGTTTTTTCCTGGGAAAATAAGTAACTTCTGATACTGTGACCTTACACTTATTTAAAAACTTGTAGGTGATCTTCGTATATTCTGGTATGTAAATGCCTCTTACTATAATTATTTTGATATTCCTACCACCTAGCCAGCCTTTCAGGGGAGACACCCACTTCCTAAAAACAAACATGCCACATCTGGTCATCTCTATTAAGAACATTCTGCAAATTAAAACACACAAAAATGAGTGATAAAATGTACCCAGGGTTCACCGTTCCCAAACCGCCTTTCTCTCTGGGCAAATAAATGATGTCTCTCTTCAACACATTTAAGCGATTTCCTCAGAGCAACTGAAAAAAGTGATCGTAACTTCCGCAGGGGGAGGAAATACAAAACGTATATAGACAAAAATAGAAATCAAGAAAGTCATCTTAACTTTTTCTCTAAAAAGAAAATGTCATTTTTCCCACCGTTCTACCTTTACTTTACAGATTTTTCATTTCTCCTCCCAGTTGTGAACGTGGAATTCTTTTTTTTTTTTTTTCAAAATAAATCCCTAGAACTTTAAAAGAGGCATTGTCTATCTGAATATCCTCAGGTAGACTAAAGGGGGTTTCCTCTTTTCCTAACCAGCAGGCCACAGACTTAGCCTGATTCCCCAGGGAGTTGGAAACATTTGAGTACTTATGTATTTCCCCGCTTACACTGTACTTTCAAAGGACTTATTAGAAGCCACATATATACAAACGTCGCCTGCATACGCCTGGCACTTAACTCGCCCCTCGTGTTGGGAACCCTCACAGGGTACGGCTTGTATGTGACTATTCTGCTCCAGGTGTCTTAAAAAGGGGTCTATGGAGAAGATGTATAATAGGGGGCTCACGGGCACCCTGTCTAACACCCGACTTAATGGGAAAAGATTCCCCTACACCCAGCCATTAATGACCGGTCTTCCATAAGCTCCTTCATACAGCAAGCCAGTTTCTCCACAAAGGTATCTGGGAAACCATATCTTTCCAGAGTTTTAAAACGATAGACATGATCCACCCCTATCGAAGGCTTTGGCCTGGTCAGATTTAACAGGTACCCTGATAGACCTCCATTCCTGCCCATCTCAAACATCTCCCTGATGTTAATTAAGTTATTAGCGATGTTCCTTCCCTTAATGGCACAGGATTGGGAACTCGTTATCACCTTCTCTGCAATGATTTATGCCAAGATTTTATAATCATCATTTAGCAATACTATTGGCCGCCAAATTTTTAAATCTTCAGATCCCCTTTCTTATATAATAAGGTTAAAATGGATTCCTGTGGGGGTGGGGGGTGCATGACATCACAGCGCATGCACGTCTGCTAAAAAGCTCTGTGCATGCCGCTGCTAGATTTTAGCTATAGCCTCCGATTGGCACCTTGTATTGCGCTAAAATCAGCTGCAGCAGGCGCGGGAAGCACTCGGTATGCCTACCGCCAGGAAGGATCGGAAGATGTTCGCCCCAGATCTGTCCCGTTTCGGGCACAAACAGCCCGCGATGGCGAATGGAAGATGGCGGCGAGGCGCGCATACCATCAGGCTCTGAGCAGGAGCAGGGGGAGAGAGAGATGGACACAGCCATAACCACGCAGGATTTAAAGGGGATGTTTAAAGAAATGTAGAATATGTTCGAGGAAGCCTTAGATAATGCAGTGCTGGAGTTCAAGTCTGAAATATCCTCCCCGGCTAAAAGGAAGGACCACGGACCTGGAAAACAAAATGGACGCCACTTTGCAAAACCAAGTAAATACAGATGATGCGCTCCTGCGGCTCAACGAGGAGGTAAGAGCCATGAGAGCCAGCATGGACAATCTGGAGAACAGGGAGCATAGGCAGAACCTGCGATTCCGTCACATCCCAGAGTAAGTATCTGTGGAGGCACTGCAGCCCTATCTTAAAAGGCGGTTTCTCTCAATCGACCCCCAACTACAAGAACTGTTGATGGACAGAGCTCAGTGAGCGTTGGGTCTGAGACTTTGTAAGCCTAAAAGAAGTAGGGATGTGGTGCTGAGGCTTCATCAATACACGGCCAAAGACAAGATAATAAAGGGGTGCAGAAACAGAGGTTCAATCGATTTCGAAAACTCCCCCATCCAGATCTTCCAGGACCTGCCCAGGCTGACCATAGAGACGTGAAGAGGACCACGACCGGTGACAGTGATACTCCAGGAAAAAGGAATTCACTATCGGTGGGCCTTTCCGTTCTGCCTTATAGCTAACCATGGAGGGAGGCAGTCTCCACTTCTCTACCCAGAGGAATCAGCAGCCTTCCTATCAGCGTTTGGTAAGGATTTCAAGAGCAGACGGGTCTATAACGGACTCAGGATGACAACCCAGAGGAAAAGCGGTCAGCCGAGAGAGCAACGGATCAAAGAGGGAATAATAAGAACCGTCTGAGCACCTGAGAGGTCCCATGGGAGTCCTTTTATTGGTAACTAAATTTTGGAAGGAACCATCGGAGTATGTGGTGGACTCTTTGACCGACAAGTCTGCGGCCCATGACTTTCCAAGAAGCCCAAGTTGGAGCTTTTTTATTTTCTGTTTCTCTCTCTGTCTCTTATCTTGAATTTCAGGTCCGGTTATGCTCATAGTTTGAGATGATCTGCCCAGTGTCTGGGCGACAGGAACAACTCTGCAAAGGGGAGAGACCCCCTCAAGGTTTACAAGAGACTAAGATCTGCACGGAGCAGGGGAAAGAACTGTTTGAGAGCTCGGGCAAGGGGTGAGTGGGCCTAGGCCCAAAGAACTTGAGGGGGTAGGTCCTTTGTGGGTTACACACCACACTGTGACTCAGAAAATAGACACAAAGAACATTAAGCCCCACTAAAGAACAAGAGCAACCCCTGCTCCAACCGTTAATAATTATGGACTGTTTAGTGAAATATACTATGTCCAATGTATGCTTTTCCCCAGGTTGTTTATCCCCCCCCCCCCCCGCCGCCCCC
The DNA here is from genome assembly GCA_036426205.1 of Ascaphus truei. NCBI lineage: Eukaryota > Metazoa > Chordata > Amphibia > Anura > Ascaphidae > Ascaphus > Ascaphus truei. The sequence goes on from CM071574.1 coordinate 66,574,052, forward strand.
CCCACCTTTAAATGTATATGATGAGATAAAGGAAGAGGGGTTGGAAAAGACAGAGCCAAGAGGGAAACTATTGTATTATACTGTAAAAGTTATATATGTTTATATGTGCCAAAGTTGGTAAAAGTTGGTTTAAATGGCAGTTATTGCCGCCTTTTTTGGCCTGCTCGACGCCTGGCGTCACTCGCATAAAGGACAGAGGGATTATTATTTTTACCCTCCACCACACGATCCATATTCAAGGATAGATAATATATTTGTAACCCCCAATATCCTGGAAGTAGTGGTTCACTCAGATATAGTTACACCAAACGTGACATTGTGCGGCGCTCACACACCGACTACAAATAACTAGGGGTGGATAAAGTGGAAGGTATGTGGGTGAGAGTTTGCTCAAAAACCTCTGGTGAGGACTTGTTTCCAAAAGTCCTCCTCTTCAATCGCCACTCCACAAAAATCCCGAGGGAGCAGGGTCACCCAAAAAGAGAGAAAAGCAAGTGTACACTTTTGTATAGGTGAGGGATGTATAGCTAAAATCTTGGTTCCTATGTCTGCCCAGTTACAGGAAGATGAAAATTCCATAGCCTCCTCCCAACAGTGGTGTTGCAGCTCCTTTCATGTGAAGATAAATGTAGATATTCCCTCAGGTAAAAAAAAAAAAAGGAGAAGAGAGACATAGTGCACACCAATAGTGACACTTTAGTAATTAGGACATGTATTTCAGCTACTCTCACTTTATACAAGTAAATCAGGCATGAAACAGAGGAGGATACTGTGCTTTGATTGTTGGTGCAGGGTTCCTGAGCTCCTGACTTTCGTCTGGCTGCAGTCCTTAGGTGGTATAGAGGTTTCCCTTCTGGAGCTGTCCTCATGGGCTCCCTCGGCGTCCGACGTCCTCGCCAGTCTCTGCTTGCGTCGCATCACTTCCAGTCGCGGACCTCACTTCCGATTAGCCTCGTGGAACAGGTTCGGGCACACTATGATCAGAATGTCAGCCTCTGTCCTCTCTCCTCACTATCTCAACGCGTTTCGCAGCTCAACGCTGCTTCCTGAGGAGAATCTTTTTGGGTGACCCTGCTCCCTCCGGATTTTTGTGGTCACTCAGATATAGGTCGGTTCATGCTCTGGTTGTAATTATGTTTGACCCCCCCCATTTGCCAAGATTCGCTCCTTCTATTGGAGGATGAACGACTCGCTACTAAACCACCCGGAGATTAGCTCACAAATTGGAAATTCACTTAAAAACTATTTCCAGATTAATAACGGGTCTGTAGAGTCAACAGCAATTTTATGGGAGGCTCATACAGCCCCAATTAGAGGGCAGCTTATATCAACTGCATCATAAAAGAAAAAAATGGGACAGACAGAAACATTTTACGGATTAGATTATAGTGTTGGAAAGTCAACATAAAAAAAATCCATCGAGAAAAATGTACAAAATTCTGAATCAGGCAAAGGGGGGAATTTAGAAGGCTGCAGCTGGAGGATGTAGAGAAGGCTCTTACATGGACTAAGCAGACATACTATGACAAGGGAGAAAAAGCTGTTTTTGGCATATAAACTTAGAGGAATTTAATCGAGGGCATCGGTCTTGGACATTCAAATAAAAGGAGGAGAAATTACATACAAAATCCTTCAAAGATTGCTGAGGAATTTGCTTTTTTTTTTTTCTAGAAATCTTTTAATGTGTTTTTTAGTGACCTCTCACCAATGCACTATATTGGGATACAGAACTTGTGTGGATATGCAGCCCTTGAAGAACTGTAAGAAACTTTCTCTTACAGTCTCCTCCTGTAACATGGAGGAGTTCAGCTTCCAAACACTGCGACCTAGAATCACAGAGGAATCTAAGTGTAGGGTTATCTGTAGAATAGCATGGTCAGAATATTCTACAGGTGACAATCTGCAGCTGGCAGTATTTACATTGCTCCTAACATATAACCTGTCTATTCTGGTTTTTCTCTCCCCACATACATATGTGTATCCTGGAGTATTTGGGTTGTGAAATCTATAAACATCACTTAAATTAACCTGTTTACACATATCATTTAGGAACACTATATCATATTCCAATACATCTCTACCGCTGCCACGGTCTAGATTTGAGGTGTCACACAATTAAAATCACCCCCTAGAACGAGACATTTATAGGTAAATAAAAAAGGTTTAACAAACCAAACAAATCCCTTCTTTGTTTTTTCGTTTGGTAGCCATACACATTAATTAATCTGTGCTTGACATTCTGGAATGACACATCTAGAATAAGACATCGGCCTGGGCTCAAATCAATCACTTTTTCACTGGAAGTCATATCCCTTCAATAAAAACCCCACCCCATCACACAGGTCAGGGCCGTAGGACCAAAAAGATGCACCGCTTGTCCATTCCGCGGAAACTGCCGAAATTTCCCAAAGGGACGAGAGTCTGGTTTCCTGCAGGAACAAAATTTAAAAATCAAGGTCCTTGAAAGCGTTATATGTCAGCGATCTTCTTTTCCTGGTTTTTATGGAGTTTAAAGACCCTACTCTGAGGGGGGTGAGGGAGGGATGTGTCATTCTGAGTTGATGTTGTTACACACACATATCCTCTATTTGTGCTTTTTCCCCTTTGTTTTCCCTTTGCCAGGCGATGACCCTCTTGTTGGAAGGCGGCCTCATCTCCACGTCCTGTGAAGCTATAGGTTTTTCACTTTTACTGTCAGTCTTTGGGGTAACGGTTGTACCTATGACAGTGGATCCTGTGCGTTGTTCCACCTCCATCCTGTTGATGTTTTGAGGAGATGGTGCCTCCTGGGAATTCCTCGTTGCCTCTGTATCTGGGACTTCATGGATACTCTGTTCCACTGCTTCCTGCTGTTCCTCTTCTTCCTGATCTTCCACCCTATCAGCCCAGGACTTTGTAGTGGCTGAAACATGTTCCGTATCTTTAGGCGGTCAATCACTGCAGTAAGGCAACTTTTTTTTAAATCTTGGACAAGCTCAACTGCACGAGGGTTGTCCTTACTTGCTGACTTTGCAGCTGTGGGAATTTTCTTCCAGGACTTCCGAACCTCCCATGTGGATCCTCCCGCTTCCTCACCATCAGACGCTGCTTCTGGATGTTCTGGAGCAGGGAGTGCCTTCTGGCTTTGATCTATTTTATTTTCAAGAGGCATCTCCATCTCACGCCTCTCCTGGTGTGAGGATTCGTCGTTCTGGTGCTTCTGCCCCTTTAACCCTCACTCGTCCATCTGAACCCCATGGCACTCGAGTGGCAACCTGGCGGTGGTACTTACGCGCGGCGCACGGGTCCTGCACGGGCTCCATGGGCCCCTCCTATCTCTGTGCGCAGGGTGCGTTCACGTTCCTCCAGTCTTGACACACAGTGCGTGGTCTCCCCGTCGGTCTGCGGTCTCCGCCCCTAGGTCCCGCACCCATGTCGGCGCTACGCGGCGCAGTTGTGCTCCTCGCTCTGCCTCTGTTACCACGGGTCCCGCCTCTGGTCTCTGTGTTGGCGCTGGTGCTGTGTCGCGCGACCAGATCGCCTACGTGTTGCGTGGGTTACGCGCGGCACGTGCACACTCTAATGCGGTTGCCATTGGCTGTGTAATAGGACGCACCTGCATGATCCAGCAGCCTATCCAGAACCGCAGCCCTACTTCCTGGTTGCCTCCCATTGGTAGGAGGTCCCGTAAATATGCTCTCAGAACTCTCAGTCATGGCCGAGCATAACTCCAGTTTGTGTGACGCTGAACTCACTACGCTGAGCCTGTCTGTCTGAACCCTGCTGCCTGACCCTGCCTGGAACTTACCTTGTGATACTCTCCTGTCTGACCTTGGCTTTGGATACGATCCCTGTTCTCTCCTGCACTGAACCTGGCTTTGGCTCTATGACTACTCTACGCTCTCCAATCCTGACTCCGGCTACGTACCCTCGTACGATCCGCGACTCTATACTCCAATACCCGGCAAGTACCTCATTTACGCTGTCTTCTATTACCCTGATCCGGCCTGAAAGACCATCCTACACTCTAGACGTGCCCGCGCGGTTGTGGTCGGTGTTTTGTACCAATTCCTACCTCAAACCCGCAGTCACGCCTCGTTTGTGGTGAGCTACGCATTACAACTGGTCCCTCTTGGGAGTTTTTGTTCTGTGGGGTCTGAGAAGAGAGGGGATTACTTCTGGTGTCCTCTCTTTCTACTGTGATTGGATTGCGAATTCCCTTTAAAACCTCCTCAATCAGGCACAAGGCCATGGAGTCCCTCCTCTCTGCAGATGGCCTCTGTGCCTCCGAGTGCAGGTCTCTATCCAACTCTGTTGCAGAATGCTGTAGAACATACTCTTGTGCTTGATTGTGTTGGGCATGGGGACAGACATTGTATGAAGCCACTGGGATAGATTTGTGGTCAAAGATGACATTCACCATCACTGTCTCAGGCTTAGATATCGCTGTGGCCTCAAAAGACTTCCACTCAGGGCTGCTACTCACTGCTTTGTATCTCTCCCAGAAAGTCTCAAGGTGGGTGGAGGTTTTAAAACTAATATCGTAGTATGGTGAATAAGGGCCATGCAGGAGGGCGTAAACATCCTCTGGGTCAAAGCGCAAAGATTTCTTTATTAATATATTCCCCACATAATTCAAACCTGGATCTTTCTCTCTTGGTCCCAGAAATGTCAGTCTCACCACATTCCTTCTTCTTAAAGGGTTTCTTATGGGAATAGTGGGAAAGAATCTCAAACCTTTCAGTGATTTCCATGCATTTTGCTTAATCACTGGGTTTTGCTGGTTCTGTATTTTCCTGGCAGTCTGAGCCCCCAGCAGCTGAAACCTGATCCAGACTATCTGTGCTGATTGCAGGCACCAGGTACAGCTGATTTTCCTCTCTCAGTGAGGTTTCCCCTCTCTGGCAATCTGACTCCCCTGCAGCCTCTGTGTGTCTCCCTGCAGCCTCCGTGTGTCTCCCTGCAGCCTCCGTGTGTCTCCCTGCAGCCTCTGTGTGTCTCCCTGCAGCCTCTGTGTGTCTCCCTGCAGCCTCTGTGTGTGTCTCAGCAGCTGAGAGTTGTTCCAGGTTAGCAGTGCTGGTTTCAGGTACCTGTGTAATCTGTGTATCTGTCAGGGCGTTAACCCTTTCTGGCTCACAGTTTAGCTCCATTGCCTCTTCAGAGTTTATAGCAATGGGCTCTGAGTGAGAAGAAAGTTTCTCAGGGTCTCTTTCCATTGTTTCTGCCTCCGCTGCTGCCTGCAATGTACCTGTATTTGCCTCCTGACTGACTCCTGCTGCAGTCCCCTCATGTAGGAGGCTATCAGCCTCAGTTTCCATGTGCTGAGGACTCTCGGCCTCAGTTTCCATGTGCTGAGGACTCTCAGCCTCCCTTCCCTTGGCACATTCAGCCTCTGCATTGGGTTTGGGCACTTTGCTATAAGGCTTGTTTGTCTGCCTGCAATCTCTTGCCGCCGCCTCCTCTTTTCCAGCTCAGCCTCTCTCTTCTTTTTGCCCTCAGTTATAACATTACTTTGCTGCTGGGATTTACTGCTCTGGGTTTGTATGTTACTTTCCCCGGACAGAACCAGCACCTCACCTGTTGCCTGTGTCTCTTCCTCCGTTCCTTCCTGCTCAGCAATCTCTTTCTCTCTCGGATTTTCTCTCTGAATTCTCCTCAATTCTTTTTCCGTTTGCAAAAGATCCTCAGTGTCAGTAACATCCAGGCCACAGCCCCTGGGGTTCCCAGGTTCACCTGCCCTAGCACCACCACCCCCTCCTGCCACAGCCCCTGGGGTTCCCAGGTTCACCTGCCCCAGCACCACCACCCCCTCCTGCCACAGCCCCTGGGGTTCCCAGGTTCACCTGCCCCAGCACCACCACCCCCTCCTGCCACAGCCCCTGGGGTTCCCAGGTTCACCTGCCCCAGTACCACCACCCCCTCCTGGGTCTGAGGCCACGCTGAGCCCCTAGTGGGAGCTCAACCCCTAGTGGGAGCTCAACAGACACAGCCTCTCTCTGCAAGGGTGACCTCCTGGCTGCAGAGTATCAGGGACAGGCTCACACAGTGCTGGGTCTATATCTAATATAGGGGGACCTCCTGACTGCTGAGTATCAGGGACAGGCTCACACAGTGCTGGGTTTATATCTAATGTAAGGTGACCTCCTGACTGCAGAGTATCAGGGACAGGCTCACACAGTGCTGGGTTTATATCTAATGTAGGGTGACCTCCTGACTGCGAGTATCAGGGACAGGCTACACACATGCTGGGTCTATATCTAATGCAGAGGGACCTCTGACCTGCCGGAGTATCAGGGGACAGGCTCACACAGTGCTGGACACACACTACAACAGCAACAAAACACAATATACACTTAAAAATAACTTATAAAGTAAAATTTTATTTTAAAAACAAAACAGCTGTATCACAATATTGTTATTTTTTTGTAAGTACACAAAGCATAAATATGAAATCTATCTGTATTTAAAGCGAAATACACTGTGCTATAGTAATACAATAAGAGGTTACACATCCGTCCAGAGTATGAATTGTGAAATTGTGCCATTTTTTACTCAGCTTCATCATATGGATAAGAAGGCGCATTGTGCACAGATCCTAATACTGGGAGAGGCTTACAAGCGTGGTCCCCCCTAACCTGTCAGGCCTCTAAAAATCAGACACCCCGTCACAGGCGAGTGCCTTTGTGCATATTAGAAGATTGGTTACACAAAAAGTGTAGATACACGGGCTCCCTCTATGCATTGTGGCAGAATGGAAAGTCCGTGGGCTGTGCAAACCAGCATTTTTGATGATAATCATTTCTGACCAATCAGATGTGAAGTAGGAGGCGGTAAAAGATATACAATAGTGAGGGCCCCAGCGTTCCGATAGATACAAATCCTGTTCAATGAATGAATCAGTACAGTACAACTGTAATGTGGTGGGTACACTACCGAGTGAGTGACCAATCATGATATGTCTCAATTCTCCTGACGGCAGTGGTCAAAGTATAATGTCACTGCGCTGTAACCTCATTGGAGAAAAATATAATACAGTCCAAACCTCAGCACACATCCTGCAGTAAATCCTGAGTAATAATAATGTCTTCTATGATCTTACACACCTCCCCCCCCCCCCCTCCTAGAGCCGCCTAGTTCTTTAGTGGCGTGTCCAGCCGCGATGAATGATCCGAACACAGACAAGAGAGGCAAAGCGCTCACTGCCCAGGGGGCTGGGGTATAAAAATTAAAATGTTTGTCTATTAAACATAGGCTTCACACCTCCTTTTGGTAATGTTTATAGACAATACATCTTCATACCACCTGGCTCCCGGGCAGTGCGCTGCTTTGCCTTTTTTGTTGGTGTAGGTAAGAGGCCCCGTTGTATTGACATAAGACCGCTAACCTCAGCGTATTGGAGCGCTCCGATTGGCTGACGTCAGAAACCGATTATTTTGCAACACTTACTGGAAATTGCATGGATATTTTTGGCCTGAAATACTTCACACCATCGTGGGGAATGGAGCAGCCCCGTGTTATAAAGTGACTTTCCCACTTGAACAATACAAACTAAATGTACGGGGGTCTTCCCACAACTGCAATAACGGTCTCTGTTTTCCCTCTCTGTGCAGGGACGGCCAACTCGATTTCAAGACCACAGGTCAGGTTTGCAGGATGTCCCTGCTTCTGACAGGGGGCTCTGTCAAAATGACTAGCCACGGATTCAGCCACCTGTGCTGAAGCAGGATATCCTGAAAACCTACCTGCTGGTGCCCTTGAGGACTGGAGTTTGCCGTCCCTGTTCTGGTTTCTTCCCCCACTCGCTGATATTTAAACGTATTTTATTGCTGAACTATGACCCCAACCCCTAATGAAAGTAGCTGCTAAATACCCCCCTCAGTGACCTATTTAGACATCAAAAATGTTATCAAAAGCTAGGATAAGGGCATCACTGTTCTAACTGCGGAAGGCAAGCAAGAACACAAGATTGTGTGTGGACACTCTACTGCAGGCCTCGGGCCTTTGCAAATAAAAATTAATGGTGTCATATGCAGGACTTCACCTTAAACAACCCCTTCACTGCCAGAGGGGTCATGTGGTGTTGGTGAATTTGTGCAGTAGTTATGGAGCATCAGGTGCTGCATTAGGGGGGTCAAGCACTAGAATGGCAGTGGGTACCATTAACCCTTTCACTGCCCAGCAAAGCATTGCTTGCATATTATTAGATCGCACTGCATGTCATAACCCATTTTTGCTGCGAAAAAAGCGATATTTTCCCAAAAAACTGCGCTAGGCCCCGGGAAAAACCTGCAGAAGAGCCGGTACGGGGTGACTATGTCCGAAGGATTAATGATGACCTTATAGGGCTTGGAAAGAATGGCAGTGGTCATTACACGATCATTCATCAGATAACCCTGCAAGGTTGCAATGCTTGTGGGCCACTCTGGCCAAACGTTAAAACACGCAACATTACCCAGCCATTCCTACTAACCACCCTTTGGTGACAGATGACCCTGTAATATGTTGCAGGCCTCTGACACAATAAGGCACCCATGAGTTGCGTTGGCACAAGGCAAATTGGCCTTCTAAGTCTGAGTGCCTTATCGCTGTACCATCATCAGAAAGCGCCCCCCTTAGTGTCTGCATTGCTGCCTTGTCTATACTGCAGGTCCATTTTGATGTAGTGGTCTGTAGACGTCTTTGCATTTTGACCCCCAGCTGGGCATTAGGGTGGGGGTCACGCGTGTTCCGGATCTGGTCCTCTGGGTTCCCCTCAAGCCGTTCTTCCTCAGAAGGGTCTGTTTCGGAAGTCCCTTCAACTTAAGCAGCAGATCCGGATGAAGCTCTATAAAAAAAGACAAGAGAGAAGGCACGAGACATGTAACATATTCCATGCCAGGTCTAAAGGTCAGTCCCATGTGACCAGCATGACCCATGCCGTGTTTAATGGGTTAAAGTTGGGGTGTCCATATTTTGTCACGTGTGCAGAAAGAATAGTGCGTCTCATAGTGCGGACATCACAGGAGGAAATTAGCAGGGTGGCCAGAAAGAATAGCCCACGAAGAAGAGAGGCAGAGTAGAGGGGTACACACACACAACACCAACACACACACACACACACACAAACCTTTATGAGTTTACCTTATGTCATGTTAGTATCTTTCCCCAATCACTCATGCTCTTTAAGCGTTTTGTATTGTTACAATGATGATCTTTAGCTTCTGAGGTTTATCACAGTAACCTGTAAACTGGCTCTGGGAGGAACTTCATTTTAACCTCCTTTCTTAACATTTCCAATGCTTAATCTCCTGAAGGGAGCATTGGATTTTAAATGAGAAAAAAACAAAAAAAAAAACATTTGGGTTCAACAAAGACCTAAATAGAAAGGCAGATTTTAAAAATAAACTGAGGTCTAATCTACAAGTAATACATTGGGACTATGTTTTTGCAGGGAAAATTTTAGAAGATAAATGGGCAGTCGTTAAAACATTGTAAGAAAAGCACACTTATCAGTGTATACCCTTGGGTAATAAATATAAAAGAAATAAGTGAAAACCAATGTGGCTAAATAAACAGGTAGGGGAGGAAATGGACAAGAAGAGGAAGGCGTTTAGATTCTTTAAGTCAGAAGGGACAGAGACATCGTATCAGAATTATAAGGAAAGTAACAAAAATTGCAAAAGGGCAATCAAATTAGCAAAAATGGATAATGAAAAAAGGATTGCAATAGAAAGTAAGGTCAACCCTAAAAAGTTCTTTAGGTACCTTAATAACAAAAAAAAATGAGAAAAGAAAATATAGGACCCTTTCAGTGTGAGATTGGCAGACAGATTATTGGAGATAAGGAAAAAGCTGAGGTATTAAACAAATTCTTTGCCTCTGTGTTTACCAGGGAAGAATCAAGTTCAATAGTAGTGCCGCAGGAGGAAGTCACAACCTCCATATTAATGAACAATTGGTTAACTGAGGAAGAAGTTCATAAGCAACTTGAAAAAATTAAAGTAAATAAGGCACCTGGCCCCGATGGCATACATCCAAGAGTTCTCAAGGAGTTAAGCTCAGTAATAGCAAAACCATTATATTTAATATTCAAGGACTCAATTTCCACAGGCTCAGTACCACAAGATTGGTGTAAAGCAGATGTGCCTATATTTAAAAAGGGAGCTAGATCACAACCGGGGAATTACAGACCTGTAAGCCTGACTTCAATATTGGGGAAACTACTTGAAGGTTTAACGGGATAATATTCAGAAATACCTAATGGAAAACAAAATTATTAGTAATAGTCAGCATGGATTTATGAAGGATAGATCATGCCAAACTAAACTTGTTTGTTTCTTTGAGGAGGCAAGTAAGAATTTAGACCAGGGTAATGCAGTTGATGTGGTCTACTTAGATTTTGATAAGGCTTTTGATACGGTTTCACACAAGAGGTTTGTGTACAAAATAAAGAAATCGGTACTGGGACCCCTGCTTTTAAACTTGTTTATTAATGACCTTGAGGTTGTCATCGAGAGCAAAGTCTCCATCTTTGCTGATGATACTAAATTGTGTAAGGTAATAGAATCAAAGCAGGATGTAATTTCTCTTCAGAACGACTTGGAGAGACTAGAAACGTGGGCAGGTAAATGGCAGATGAGGTTTAATACAGATAAATGTAAGGTTATGCATTTGGGATGCAAGAATAAACAGGCGACTTACAAATTAAATGGGAATAAATTGGGGAAATCCTTGATGGAGAAGGATTTAGGAGTGCTTGTAGACTGCAGGCTGACCAATAGTGCCCAAAGTCATGCAGTAGCTGCAAAGGCAAACAAGATCTTATCTTGCATCAAACGGGCAATGGATGGAAGGGAAGTAAACATAATTATGCCCCTTTACAAAGCAAGACCACACCTTGAATATGGGCACCACTCCTTAGAAAATACATTATGGAACTAGAGAGAGTGCAGAGAAGAGCCACCAAATTAATAAAGGAGATGGACAATGTAACTTATAACGAGAGGCTAGCTAAATTAGATTTATTTACATTAGAAAAGAGGCGTCTAACAGGGGCTATGATAACTATATACAAATATATTCGGGGACAGTACAAGGAATTTGCAAAAGAACTATTCATCCCACGGGCAGTACAAAGGACTCGGGGCCATCCCTTAAGGTTGGAGGAAAGGAGATTTCACCAGCAACAAAGGAAAGGGTTCTTTACAGTAAGGGCAGTTAAAATGTGGAATTCATTACCCATGGAGACTGATGGCAGATACAATAGATTTGTCCAAAAAAAGGTTGGACATCTTTTTAGAAAGGAAAGGTATACAGGGATATACCAAATAAGTAGACATGGGAAGGATGTTGATCCAGGAAGTAATCTGATTGCCAATTCTTGGAGTCGGAAAGGAATTTATTTTTCCCCTTATGAGATATCATTGGATGATATGACACTGGGGTTTTGTTTGCCTTCCTCTGGATCAATAAGTAAGTATAGATATAGGATAAAGTATCTGTTGTCTAAATTTATCATAGGTTGAATTTGGACGTACGTCTTTTTTCAACCTAATCTACTGTGTAACTATGTAACTATGTAACTATGTAACTAAACCAAGCTTGTAACAACAACAAAAACAGGCATCAGTGCAGACTGCATTAAGGACGGAGCAAGCCTTTGTCATAGTCAGCAAGACCTGGTGGCCGGCCGTGCTTAGAGAGAGCCAAGGGGTTACTGGCGTCATCTTGTAGGGAGTCGGACTTCATGAAGTGTTCTGTGGGCCAGGTTTGTGGGCTTATTTAGAGAGCCAGCCATATGCAGCAGGAAAAGAGATGAGCCCGCTCACCCATAACTTTCATTATTGTTACGATATTCTTGAGTGGGGGTATTAATGGCACATATTTGGGGGGCAGAATGGCCTCCCTTGTTATGAGTAATTATTGGGGGCTGATCAGGTAGACGAGGCTTATTCGGGAGCCACTTGAAGGCTGCCAGGCACCCTAGTGTCAGACATCGGTGGTTTAGAGCAGGCATCTTGTGGCTCTTACTTGGGAGGCCCCATATGGGGTGCCCGTGTGGCATTGCAGCCACGTGTTTGGGTGGTAGGACTCAGCGTGGTCATTTTGGTTTTACGGTTATTGAATTTGCTATTCATTGTTTGTTAAATAAAAGCTGTGGCCTGTTGGCTCCAGTTTTCAGAGTCCGAGTGCTTACGATATTTAGGTTGGGTGAAGCGATAAGCCCAGCAGCAGTTTACCAGGTCATGCTTAAAGACAAACACAGGCACTCAAGGGGTTAATGTGCCCAACGAGCAGACTTGTAGGCCCCTCTGGCAATGAAAGTGTTAATTAACCAAACTAATCCGGTACTGGCTAACTGGTTCCCGGAAGTTTTGAAACAAATATGAATACAATTTAGATGTTCACGTCCCCTCTTTCCCACAGCGAATACAGAAAATGTGAGAAGAGAACCAAAGTCAGAATGAAAGGGCCGTGACCCGGTCCGATAACTCACTTACTGGAGTAGGAGTTTTATCGAATAAGCCCATACGCGGACCAACAATAGGGCTCAGGGTGTACAGATCTTCCCAAACCTCACAGGTCTCTTCTTCATGTGTCCTGTATACAAACCTTGCACGTCTCTTTATGTAAAGCGCTGTACACGTGAAGAAGAGATCGGAGGTTTGGAAATCTCTGTACACGTGAAGAAGAGATCAGAGCTCTGCACACTAATCTCCTATCAAAAAACGGTAACGTTGATCTATTATAAGGCTAAAAAGCTCTGATACAATGGAACACCAGGACATAGTGAAGCTATAGTAAAACATTCAGAATGATAGTCTCCAATGGCTGAGTCTGCCAGCTCATGTTTGCCATCATGATACAGCAGGGAGCAGGTGGCCTTGTAAAGACATAAGAACATCTGGACTCCACAGTATCTAACCAACGTCTCCATCCTTGTGACGGCCAAGCTCATTGCGATTAGCTCGGCTTCTAGGTTTATCACTGAGGTCACTTTTCGTCGTCTCCTGGGAGGTTTGTGTTATCGCGGTTCCCCGTCAGTGATTTATTTTTGCCGCTCAGGGCCAGAAGGGTCAGCATTGTGTTCCAACGGATTACATCATTTCCCATTGAAAAGAAGAAGTGCCAAAACCCAGAGGTCCTACGCTGAAGCTGGAGGGTGGGAAGCTCAGGGGAAATGGGAGGATATTCTTCTTCATTGCAAGGGCAGTGGGTGCATGGTACAGCACCCCAGCAGGGGTGGGTGGGAGAGGTGAATACAGAAAGAGAATTGGGATAGATACCAGGGGGTCCTAAAAGATTTGATGGGATCTGAGGCTTCACAGAAGGAGAATGAGCACATTTACGCCACCATATATTGACCCCTTATATTGCTGGTGAAGGGGGATTGTAATTAATGTTGATAATTCATACTGTATGAATTATTGCTTTGTTAGGTTTTCCCTGCAGGAAAATATCTCCAGGGCTAAAGTGAGGATTTATCAGGGCAGCTCCTGTCCTATGGATTCAGGACACAGAATCCCAGCAAGCTCTTTTTGGGAACCCCTGAGCCCCCACTATATATATATATATATATAGGCACTGCTGCGCTAACTGGAACTACACAGTAAGAGGAATAGAAATTGAACAGTAATGTTGTATAACACAGAGGGGTACACCATAAACTAAATGTAAACAGATATAAACTAATACATGCTAAAACATACTATAACATACAACACAAAAATGTGGGAGGGGGGGAGGGGGGGGGGGACAGGGGGGAAAAGGAAAAAAGCCCCTAGAGACAGGTGAAAAAATAAAAATATAAAAATAAAAGTGTCTTAATACTGCTACTGGGTTTCGCTGCCGGACTTCAGGACAAACCACCTTCCTCTCAATCTGTAAAACAAAAAGAAAACAGCGCGGCTCCCATAGCGTAAAATTGTAATTTAATATTAAAAATGTCGTGTGGATGAATCACGGACACTTACAATGTGCAGGTAAAATAAAGACATGAATATAAGATCGTTCGTAGTCACCACGATGGAGCCTCTGTGGAGAGATGGTACATGGATGTCCTACACACTCGTGCTGCGAACGCCAGGTGGGTGCGCGCGCACCTAGTCTCCCCCTGGAAATAGATTTCGCGAGAGTGTGAGTCCCCGTCCACGTAACAGGATGCTGACACGGAGGTCACACTTCCTGCATCACCATGGTGTAATCCAAGTGCCGGCTCCAAATACAATCGTGTGACTGATAAATAATAAGCTGAAAAGTTCATAGATAGTAAATGGATATAATAAGTCCAATACTAGGAGCTAGTATTGGACTTTTTTCATCCATTTACTGGAGACTAGGTGCGCGCGCACCCACCTGGCGTTCGCAGCACGAGTGTGTAGGACATCCATGTACCATCTCTCCACAGAGGCTCCATCGTGGTGACTACGAACGATCTTATATTCATGTCTTTATTTTACCTGCACATTGTAAGTGTCCGTGATTCATCCACACGACATTTTTAATATTAAATTACAATTTTACGCTATGGGAGCCGCGCTGTTTTCTTTTTGTTTATATATATATAATATATATTGTCAAAATGGAGTGCTATTGAGCGTGGCATATGTATACAACAGACGACAGAAGCCCAATGCTACATCCAACATGACAGAAATACACAGTAAAAAATGGATTGAAGTTCAGCCTGCACCCTGACTGGGGCTTACATTGTACTACTTACAGCTACAGGCTGAAGTGTGAAGGTACAAGGAGGTACAGATAACACCCCTATTCTGTCACTTTTCCATAAGGATTATCTATATATGGGAGTGTGCATAAATCAATGTATGTGCACGCGTGCGTGATAGAAAATACAATATATCCCAGTCTAGCTCAGAATATCTGTTTCCATAGGTCTCAATGACAATGTTGTTGCAGAATATTGTAGTATATCTTCCCAAAGAGAACAATGATTAGCTGTGAAGCCACTACGGGCTCTATTTACTAAGCAGTGCTACTGCACAAATGCACTGATAAACACAGTACATACACATTAACACACAATCATACACACAACACTGATACACATGCTGAGCCACCCCAACACACAGTCTGAAAGCACACACTGATATACCCTGATCTGCACGCAGACACACACAGCTCATACTGTACTTCTAACATTGGACGCCTGGGATGTTTTTGCTTACAGGGCTGCTACGCCCCTACATATACAGCACACCAGGAAATGTTTTTTGTCACATTTGCCCTATATAAAGGTGTGCTCCTTCCAAAAATAGCCCAATCCATCACCTGACTGCACAGGAAATGACCTTGCTAAAATCAGTCATGTCCCATTCAGCTGCGGGCAAGAAGACTTTGGGATAAACATTCAGAGAGTGGTTAACCCATGTGCTCCATCTTCGGAAACGTTACGAGCAGCTAAAATACAAGGGATAAAGCAGTAACCGCCTATTTTTTGGGCATATTTGTAGGTTAAATGGAAAATATCTCCTCTTGTCGTTCAGGGGATATAGAGATAGAGGTGTGTGTGTGTGTGTGTGTGTGTGTGTGTGTGTGTGTGTGTGTGTTACACACACGAAAAATTAAGTGTCCAGGAGGTAAACTTGGAGTTTGCCCTAGAGCCCAAAAGTAGTCTGAGGTTATCAAGGCAAAGGCCTTGATACAAACACACACACACACACACACACACACACACACAGTCTGACTAGTGTATCATCAGGGCCAGTCGAAGACTAAGCCACCTGTTCTGAAGCAGGAATATCCTGAAAACCTGACCTATTCATGGCCCTTGAGGATTGGAGTTGGCTACCCTAGTCTAAACAGAGCCACAGAGAGCCACAGCGAGACACAGCGAGACACAGAGTTTAACCAGGTGCAGAAGGAAAGTTTTCCAGATAAAGAAGTGCTAGAACAAGAGGTCCTGCTCTGAAGCTGGGGGTGGGGGGCTGAAGAAATCCTTCACAGACAGGGTGGCAAATTTGCGAAACAGGCTCCCAGCACAGGCCAATATAGTAAAGGAATTCAAAAAGATTTGGGATAGACAAGACTTTTGACCCCACCAGGTATCACCACACTAATAAATGATGTTGGACTCACTTCTGTGTTGTTACTGCAAGACTTCAGGATGATCTGCGGGAATAAAGGTCACTGTTAACAGTGGAGTCCCAGCGCCAGTGACACCGTAATAAACACAGTGCAAACATTACACCAGTAGTGCCCTGTCCTGGCACGTAAGCATGTGGCTGGCATCAGGAGTGTGACGTTTGTGAGATTGTAATAATTTACTTGTGTTCATCACTAAAGTGCATAGAAAGATCACTGGGGACAAGAGTATTTATTGACATTATCTTGAAAAGTATTGACACTGGGTCTGGCTTCAAAAGACTGCACATAATTCATATAAATCGGGAAAATGTTTCTGTGACCGTATTTTAGAAAGAGCTGCACAGTGTTTGTGCTCAGAAAGGGAGTTTAATAATGCACTGTGGGACTAAACATGAAAAAGCAGTGGTGCGCTGCAGTACAGAGGGTGCGCTGCAGTACAGAGGGTGCGCTGAGCCCCGGCTGCACCCGCCACATCCCTGGCTGCTCCGCACATTCCCCTGGCGCTCCGCACAGTCCCTGTCTGCTCGCAAGCCTTCCGCACATCCCTGGCATGCTCCGCAAACCTGCTGTGCTTCTCCGCACATCCCTGGCTGTCACCGCAAATTCTTCTTATCCCTGGCTGCTCCGACACAACCGGTCTCCCGCATCCCTGGCTGCACCTACTCCTGCTGCGGCCCAGGCTGCAACGCCTGGTCTCCCCACCGTCCCACACCCTGGTTTGCACGCGTCACGAGCCCTGGCTGCTCCGACAGCCTGCTGCACCGGCACAGGTCTGGGCTGCTCGGCGCACAGGCTGTGGCTGCCTCCGCACAGGTCTGGCTGCACAGACCGCACAGGTCTGGTCTCGCAGTGCTTCGCATCAGGTCTGGCTGCTCCGCACAGGTTGCGCTACCGCACACGTCTGGCACACGCACAGTCCCTGATCACCGCACAGCTCCATGCTGTTTGCCGCACAGCCTGGCCGCTCCGCAAGACTGGCCACCGCCCAGGTCTGGCTGCTCGCACAGCCCTGCGTAAAGCACCTGTTGCCACGCACAGCCCTTGTCACCGCACAGCGCTGGCTGCTCCGCACAGTCTGGCATCTCAGCCAAGGTGCTGCCGCACATGTCTGGGCTCCGCACAGGTTCGGCTGCTCGACAGTTCTGGCTGCCACCCGACACGGTTGGGCGCTCCGCACATCCTGGCTGCTCCGCACAGCCCTCGGGGGGGGGCTGCACCGCACAGCCCTGGGCTGCTCCGCACACCCTTGGTAGCAAACCACGCACATCCGGCCTGGCCCGCACACCGCACAGCCCCGCACATGGTCGTGCCACCGCACCGGTCCTGGCTGCTCCGCACAGTCCTGGCTGCTACCGCACAGGCCCTGGCTGCACACGCACAGCCCGGTGACCCGCACAGCCGGCTGGCTCCGCCAATGCTGACCGCACAGGTCTGGCTGATCCGACCAGGTCTGGCTGCACCGCACAGGTCTGATGCTCAGCCACAGGTCTGGCTCTTCCGCACAGGTTCGGCGCTCCGCACAGGTCTGCTGCAACCCAGCACGTTGGCTCTCCAGTGTCTGCCTCCCAGGTCCGGCGCATACCCGCACATGTCTGGCTGCACCGCACAGTCTGGCTCTTCACAGCGTAGCTGCACACCTCAGCTGCGAGAAGAGCCCCAGGACACCCTGCACATCGAGGCCTGTACGCTCGCAGTAACTGCAACCACAAGGCAATACTGTTACCTACCGCAGCCGGCCCCGCCTGGAACAAGTACTCCGCAATTCTCGAAAACAACTGCCGTGACACAGGGAACGTACGTGGGGTGTTTTGTCCTGTGTGTTGTGTGTCTCTTGTGTGTTGTGTGTTTGTGTGTGTTGTGTCTCCTGTGGTGTTGTTGTGTGTGTCTGTGTGTGTGTCTGGCTTGTGGTCGGTTGTGTTTGCTGTGTTGGGTTGTGTTGTGTGTGTGTGGTCTGTGGGTCTTGGGTGTGTTGTGTTGTGCTGCGTGTTGTGTGGTGTGTCTCATCTGTGTGGTGTGGTGTGTGTGTGTGCTCTATGCAGTCTCTGTGTGTGTGCTGTGTGTGTGTGTCCTTCTGTGTTTGTTGTGTTCCTGGTGTGTGTGGTGTGTGTCTCTCTTCTGTGTGTGTGTGTGTCTCTGTTGTGTGTGGTGTGGTTGTGTGTGTTGTCGGTCTGTTGTACGTAGGAAAAACACCCAGACAACGGAAACCCTAAACCCTAACATGGGAAGGTGATGTTGGGCCAGTTGGGCTTGACCCGCCCTCAGCGTGAATAACCTGCTTGCCCCACCAGGAATCTCCCCTCCAAACCAATTAACCTTAGCTGCCTCAGAGACAGGTTAATTCTCGGCCGGCTTGCCCCGTGCCTAAGGAAGGGTCGGGGGGCTGCTATTATTTACACCGACAATGCGTCATTGAGACTTTCTTCTGTAAGTTTATACAGCTTACAAATGCTGGCTCCGGTGACAGTATGTGCTGCTGGAGACCCCACACAGGCATGTGCCAAGCACTTAACACTCACCCTGAACACGCTATTATTAAAGAGATGAGAAAATATGGTTAATTACAACCTCAAAACCACCACAAAACAAAAACAAAAAAAAACACTAACAAAACACGTGATATTTATATATTAACACACACACACACACGTGTTATATACATACCACCACACAACCACGCACACCACGCGCACTCCTGCACAGTAATAAATGTATTTGGGACGGATTGCTGTTTCCCCTTTCCAGATAGCACCCTGGTAATGTTGCTAAATAGGGGCGCTTTTAACACGGCATGTTAAAATATACATCTTTACATCATGTCTAGTTTGACCAAGTTGTTTAATTGGAGTGATTGTGGCACAACAGTATAGTGTATCTGTGACCGGTGTCGGGAGCTCGGCTGTTCTCCTGCCTGGGTCTCCTGCCTGTGTCCTCCTGCCTGTAGTCTCCTGCCTGGTGTCTCCTCCCGTTGTTTCTCCTGCACTGTGTCTCAGCCTGGTCTTGCCGTGAGCGACTGATCAATATTTGTGTTTGGATCCCATCTAACCCCTGAGGGGCCTATGACGTAGCCAAGGGCTGGCCAACGCCAGTCCTCAAGGGCACCACCAGGTCATGGCTTAATGAGGATAGGGGCTCAGTCAATGACCTGTGCTGAATCACTAGATATCCTTTTAAACTCTTGACCTGTTGTGTTCCCAGTAGACTGGATTTGGGCCGCTCCTGACACGTAGCCACCTTCCTCTGATGGTGGCCCCCCAGGGGCCCCGAGACAGGTGTGGCACTCCAGGGGCCCCCGAACATGATGTGTGGCACTCCAGGGTTCCCGAGACATGGTGTGTGTCACTCCATGGGCCCCAGAGGAATGATGTGGTGGCCACTCCAGGGCCCCGAACATGATGTTGCAATCCAGGGCCCCAGACATGATGTTGACTCAGGCCCGAAATGTGGCCTTCCAGGGGGCCCCGAGACATGATGTGTTGGGCACTCCAGGGCCCCGAGACTATTGGGTGGCACTCCAGGGGCCCCGAACCTGGTGGCACTCCAGGGGCCCCGAGACATGTGTGGCACTCCAGGGGCCCGAGACATGTGTGTGGGCACTCCCAGGGGCCCCGAGACATGTGTGGCACTCCAGGCCGGCCTTGTGCACTCCGGGAACATGGTGGCACTCCAGGGGCCCCGAGACTGGTGTGGCACTCCGGGGCCCCGAGACACGATGGCTACGTATCATATGTGTTTTTTTTGGGCAGGGGGGCCCTTTCTCTGGGAGATCGCGCTCGGAGTGCTGCACGCGATCTGATCCAGTTGGGGGAACAGAAGAGGGTGACGCCTCCTCTTTGAGTCGTCGTTGACGTCATGACCAAGTCCTCCAAGAAGACGTCGCCTGACCGCAATGTCGTGGAGCATCTGTGGTCTTTTGGTGCCGCGGCCTGTCCCTTGCTCAAAGGGTTAAAGTGATCCGCCTTGAGCGCTACATTTGTCTTTTTCATGGCCTACTATTGTATAATGACGTGCGTTAATAATAATATAAATAGATTGTATAATGACGTGCGCCGCTCGTTGCCTTTTTTGCCGTAATTACTCTTTTTTTATTATTTTTTTTTTTTAGAAAGGGGCTTTCTGCCGGGGCGATATAAGTAAGTGCACACGCACACGCACACGCACACGCACACGCGCTTGGGACGGTTTTTAATTGTCACACAATTGACTTGTTACCCCACTTTGGCAATTCCAAGCGGTAAGATGCCAGTCTGTTAACTCTTCCCCGCTGCAGACTCCTTTAACCCTGTTTGTTAACCCATGCACTGCCGGGGAGCCAGCAAAGCAAACGGATGTACTAGACCCATGAGCTAGACCCCATAACTAGAACCCTATGAACTAGAACCCATGAGATTTTGTGGCTCAGGGCCACGAATGTTGCAACTGTAAAAGTGCTGAAAACCCTGAAGCTGAGGCAAAAACACGAGGGAGACTTTGCAGAAAATTGGTGACAGTGACCGGGACTGGGGTGTATTTTCCCTGGGGGTAGGAAGCCTGTAAATCAACGGGGGGTTATTCATTAACAGTGTACGGTAGTGTCAATCGGGGGGAATCGCACGAAATTCCCATTGACTTTAATGGGTGTTTCCGGGCAAAGTGACCAGATCGGCACTTATCGCAGTTTAGTGGCTGAACATCCCCCCCCCCTTCCCCTCTGCCAAATATATGTAAAGAAGTGTTATTGTAGGCTTGAGACCCTCCTGTATCCTCCCCAGCTGACGTATCGGATGCATCGCCGCTGTGTTGCGAGGGATGGTGTCGCGTGATAAAGCAGTTTTATCGATCATCTTTCCTCTGTGACTTCTCAGGTTGCCTTGCTTGAGGGGGGGATGGAGAGTGCAAAGAGACAACCAGCACTGCTCCAATGCAGTATAATGTATTCTGGTGTGCACAACCAAAATGTGACCCCAAAATAATTCAAAAGATAAATAAAAATATACATACACACACACTTCTGATATGCATGCAGTCCCTGGCACTGGGGTGTTGACTAAAGGACATTCGTCATTTCTCCGGCAGCTACCCATAAAGCGGCAGGAGACGTGTCTGTCTGACATTGATCAGTGTCCCCCTGGGGCAAGCGTGTGTGTGTGTGTCACTCCCCTAGGGGACCTGAGCTCATTATTTGTAATAGGGCAGCTGAGGCTAAATTGTATCCATCTGCACAAAGACTGCCCCCTTACACGAGCTGTTGACGTGTCATAGTTCAGTTTTGGGGCTCCTGTTTAGAAAAAAAAAAAAGGAGTAAAAGGTATATTTTGGGAGCCGGTTGAATGTGGGAAATACTATAGGCTGATTTAGATTAAAAAAAACACACGATCGTTGTTGCAACAAAACGATGTCAGTTTCATACAACGCTGGACTGAGGATTTTTAAATATATCAAACCAATTGCCTATTTATTTTATATTTTATTTCTAAAAATGTTTTACCAGGAAGTAATACATTGAGTTACCTCTCGTTTTCAGGTAATTTATGATCCAATAAACACGTTTGCTGTCATGAGGTCACTTTGTCCTACGTGGACTGACTCTTAAACACGGGATTTCATCTGCCACTCTAAATGCTGCTTCAACCTCCTCCCCCCCCCCCCCCCTCTCCTTTTCTCTCCTGCCAGAAGACCAGTGCTAGTAATTGACAAATAATAAACCTAATACTGAAAGCCTCACGTCTATCACCCCACTGGGAGAGCGTGTGCTGTCCTGCACACATTATAAGAGCCCCCTGTGCCTCGTGCTCCCCTCGCAGAATCCTGCAGGCGCAGAAAAGATTTCAGGGACTCGATATGACGCTTTTTGTTTGCAAAGAGTATTTTTCTCACTGCACACACCCCCCCCCCCCCCCCCCCGGTGCACTGTTTGCTGACGGCTGGGGGCTATTCCTCAGAGGGACAAATGCACTCCCTGGAAAGAGCCAGGAGATAGGGGCTGACCTGGGATAAGCAGAAGTGGACCAGGCTTAGATAGACCCTTATTCAACATGATGCAAAGCAGCTTCCCAGCGCTGGAGAAGGAAACAGCTCCGATCTCAAAATAACCTTCCACAGCAAGGGCAACACAGCTTCACATTTGTATTGAATTATGCCAGCTGACATTACAGAAATAAGCAAGAAAGCAATGTGTGGTGATGTCTTAAATGTATGATGATGATGATAATAATAATCTTCGTAAGATCGGGATCTGTTGAATAAATGAAACCAGGTTGTTTAGGGAGACATTTTTGATTTCTATTTCTGGGGTTAGTAGGAAATATTTTCCTTTATATACATAATTGTTTAAATGTTTCACTTCTGGATCAATAGAATGGATAACTGTAGGATGAGTATCTCGGGCAGTTACAATGTAACACAGGCTGAACGCCTTGGACACACGGTCTTTTTCAACTTCATCTACCATGCACACCATATGGCCAACTCCAGTCCTCAAGGGCCACCAACAGGTCAGGTTTTAAGGACCCCCTAACTTCAGCACAGGTGGCTCAGTCAATGACTGGGCCACTGATTGAGCCATCTGTGCTGAAGCAGGGGGTCCTTAAGAACTGGAGTTGGCCACTCCTGATGTACATGCTTGTCTATTGTCTTCTAGGAGGTCGACATGCCAGATGAAGTTTAATATAGACAACCTTCTGGATTTGGAGACAGATGACGAGAGAAGAAGAAGCAGTCTCCAGGTAAAAGGGCTCCTTCTATACAAGGCAACGCAGGCACTCAGGCCTCCTACCCAATGTGACGTAAAGTTGTCTTCCAGGTTGGAGAAGATTGTAGTCTCGTTCAGTTGAATGGAGCTGATCACTTCTCCAGCCTGGGGAACTTCACTGAATAGGATAGGGACACAGACTGTTCACAAAGCCCCGATGTATTGATGGGCATTGACTTGAATGTAACGCGGATCGACTGCAATACCGTGCAGCACGGCTTAGTGAATCTTGCCCCAGAGGGGTAGTTTTCATTCCTGTCTCCCCTACGATCAATGAATCAAGATCCTCTGCTCTTATTCCCCCTCCCCCCCTGTGATTTGCAGTCTTATGTCACAAAGTGTGACCCCTTTATTTGATGACCCGTTGCTGACCACTCTGGTAGCGAAAGTGTTCCAATTAGGAGGAGGGGGAGAGAGAAATATATACATATATATCTATATCATATAGATAGATATATAGATATTATCTGTTTAAATCTGTGGATCTGTTTAATCCTAACATTAACTAGTAATGATTGTTCTTCACCTTTTGCCTCACAACTTTATTACATGGCCACCATTAGCACCACAAACATGAACCAATGAATACTGTACAAGCGTTTCCAAAACAATCTGGTAACAGAAGAGATTAGGTAAAGATGGTTAACTCCTGTGCCCCCCCCCCCCCCAAAAATCACCTGGTGACTGTACATTCAAAGTTTACCAAAATGATTTCTACTTTTGTAAAATCCGCTCAATTTTAGTCTAATAAACATGTCCCTGTCACCGGTTTGGTCCCCGTAGGGACTGACCCTTTAATACGTCTACGATATGAGAGATGAGACAATTTGCAAGATGAATCTGTATCGTGTTGGTGCTGAGTTCCCTGCGCATAATCCCAGCCTTGATGTAGTAGTGTTGGCTTAACATTTTAGCTAAACTTGCTCCCACGGTCAGAGGAATCCAACCGCTTAGATAACATGTCTCTTAGATAAAATGTCTCTTAGATAAAATGTCTCTTAGATAACATGTCTCTTAGATAAAACGTCTCTTAGATAAAACGTCTCTTAGATAACATGTCTCGTTGATACAGAATCCATCACTTTGCAAAATGTGTCACTGACTCCCCAATGGGCTGCTCCATCAAAGCTCTCCGTGTCTTTCTGGAGACTTAACCTCTGTACTGCAGCGCACCCTCTGTACTGCAGAGCACCCTCTGTACTGCAGCGCACCCTCTGTACTGCAGCGCAGCCTGTAGCAGCGACCTCTGTACTGCAGAGCACCCTCTGTACTGCAGCGCACCCTCTGTTAATGCAGAGCACCCTGTACTGCAAGCACCCGCCTGTATGCAGCGCACCCTCTGTACTGCAGCGACCCTCTGTACTGCAGAGCACCCTCTGTTACTGCAGCGACCCTCTGTACTGCAGAGCACCCCTCTTACTGCAGCGCACCTCTGTATGCGTACTGCAGCGCACCCTCTGTACTGCCGCAGCCTCTGTTACTGCAGCGCACCCTCTGTTACGCAGCCTCTGTAGCGCACCACTCTGTTACTGACAGTGCAGCCTCTGTACTGCAGCGCAACCCTCTGTACTGCAGAGCACCCTCTGTACTGCCAGAGCACCCTCTGTACTGCAGCGCACCCTCTGTACTGCAGAGCAAACCCTTCCGTTACTGAGAGGGTGCGCTGCAGTACAGAGGGTGCGCTGCAGTACAGAGGGTGCGCTGCAGTACAGAGGGTGCGCTGCAGTACAGAGGGTGCGCTGCAGTACAGAGGGTGCTCTGCAGTACAGAGGGTGCGCTGCAGTACAGAGGCTGCGCTGCAGTACAGAGGGTGCGCTGCAGTACAGAGGGTGCTCTGCAGTACAGAGGGTGCGCTGCAGTACAGAGGGTGCGCTGCGTCAGAGAGGGTTGCTCTGCATACAGAGTGTGCGCTGCAGTACAGAGGTTAAGTCTCCAGAAAGAACACGGAGAGCTTTGATGGAGCCCATTGGGGAGTCAGTGACACATTTTGCAAAGTGATGGATTCTGTATCACGAGACATGTTTATCTAAGAGACGTTTTTATCTAAAGACGTTTTATCTAAGAGACATGTTATCTAAGAGACATTTATTCTAAGAGACATTTTACTAAGAGACATTATCTAAAGCGTTGGTTCTCTGACCGTGGGAGCAAGTTTAGCTAAAATGTTAAGCCAACACTACTACATCAAGGCTGGGATTATGCGCAGGGAACTCAGCACCAACACGATACAGATTCATCTTGCAAATTGTCTCATCTCTCATATCCGTAGACGTATTAAAGGGTCAGTCCCTACGGGGACCAAACCGTGACAGGGACATTTTATTAGACTAATTGAGCGGGATTTTACAAAAGTAGAAATCATTTTGGTAAACTGAATGTACATTCACCAGGTGATTTTTGGGGGGGGGGGGGGGGGCACAGGAGTTAACCATCTTTACCTAATCTCTTCTGTTACCAGATTGTTTTGGAAACGCTTGTACAGTATTCATTGGTTCATGTTTGTGGTGCTAATGGTGGCCATGTAATAAAGTTGTGAGGCAAAAGGTGAAGAACAATCATTACTAGTTAATGTTAGGATTAAACAGATCCACAGATTATAAACAGATAATATCTATATATCTATCTATATCGATATAGATATATATGTATATATTTCTCTCTCCCCCTCCCTCCTAATTGGAACACTTTCGCTACCAGAGTGGTCAGCAACGGGTCATCAAATAAAGGGGTCACACTTTGTGACATAAGACTGCAAATCACAGGGGGGAGGGGGAATAAGAGCAGAGGATCTTGATTCATTGATCGTAGGGGAGACAGGATGAAACTACCCCTCTGGGGCAGATTCACTAAGCCGTGCTGCACGGTATTGCAGTCGATCCGGCGTTACATTCAAGTCAATGCCCATCAATACATCGGGGCTTAGTGAATCAGTCTGTGTCCCTTATCCTATTCAGTGAAGTTCCCCAGGCTGGAGAAGTGATCAGCTCCATTCAACTGAACGAGACTACAATCTTCTCCAACCTGGGGAAGACAACTTTACGTCACATTGGGTAGGAGGCCTGAGTGCCTGCGTTGCCTTGTATAGAAGGAGCCCTTTTACCTGGAGACTGCTTCTTCTCTCGTCATCTGTCTCCAAATCCAGAAGGTTGTCTATATTAACTTCATCTGGCATGTCGACCTCCTAGAAGACAAATAGACAAGCATGTACATCAGGAGTGGCCAACTCCAGTTCTTTAAGGACCCCCCTGCTTCAGCACAGATGGCTCAATCAGTGGCCCAGTCATTGACTGAGCCACCTGTGCTGAAGTTAGGGGGTCCTTAAAACCTGACCTGTTGGTGGCCCTTGAGGACTGGAGTTGGCCATATGGTGTGCATGGTAGATGAAGTTGAAAAAGACACGTGTGTCCAAGGCGTTCAGCCTGTGTTACATTGTAACTGCCCGAGATACTCATCCTACAGTTATCATTCTATTGATCCAGAAGTGAAACATTTAACAATTATGTCATATAAAGGAAACATATTTCCCTACTAACCCCAGAAATAGAAATCAAATGTCTCCCTAAACAACCTGTGTTTCATTTATTCAACAGATCCCGATCTTACGAAGATTATTATTATCATCATCATCCATATACATTTAAGACATCACCACACATTGCTTTTCTTGCTTATTTCTGTAATGTCAGCTGGCACTAATTCAATACAAATGTGAAGCTGTGTTGCCCTTGCTGTGGAAGGTTATTTTGAGATCGGAGCTGTTTCCTTCTCCAGCGCTGGGAAGCTGCTTTGCATCATGTTGAATAAGGGTTCTATCTAAAGCCTGGTCCACTTCTGCTTATCCCAGGTCAGCCCCTATCTCCTGGCTCTTTGCCAGGGAGTGCATTTGTCCTCTCTGAGGAAATAGCCCCCCAGCCGTCAGCAAACAGTGCACCGGGGGGGGGGGGGGGGGGGGTGGTTGTGCAGTGAGAAAAATACTCTTTGCAAACAAAAAGCGTCATATCGAGTCCCTGAAATCTTTTCTGCGCTGCAGGATTCTGCGAGGGAGCACAGGCACAGGGGGCTCTTATAATGTGTGCAGGACAGCACACGCTCTCCCAGTGGGGTGATAGACGTGAGGCTTTCAGTATTAGGTTTATTATTTGTCAATTACTAGCACTGTTCTTCTGGCAGGAGAAAAGGAGAGGGGGGGGGGGGGGAGGAGGTTAAGCGCATTTAGAGTGGCAGATGAAATCCCGTGTTTAAAGAGTCAGTCCCACGTAGGACCAAAGTGACCTCATGACAGCAACGTGTTTATTGGATCATAAATTACCTGAAAACGAGAGGTAACTCAATGTATTACTTCCTGGTAAAACATTTTTAGAAATAAAATATAAAATAAATAGGCAATTGGTTTGATATATTTAAAAATCCTCAGTCCAGCGTTGTATGAAACTGACATCGTTTTGTTGCAACAACGGACTCGTGTGTTTTTTTTAATCTAAATCAGCCTATAGTATTTCCCACATTCACCGGCTCCCAAAATATACCTTTTACTCCTTTTTTTTTTTTTCTAAACAGGAGCCCCAAAACCTGAACTATGACACGCTCAACAGCTCGTGTAAGGGGGCAGTCTTTGTGCAGATGGATACAATTTAGCCTCAGCTGCCCTATTACAAGATAATGAGCTCAGGTCCCCTAGGGGAGTGACACACACACACGCTGCCCCAGGGGGACACTGATCAATGTCAGACAGACACGTCTCCTGCTCGCTTTATGGTAGCTGCCGGAGAAATGACGAATGTCCTTTAGTCAACACCCCCAGTGCCAGGGACTGCATGCATTATCAGAAGTGTGTGTGTATGTATATTTATTATTTATCTTTTGAATTTATTTTGGGGTCAACATTTTGGTTCTGTCACACCAGAATACATTATACTGCATTGGAGCAGTGCTGGTTGTCTCTTTGCACTCTCCATCCCCCCCCTCAAGGCAACATGAGAAGTCACAGAGGAAAAGATGATCGATAAACTGCTTTATCAGCGACACCAATCCCTCGCAAGCACAGGCGAGGCATCCGATACGTCAGCTGGGGAGGATACAGGAGGGTCTCAAGCCTACAATAACACTTCTTTACATATATTTGGCAGAGGGAAGGGGGGGGGGGATGTTCAGCCACTAAACTGCGATAGTGCCGATCTGGTCACTTTTGCCCGGAAACACCCATTAAAGTCAATGGGAATTTCTGTGCGATATCCCCCCGATTGACACTACCACTGTTCAATGAATAAACCCCCCGTTGATTTACAGGCTTCCTACCCCCAGGGAAAATACACCCCAGTCCGGTCACCTGTCACCAATTTTCTGCAAGTCTCCCTCGTGTTTTTGCCTCAGCGTCTCAGGGTTTCAGCACTTTTACATTGTCAATTCGTGGCCCCTGAGCCACAAAATCTCATGGGTTCTAGTTCATGGGTTCTAGTTCATGGGGTCTAGCTCATGGGGTCTAGTTAACATCCGTTTGCTTTGCTGGCTCCCCGGGCAGTGCATGGGTTAACAAAAAGGTGTTAAAGAGTCTGCAGCGTGGGAAGAGTTAACAGACTGGCATCTTAACCGCTTGGAATTTGCCAAAGTGGGTAACAAGTCAATTGTGTGACAATAAAACCGTCCCAGCGCGTGTGCGTGTGCGTGTGCGTGTGCGTGTGACACTACTTATATCGCCCCGGCAGAAAGCCCACTTTCTAAAAAAAAAAAATAATAAAAAAAGAGTAATTACGGCAAAAAAAGGCAACGAGCGGCGCACGTCATTATACAATATTATATTATTATATTACGCACGTCATTATACAAATAGTAGGCCATGAAAAAGACAAAATGTAGCTGCTCAAGGCGATCACTTTAACCCTTTGAGCGAAGGGACAGGCCGCGGCACCAAAGAGACCACAGATGCTCCACGACATTGCGGTCAGGCGACGCTTCTTGGAGGACTTGGTCATGACGTCAACGACGACTCAAAGAGGAGGCGTCACCTCTTCTGTTCCCCCAACTGGTCAGATCGCGTGCAGCACTCCGAGCGCGATCTCCTCGAGAAAAGGAGCCCCCCTGCCCAAAAAAAACACATGATGTACAGTAGCCATCGTGTCTCGGGGCCCCTGGAGTGCCACACCATGTCTCGGGGCCCCTGGAGTGCCACACCATGTCTCGGGGCCCCTGGAGTGCCACACCATGTCTCGGGGCCCCTGGAGTGCCACACCAGGGTTGGGGCCCCTGGAGTGCCACCCACATCATGTCTCGGGGCCCCTGGAGTGCCACACATCATGTCTCGGGGCCCCTGGAGTGCCACACATCATGTCTCGGGGCCCCTGGAGTGCCACACATCATGTCTCGGGGCCCCTGGAGTGCCACACCATGTCTCGGGGCCCCTGGAGGGCCACACATCATGAGAAGGTGGCTACGTCAGGAGCGGCCAACTCCAGTCCTCTAGGGCCACCAACAGGTCAAGGTTTAAAAGGATATCTCTGCTTCAGCACAGGTCATTGACTGAGCCCCTATCATCATTAAAGCCATGACCTGGTGGTGGCCCTTGAGGACTGGCGTTGGCCAGCCCTTGGCTACGTCATAGGCCCCTCAAGGGGTTAGATGGGATCCAAACACAATATTGATCAGCGGTGCTCACGGCAAGACACAGGCAGGAGACACAGGCAGGAGACACAGGCAGGAGACACAGGCAGGAGACACAGGCAGGAGACACAGGCAGGAGACACAGGCAGGAGACAAGCCGAGCCTCCCCGACACCGGTCACAGATACAAATACTTGTGTGCCACAATCACTACAAATTAAACACAACGTGGTCAAACTAGACATGATGTAAAGATGTATATTTTAACTGCCGTGTAAAGCGCCCCTATTTAGCAAATACCAGGGTGCTATCCTGAGAAAGGGCCGAAACAGCAATCCGTCCAAATACATTTATACTTTGCAGGAGTGCTGGTGCGTGTGCGTGTGTGTGTGTGTATGTATATACACGTGTGTGTGTGTGTATATATATATAAATATACACGTGTGTGTGTATGTGTGTTTTTTTTGTTTTTGTTTTGTGGTGGGTTTGAGGTTGTAAATTAACATATTTTCTCATCTTCATTTAATAATAAGCTGCAGGGTGAGTGTTAATTGCTGGCACATGCCCTGTGTGGGGTCTCCAGCAGCACATACTGTACGAGAGCCAGCATTTTGTAAGCTGTATAAATCTTACAGAAGAAAGTCTCAATGACGCCTTGTCGGTGTAAATAAGTAGCCCCGACCTCCTTAGGCACGGGGCAGCCCGGCCGAGAATTACCTGTCTCTGGAGGCAGCTAAGGGTTAATTGGTTTGGAGCGGGAGATCCTGTGGGGCAAGCAGGTTATTCAAGCTGAGGGCAGGGGTCAGCACTGGCCCAACACACCTTCCCCATGTTAGGTTAGGGTTTCCGTTGTCTGGTGTGTTTTTACATACTGTACACAGAGACACACACACACACACACACACACACACAGAGACACACACACACACAGAGAGAGAGACACACACACACACACACACACAGAGAGAGACACACACACACACACACACAGAGAGAGAGACACACACACACACAGAGACACACACACACACAGAGACACACACACACACAGAGACACACACACACACACACACACACCCACACACACAGAGAGACACATCCTCTGACCGTGGTAGGCACAGTTTAGTCTAAGAATGTTTAAGCCACCCTCACTACAATCAGCGGGATTATCGCAGGACACTCAGCACCAACACGATACAATTCATCTTGCAAATTGTCTCATGCTCTCTATCCTTAGCCGTATTAAAGGGTCAGTCCCTACGGGGACCAAACCGTGCCAGGGACATGTTTATTAGACTAAAATTGGCGGATTTTACAAAGTAGAATCATTTTGGTAACTGAATGTACAGTCACCAGGTGATTTTTGGGGGGGGGGGGGGCCCAGGATTGTTAACCATCTTTACTAATCTCTTCTGTTACCAGATTTTTTGGAACGCTTGTACAGTATTCATTGGTTCATGTTTGTGGTGCTAATGTGGCCATGTATAAAGTTTGTGACAAAGTTGAAGAAACATCATTACTGATTAATGTTAGGATTAAACAGATCCACAGATTATAAACAGATAATTCTATATATCTATCATGATCAGATATATATGTATATATTTCTCTCTCCCCCTCCCTCCTAATTGGAACACTGTTCCTACCGAAGTGGTCGCAACGGGTCATCAAATAAAGGGGTCACACCTTTGTGACATAAGACTGCAAATCACAGGGGGGAGGGGGAATAAGAGCAAGATCTTGATTCATTGATCGTAGGAGACAGGATAAACTACCCCTCTGGGGCAGATTCACACAGCCGTGCTGCACGGTATTGCAGTCGATCCGGCGTTCCATTCAAGTCAATGCCCATCAATCAATCGGGCTTAGTGAATCAGTCTGTGTCCCTTATCCTATTCATGAAGTTGCCCCCAGGCTGGAGAAGTGATCAGCTCCATTCACCTGAACAGCTGACTACAATCTTCTCCAACCTGTGGAAGCACAATTTACGTCACAGTTGGTAGGAGGCCTGGATTGCCTGCGTTGCCTGTGTATAGAAGGAGCCCTTTTACCTGGAGATGCTTCTCCCTTCATCCTGTCGTCATCTGTCTCCAAATCCAGAAGGTTGTCTTATTAAACTTCATCTGGCATGTCGACCTCCTAAAGACAAATAGACAATGCATGTACAATCAGATGTGGCCAACTCCAGTCTTTAAGGACCCCCCTGCTTCAGCACAGATGGCTCAATCAGTGCCCAGTCATTGACTGAGCCACCTGTGCTGAAGTTAGGGGGTCCTTAAACCTGACCTGTTGGTGGCCCTTGAGGACGGAGTTGGCCATAATGGTTGTGCATGGTATATGAAGTTGAAAAGACCACGTGTGTCCAAGGCGTTCAGCTGCTGTGTTTACAATTGTAACTGCCCTATGATCTCATCCTACAGTTATCATTCTATTGTATCCAGAAGTGAAACATTAACAATTATGTCAATAAAGAAACATATTTCCCTACTAACCCCAAAATAGAAATCAAATGTCTCCCTAAACAACCTGTGTTTCTTTATTCAAACAGATCCCGATCTTCGAAGATTATTATTATCATCATCATCCATATACATTTAAATCACCACACATTGCTTTCTGTTCTTGCTTATTTCTGTATGTCAGCTGGCACTAATTCATACAAATGTGAAGCTGTTTTTGCCCTTGCTGTGGAAGGTTATTTTGAGATCGGAGCTGTTTTCCTTCTCCCAGCGCTGGGAGCTGCTTTGCATCATGTTGAATAAGGGTCTATCTAAAGCCTGGTCCACTTCTGCTTATCCCGGTCAGGGCCCCTATCTCCTGGCTCTTCCAGGGATTGCATTGTTTCCCTCTAGGGAATATGCCCCCCAGCCGTCAGCAAACAGTGCACGGGGGGGGGGGGGGGGGGGTGTTGTCAGTGAGAAATAATACTCTTTGCAAACAAAAAGCGTCATATCGATCCCTGAAATCTTTTCTGCCTTCAGGATTCTGCGAGGGAGCAAGAGGCACAGGGGGGCTCTATAATGTGGGTGCAGGACAGCACACGCTCTCCCAGTGGGGTGATAGACGTGAGGCTTTCAGTATTAGGTTTTATTATTTGTCACTTACTAGCACTGGTCTTCCTGGCGGAGAAAAGGAGAGGGGGGGGGGGGGAGGAGGTTGAAGCAGCATTTAGATGTGCAGATGAAATCCCGTGTTTAAAGAGTCAGTCCACGTAGGACCAAGTGACCTCATGACAGCAACGTGTTTATTGGATCATAATTAGGCCTGAAAACGAGAGGTAACTCAATGTATTACTTCCTGGTAAAACATTTTTAGAAATAAAATTAAATAAATAGGCAATTGGTTTGATATATTTAAAATCCTCAGTCCAGCGTTGTATGAAACTGACATCGTTTTGTTGTCAACAACGGACTCTGTGTTTTTTTTTAATCTAAACACCTATAGTATTTTCCCACATTCACCGGCTCCCAAATATACCTTTTTCTCCTTTTTTTTTTTTTCTAAACAGGACCCCAAAACTGACATATGACACGCTCAACAGCTCGTGTAAGGGGGCAGTCTTTGTGCAGATGGATACAATTTAGCCTCAGCTGCCCTATTACAAGATAAGAGCTCAGGTCCCCTAGGAGTGACACACACACACACGCTCTGCCCAGGGGACCTGATCAATGTCAGACGGACAACGTCTCCTGCTCGCTTTAGGTAGCTGCCGGAAAATGACGAATGTCTTTAGTCAACACCCCCAGTGCCAGGAGACTGCTGCTTAATCAGAACATGTGTGTGTGTATGTATATTTATTATTTATCTTTTGAATTTATTTTGGGTCACATTTGGTTCTGTCACACCAGTACATTAATACTACTGCATTGGAGCAGTGCTGTGTTGTCTCTTGCACTCTCCATCCCCCCCCTCAGGCAAACATGAGAAGTCACAGAGGAAAGATGATCGTAACTGCTTTATCAGCGACACCAATCCCTCGCAAGCACAGGCGAGTCATCCGATACGTCAGCTGGGGGATAGCAGGAGGGTCTCAGCCTACAATAACACTTCTTTACATAATATTGGCAGAGGAAGGGGGGGGGATGTTCAGCCACTACTAAACTGCGATAGTGCCGATCTGGTCACTTTTGCCCGGAAACACCATTAAAGTCAATGGGATTTCTGGTGCGATACCCCCCGTTGACACTACACATGTGTCAATGAATAACCCCCCGTTGATTTACAGGCTTCCATACCCCCAGGAAAATACACCCCAGTCCGGTCCCTGTCACCAATTTTCTGCAAGTCTCCCTCGTGTTTTTGCCTCACGTCTTCAGGGTTTCAGCACTTTTACATGTTCACATTCGTGGCCCCTGAGCCACAAAATCTCATGGGTTCTAGTCATCTGGTGTTCTAGTTCATGTGGTCATAGCTCATGGGTCTAGTTAACAGTCCTTTGCTTGGCTGGCTCCCCGGGCAGTGCATGGGTTTAACAAAAGGTTGTTAAAGAGTCTGCCAGCGGAAGAGTGTAACAGACTGGCATCTTAACCGCTTGGAATTTGCAAAGTGGGTAACAGGTCATTGTGTGACAATAAAACGTCCCAGCGCGTGTGCGTGTGCGTGTGCGTGTGCGTGTGACACTACTTATATCGCCCCGGCAGAAAGCCCCTTTCTAAAAAAAAAATAATAAAAAAGTAGTATTACGCGGCAAAAAAAGGCAACGAGCGGCGCACTTCATTACAATCTTATTTTATTATATTACGCACGTCATTATACAATAGTAGCATGAAAAAGACAAATGTAGCTGCTCAAGGACGATCATTTAACCCTTTGAGCGAAGGGACAGGCCGCGGCACCAAAGAGACCACAGATGCTCCACGACATTGCGGTCAGGGCGACGTCTGTTTATTACTTGGTCTGACGTCAACGACGACTCAAAGGAGGCGTCACCTCTTCTGTTCCCCCAACTGGGTCAGATCGCGTGCAGCACGTCCGACGGCGATCTCCTCGAAAAAGGGAGCCCCCCTGCCCAAAAAAAAACACATGATTGACAGTAGCCATCGTGTCTCGGGGCCCCTGGAGTGCCACAGCGAACAGATTCTCGGGGCCCCTGGAGTCCACACATGTCTCGGGGCCCGGGAGTGCCACACCATGTCTCGGGCCCCTGGAGTGCCACAACCATGTCTCGGGCCCCTGGGTGCCCACCATGTCTCGAGGCCCCTGGATTTGCCACACCATGTCTCGGGGCCCCTGGAGTGCCACACATTTCTCGGGCCCCTGAGTGCCCACACATCATCTCGGGCCCCTGGAGTGCCACACATCTGGTGCGCCCCCTGGAGTGCCACACATCATGTCTCGGGGCCCCTGGAGTTGCCACACATCATGTCTCGGGGCCCCTGGAGTGCCACACAAAAGTTGGGGGAGAGGTGTCCATGTCAGTCTGGGGCCCCTGGAGTGCCACACATCATGTCTCGGAGGCCCCTGGAGTGCACACATCATGTTCAGTTCCCCTGGAGCCACGGGCACCTGCTCGGGGACCCTGGGGCATACCGACCATCCATGAGAAGGGTCGTACGTCAGAGCGTGCCAACTCCAGTCTCTAGCACACAGGTCGAAGTTATGAAAGGATATCTCTGCTTCAGGCACGTCATTGACTAGCCGCCCTATCTCATTAAGCCATGACCTGGTTGTGCCCTGAGGACTGGCGTTGGCCAGCCTGTTGCTACGTCATAGGCCCCTCAAGGGGTTAGATGGGATCCAAACACAATATTGATCAGCGTGTCACGGCAAACACAGCAGGCAGGAGACACAGCAGGAACACAGGGAGACAAGGAGAGACACAGGCAGGACACAGGGGCAGGAGACAGCCGAGCCTCCCCGACACCGGGTCACAATACAAATACTTTGTGTGCCACAATCACTACAATTAAACACAGCTTGGTCAAACTAGACATGATGTAAAGATGTATATTTTAACTGCCGTGTAAAGCCCCCTATTTAGCAAATACCAGGGTGCTATCCTGAGAAAGGGGAAACAGCAATCCGTCCAAATACATTTATCCTTTGCAGGAGTGCTTGGTGCGTGTGCGTGTGTGTGTGGTATGTATTACACGTTGTGTGTTGTGTATAATATATAATATACAACACGTGTGTGGTGTTGTGTGTTTTTTTTTGTTTTTGTTTTGTGTGGGTTTGAGTTTGTAATTAACATTTTTCTCATCTTCATTAATAATAAGCTGGCCGGGTGAGTGTTAATTGCTTGGCACTGCCCTGTGTGGGGTCTCCAGCAGCACATACTTGTACGCGAGCCAGCATTTTGTAAGCTGTATAAATCTTACAGAAGAAAGTCTCAATGACGCCTTGTCGGTGTAATAAGTCGCC
This sequence comes from Ascaphus truei, assembly GCA_036426205.1. Classification (NCBI taxonomy): domain Eukaryota; kingdom Metazoa; phylum Chordata; class Amphibia; order Anura; family Ascaphidae; genus Ascaphus; species Ascaphus truei. The sequence continues at coordinate 66,609,797 of CM071574.1, forward strand.
CCCGACCTCCTTAGGCACGGGGCAGCCCGGCCGAGAATTACCTGTCTCTGGAGGCACTAAGGTTAATTGGTTTGGAGCGGGAGATCCTGTGGGCAAGCAGGTTATTCAGCTGAGGGCAGGGGTCAGCACTGGCGCCCAACACACCTTCCCCATGTTAGGTTAGGGTTTCCGTTGTCTGGTGTTGTTTTTACTACTGTACACAGGACAGACACACCACACACACAACACACACACACACTAGAGACACCACACACACAGAAGGAAGCCACGACACAGCACACACACACAATTATACCGACGACACAACACACAATAGCAAAAAACACACACAACACAATACACACACACACGACATAACACACAAGCACACACAATACGAGACACACACCACACACCCCCCAACAGCCCACAGACCAAAAACCAACCACACACAAACCACCCACCACACACAATACACAACACACACACACAGACACACACACAGCACATACACACACAGCACACACACATACACACACACAGCACACGCCCTCGCACACACATCACACGTTCCCTGTGTCACGGCAGTTGTTTCTGGATGAAGTGCGGAGTAACTTTGCCAGGCGGGGCTGCGGTGGTACAGTATTGCCTTGTGGTGGCAGTTACTGGCGAGCGTACAGGCCTCGCTGTGCAGTGGGTCCCTGGGGCTCTTCTCGCAGCTGATGAGTCCGCGGTGCAGCCAGACCTGTGCGGAGCGCGCAGACCTTGGGTGAGCCAGACCTGTGCGGCAGCCAGACCTGTGGGAGCGCCAGACCTGGGGTGTGCAGCCAGACCTGTTGCGGAGTCAGGCCAGACTGTTGCGGATGCAGCGACCTGTGGCGGAGCAGCCTGTGCAGCACCATGTGCGGTGCAGCCAGACCTGTGCGGAGCAGCCAGACCTGTGCGGTGCAGCCAGGGCTGTGCGGAGCAGCCAGGGCTGTGCGGTGCAGACCAGGGCTGTGCGGTGCAGCCAGGGCTGTGCGGAGCAGCCAGACCTGTGCGGAGCACCAACCTGTGCGGTGGGCGCCATGGCCTGTGGCTGGCAGGAGCCAGGCCTGGTCAGTGTGCAAACCAGGCTGGTGCGTAGCGCAACAGGGCTGTTGCGGAGCAGCCAGGTCTGTGCGGTGATCAGCCAGATGTGGGGGCGGAGGCCAGACTGTTCGGCGCAGCCGTGCGGGATGCATCCTGCCTGTGGCGGAGCAGCCAGAACCTGTGCGGGCCAGCGCGAGCCATGTGCTGCAGCCAGGCGTGCGGTGCACCGAGGGCTTGGCGGTGCACCAGGGACTTGGCGGGAGCAGCCAGACCTGGGCGGGTGTCCCAGAAGGCTGTGTCGAAGCAGGTCGTCGTCTGTAGACCAGGGCCTGTGCGGTGCAGCCAGGGCTGTGGGCGGTGCGCCAGACCTGTGTCGGATGCAGCCAGACCTGTGCGGGAGCAGCCAAACCTGTGCGGTGACAGCAGACCTGTGCGGTGCAGCCAGACCTGTGCGGAGCAGCCGATGTGGCGACAGCCAGCCTGTGCGGTGCAGCCAGGGCTGTGCTGGAGGCAGCAAGGGCTGTGGGGGCGGTGCAACGCACTGGCGGTGTGGCAGCCCGGGCTGTGCAGCCAAGGTGCTGTGACAGATGACAGGCCGGGGCTGTTGCGGGAGGCAGCCAGGGATGTGCGGTGGCAGCCAGGATGTGCGGAGCACAGCCGGTTGTGCCGAGCAGCCAGGGTGGCAGCCGTGCGGAGCACAGGGATGTGCGGTGCAGCCAGGGATGTCGGAGCCCAGGATGTGCGGTGCAGCCAGGCTGTGCGAGCAGCCAGGGATGCGGGAGCAAGCCAAGATGTGCGGACGTATGTGCGAACGGCGCAGGACTGGCGGAGCGCACAGGGATGTGGCGGGCAGCCAGGGCTGTGCGGTGCAGCCAGGGCTGTGCGGGAGGGCAGCGGAGGGTTCGTCGCCGGATGTCTGCAAGCCGAGCGGGTCTGTGTGGTGCACCAGGGCTGTGCGGTGCGGGTGTGCCCGGGTGGTCGTCTGGCCATGGTATGGCCATGCTTTGATGCTCGCCTTACTCTGGCAGGGTTTTGGGAGTCGACGTTCTTTTAATGTTGTACTTTAATAAAGCCGGTGGCCGTTTATACCGCCAAAGTCCAGACCTTTCTTGCGGGTGTTTATTTAAGGGTATGTTTCAGGGGGCGGGGGAGTGACATTGCAGGGTCCAAGGTGGTGTATGTACCGGTGAATGCATGCCTGACCCTGGGTTTATATACAGGAGTACAAGCCATATTAAAATGTCTGTCCATTACGGCCTATAGGCCAGGGGTTGCCAATGCCAGTCCTCAAGGGCCACCAACAGGTCAAGTGTTCATAATATCCGTGCTTCAGCACAGGAGGCTCAATTAGTGACAACCTGTGCTGAAGCAGGGTTATCCTGAAAATCTGACCTGTTGGTGGCCCCTGAGGACTGGAGTTGGCCGACCCTAACCTATAGTTTCTCCTACAAGCGGTTCCCCTTGTGGGATACCCAAAGATGCTGAATTAAGGGGTCAGTCCCTTCTAGGATTAAAGAATACTAATGCCAGTGAACTGTTTAAAGGGTCAGATCTGTGCAGCTGGTGCATTTTCACTCACATTTGACACCTACAAGTATTTTTTAAATCATTTGTTAAAGTCGATATGTAAAAGCCACGATGAGCAGAGACTGGGGGGGGGGGGGGGGTGGGGGGGGGCGCGAGTCCCTGTGGCTGTGCCTTGTGTCTGATGTCAGGGTGTCAACAAGCTTTCCAGCGTTTCCCCTCACCTGTATTGGTTCCTTGATAGGGGGGGTGGGTTATAGGGTACAGAAACACTGTTGGTTCCTTATAGGGGGGGGGGGGTATAAGGGTACAGAAAGCACTGTATTGGTTTACTTGATAGGGGGGGTATAAGGGTCACAGAAAGCACTGTATTGGTTCCTGATAGGGGGGGGGGGTATATGAGGTGACAGAAAGCCACTGTATTGACAGACACGTCCCCAGCGGCCAAAAGGCATTCGTTTCCCGAAATCTTTACGTTTTAGCACCGGTTTAGATAAGGTTAATAAGTCATATGCCCCATAATTTCCAGCTTGCTTTTATATGGAATATTCGACTTTGCTTTAATGATAAACCTGGAATATGAGTCCTGTAATTAAACCCCTCGTTGTCAGAAAGACTTGGGCTCCTGCTCCCCCCCCCCCCCCCTGCAGGATTTAAAGGCAAGTCCACACAGTACTTTAAAAAAATGATTTGGTTTGTTTCTATGTAATGGATCAGCAAAGATTCCCGCTTCCAGGGTTCACTAAATGGCCACCTTTTCATTTCAAGTCAGTTCAGTCAGTGTAACTCAGCAGCTACAATGTATTCTTATTTTACTTAAGTAACATTATTTGTTACAGTTTGCAGCTCAAACTGCTGGGAACATTGCAACAAAGATCACAAAACCGGAAAGGTGTGCAAAAGATCTTGCACTGCTGGGGAGTGTCAAAACCTGCTATTCAAAGGATGTACGAGTATTTAAGGGACCCGTTATGTAGGAAATAAACTCTTTAACACATCCACAACAATTATATGGTTTCTTTAGAAGTGAGGGGTTGGACTAGAAGTAAATGTAATTGCCTTTTGAAGTGTGTGCTCCTTGGCCAAATCAGTTGTATCATAACTATAGATTGTAAGCTCTGCAAGACGGGGGTTTGTGCCAGGAGAATTCTATGTTCAGGGCAGCACTATACTAAAATAAGTTGTTATATGGTAATAGGCTAGGTACTTTAGCAAATCCATGTCAATAATTCATAGATGTATTTAAGGTATATGCTCCTCCTTTCCCCTCTACCACCCTCTCCCCATCGCTCCACCTCGCCCGCCCCCCTCCTCCCTATACCTGTGCCCCTCTCCGATCTCTTCTTGTATCCCTCTTCTCTCCACCCCGCATAACCTCCCCTCTTCTTTCTTCCCTACCAGCCGCCCTCTTCCCCTCAGCCCCTCTTCCCCTCCAGCCCCTCTTCCCCATCCAGCCCCTTCTCCCTCCCCGTGCCCCTCTTTCTTCCTCTCCCTGTGCCCCTCTTTCTTCCTCTCCCCGTGCCCCTCTTTCTTCCTCTCCCTGTGCCCCTCTTTCTTCCTCTCCCTGTGCCCCTCTTTCTTCCTCTCCCTGTGCCCCCTCTTCTTCCCCTCATTCTTTCCCTCTCTGCAGCCCCCCCCCTCTTGCCTCTCCCTGTGTCCAGTCTTTTTCCCTTCCCCCCTCAGCCCCTCCCCCCCTCTTTCTTCCCCTCCAGCCCTTTCTGCCTCTCCGTGTCCCCTTCCCCTCCAGACCCTCTTACTTACAACTTTGCCACTCTTTCTTCCCCTCCAGCCCCTTTCTTCCTCGTACCTGTGCCCCCTCCCTCCAGCCCTTTTCTTCCCTTCAGTTCCCCTTCAGCCCTCTCCTGTGCCCCCTTTCTTCGTCTCTTTCTCCCCTGTGCCCGATGTAGACCCTCTTATCTTCCTCTCTCCCGCCCTCTTTCTTCCCCTCCACCCCCCTCTCCCGTGGGCCCTTTCTTCTTCTTCCCTCCACCCCTCTTCCCCTTCCAGCCCCTACTTCCCCTCCACCCCCCCCGCTCTTCCCCGTCCAGCCCCTCGAATCCCTATGGCCTCTCTTTCTTCCCCTCCCCTCGTGAACCCGTCTTCTTCTTCCCCTCCCCGGTCCGCCCCTCTTTCTTCCCCTCTCCTTGTGTCCCCCGTGCAATCTCCCTCTCCCCCTCCTGGCTTCCTCTCTCTCCCCTCCCTGTGCTCCTGCTCTCTCCCCCACCCACACAGAGGACTCCCCTCACCAGTACCAGCTGCGTCCCAATGCTGTCATCTATCCACTTCAATCCACATCCCACCTCTTCTTGCACTCCTTGGGTCGGATACTTTCAACACGGTCACCCCTGGCTTGTCTCTTCTTACACCTGCCCCTGTTCCGGTTCCGGGAGGGTGTGTGTGGGCTTTTCAACGCCCTCTTCCCCAGCTTGTTCGCAGCCATTATGCTAAGCTGTCCAAGAATGCACGGAGGCTCAAGCCTAGTCCCGGGATAACAGGACTGGGCTATTGAATGCCTGAATTAAGCAAAGTAGGTTGTCAATACGCTCCTCACATCAAATCAGCCCCTACAACATAACCCTGCGTGCTGCAACCAATTATTCAGCTGCTGCACAGGCTCCGGTCCTGATCAGTGCAGGAAGTTACTACAGATGCACCTAGAAACTTCCGTATACACTAGTGAGAGTGGCTGCAGATCTGGGTTAGTGTGCTACCACTGTTGAGATGTGTGCTTCGGCGATATCTGGGTGTAGCTGCTACACACTGTGAGAGGTGCTGCAGATCTGGGTGTAGCTGCTACACACTGTGAGAGGTGCTGCAGATCTGGGTGTAGCTGCTATATACACTGTGAGAGGTGCTGCATATCTGGGTGTAGCTGCTATATACACTATAGTAACCCAGTGCCTGGTCTTCCTGCCATTCCCACTAATAGCACATGTGCAGGACACCTTGATGCAGCTGTAGGAGTACAATGGCTGGTCCCTGCTGACAATGGTTATCTATGCTGACGCTGATCCTCACACAGGTGCAGGGATATTGGCTGCATGAATAATGAATGCAGGATTCTGCTGAAATGATATTGTTTAACCGCACAGATCACAGGTTCCTGGAGTTCCTCTAGATCAATTGTTAGTCCAGGTAAAAAAGGTATCACCTAATACTGAAGTACTCGTTTACTCGTGATGATCCGGATAAGGCAGCGGCTGGTTTTGCTCCGGGTGTTGTTTACCTGGGTCGCGTGATACTTGGGGTATTGCTAGTCTTGCTGCAGCTACATCAATAGTAAGCTCTTCTTCAGGATCTGCTCCAAGTCACACACTCACTGCATCAGTAAGGGAGATGCCAGTGCTGCTGCTGTGGCCGGTGCGAGATAAGAGACTGGCCGCTGGTCTCGCAGCGATACCGACACGCACTGTGCATGTGATATTGATTCTTGGTGGTGGTGCTGCTCCTGCTGCTCCTGCTGCTCTAGTGACCAGGCAGGATAATGCAGCCAGTTTGTACTGCAGGGAGGAGGGTACGCAGAGCCCTACAGCTACAAGGTTCAATGAAGGATGCAGACCTTTCACGCCCTCTTTATACAGAGAGCACAGGGGCACATACTTCCTCTCACCCCCTCCTGTACAGAAGCATTAGGGAACCATACCTCTCACCCTCTCCTAATACAAAGACATCAGGAACACAGACCTCTTACCCCCTCCTAATACACAGACATAAGGGACACATACCTCTTACATCTTTCTAATACACAGCCATCAGGGACACATACCTCTTACCCCCTCCTAATACACAGACATCAGCGACACAAACCTCTCTTGTCTTCCTAATACACAGATATCAGGGATGCATACCTCTCATGTCTTCCTAATACAGACATCAGGGACACATACCTCTCACACCTCAATACGGTGAGACAGCAGGGACACATACCTCTCCCCCTCTGCTAATATACACACATCAGGGACACATACATAATTTCAATAACATTTTCATCATCCCCTTTCAGTATTTAAATTCCCTTCTTATCTCCCATATTCAGTGTTTTAATTGTTTTATTTTTCATTGAATATGCCACATTCAGAATTTCAGTTTTCAACAGCGTTTGTCTGTTACGAGAAGTTAAACACATAGTCTCCTGAAGATCCATTACCCTAAGAAGGAAACATTAGCTAAACGAGACATCCGTGGAAATGGTGACAGTTGTGCTGAATTTTTAGTGCAATGGTTCAGTAGCTGTTTTAGTCCTGGTGATGTGTAGATGTGTCTTAGGTAGGTTGTGGTACACATGAAGAAGGGACTTGTGAGGTTTGGAAAGTTCTGTACATGATAAAAATAGATGTGAGGTTTGGAAAGCTCTGTATACGTGAAAAGAAGATGTGAAAGCTCTGTACACACGAAGAAGAGACCTGTGAGGTTTGGAGAGCTCTGTAAACATGAAGTAGAGACCTGTGAGGTTTTGAAAGCTCTGTACATATGAAGAGAAAACTTTTGAAATTTGAAACGGTCTATACATATGAAGATGAGAGCTGCGAGCTTTGGAAAGTTCTGTACATGAGGAAGAGACCTGTGAGGTTTGGAAAACTCTGTACACATGAAGAAGAGACCTGTGAGGGTTGGAAAGCTCTGTACACATGTTGAAGTGGCTTGTTAAGTTTGGAAAGCTCTGTAAATGTTAATAAGAGACCTGAGAGGTTTGGAGAACTCAGTACACGAGGAAGAGACCCATGAGCTTTGGAAAGCTCTGTACATGCGAAGAATAGATGTGAGGTTTGGAAATATCTGTACGCATGAAGAGAAAACCTGTGAAATTTGAAAAGCTCTGTACATATGAAGAAGAGACCTGTAAGGTTTGGAAAGCTCTGTATATGAGGAAGAGACCTCTGAGGTTTGGAAAGTGCTGTACATGTGAAGAAGAGATGTGTGAGGTTTGGAAAGCTCTGTACATGAGGAAGAGACCTCTGAGGTTTGGAAACCGCTGTACATGTGAGGAAGAGACCTGTGAGGTTTGGAAAGCTCAGTAAATGTGAATAAAGGACCTGTGAAATTTGGAAAGCTCTGTACATGTAAAGAACAGATATGTGAGGTTTGGGAAGCTCTGTACACATGGAGAAGCCTGTTGAAAGCCTGTACAAGTGAAGAATATACATGAGGTTTGGGAAGCTCTGTACTTCTATTCTTCACTTGTACAGAGCTTTTCAAACAGGTCTTCTCAATTGTACAGAGCTTCCCAAACCTCACATATCTGTTCTTTACATGTACAGAGCTTTCCAATTTTCACAGGTCCTTTATTCACATTTACTGAGCTTTCCAAACCTCACAGGTCTCTTCCTCACATGTACAGCGCTTTCCAAACCTCAGAGGTCTCTTCTTCATGTACAGAGCTTTCCAAACCTCACTTGTGAAGGAAACCTGTGAAATGTGAAAAGCTCTGTACATGTGAAGAAGAGAGTTGTGATGTTTGTAACACTTTGTACACATGAAGAAGAGACCTGTGTGTTTTGGAAGACTCTGTACATATGAAGAGGAGACCTGTGAGGTTTGGAAAACACTGTACACCTGAAGTAAAGACCTATGAGATTTGGAAAGCTGTGAAGAAGAGACCTGTGAGGTTTGAACAGGTCTGTACACGTTTAGAAGAGATACATAAACAGGGAGACAGGGGGTGCTCCCGAAAAGATCCCACTTTTCTGCACAGCAAAGCTGAAAATATTTCAAAGGTATAGTAACCCACTAGAGTAGTAGTGTAGGCTATAAGGGTACAATTGTATCACTAACAATCGGGGACCATTTAACATCTTAAGTCATAAATCGCATACTGCACAGGGGGAGGGATAGGCTTCAGTCAGATACATTCCAGGATGCACAGTTTTTAAGTAAAAACCTTTCTTGCTTTATCCATTATAACATCGCCGTAAGAAGAGATCAGCGTATCTTCAAAGCTCACACAAATAAAAGCATTTCGTTAGCCACAGAACAGTATTATCTATTTATTTTTGATTATGAATAAATCCAAAAAAGGTGATGGAGCACTGCCTGTGAAATAAAGGTCTGGAGGCTGATTGAAAAAAAGTTACAAATGCTTTATTGTAGATGCATAGTAGACATGGCTACAAAAATAGGTCCTCTAACGCGTTTCACGCCTTCGTGGCGCTTTGTCAAAGAGTGACCTGTGTTCTAAAAGAATGCTCTATAAATACATAAATAAATCTACAATAAAGCATTTTTAACTTTTTTTCAATCAGCCTCCAGCCCTTTATTTCACAGGCAGTGCTTCATCACCTTTTTTGGATTTATTCATTAATTCTATGGACGGAGGCACGCCATCTCTACCAGGACTCAGTAAATTGTGAGTGATTTATATTTCATTTAAACAGCATTGTTTGCAGTTAGGCTATTTATTGCTCTAGCCTAGGAATATAGGATCATTACTCCTACAAGTGGGTGTGGGGTGGGTTCTCTTCATTGGGAATTCATTTCACACATCCGCAGTGGGGTTTTGTCCTGTTATTGGAGTCCCATACTATGGCTGTATTATGAGCTCTATGCCTATTTATTGCATATACCACTCTATAAAGGATACATAAACTCCTGGATTCCTAAAGCTATATTGCTACTGTTATCCTGGATATTGGAAGCACCTTCTTGGGATTCACTTCCCATTTCAATTGTTTTTGATTTTATATATATAAAATCATTTGTGAGCACATTCATATGTCTTAGATAGGTCTGCAACCCTGCTCGGGTCCACACAACGAGACCGCGTTATAACCGGGATCACGGAAAATATATATATATATTTAAAAAAACAAAATGGCCGCAGCGATAAGGGGTTCCACGAGGACTTACCTGGCATCTGCAGCTCTCTCCTCTCGCTGCTTCATCAGCTTCCAGAGAGGGAGAGTAGGGAGCTGGGAGAGATGTGGAGATATTTATTAGATTTAAATGTTTGTCTAAATCTGTCCAAAAAGGCAACAGGACTACAACTCCCAGCATACCCTTCTCAGCCTATCAGAGTGCAGACTGAGAGAGAGGCTTGGAACACACCCGACCTCCATGCTACGCACAATGAACAGGTAGGGAAAGTAAGTAAGTGTGAGTGTGTGTGTATGTGTATCCTTTTTATTTATGGATTTGGAAGCAGTTGAAGTGTATTGCTAATGGTTATACTCCCACTGTAATGATAACCGATGTAATATAAAGGTGGTAATTATATACTCCCAGTGTAATGTTACAAAATACTCACTGTGTGACTCAGAATGTAAACACCTGGTCAGAGCTGTATTATCCATCGCAAACTAGCAAACACAACAATAAGAGAATACGTTTGAGTAGATAGGTTTGTTTGGTAGTACTTGGAGTGGAGGGAAGTGGGAGACCAAAATGAAAACTATTTAATAAAGGTTGAGATTAAAGACCTGCAAGGACAGCAGCATTGGACATTTTCTTAAGAAAGATACCTTGTCTGGTTCCCATTTCTTTCTGTGTCTCCAGTAGGGAATGGCTGCTGTGTGAAGTCAAGTGTATGTGTGCGTGTGTGTGATTACAGTTTGCAAAAAACAAACAAATGGGAGCCACGCTGACACCGCGGTATAAGTGGATCCGCGTTGTAGCAGATCGTGCTATAACGGGTTGCGCTATATATATATATATATATATATATATATATATTAAGGGTATAACACACACCCACAGCAGTGAGGGCGTGCCCGGAGTGTGGTATGATGCGTTGCCGGGCCTGGTGAGAAAGGGTTAGCCTGATACTTGCCGCGTCCGGGGTGCCAAAGGTCTGAGGGTAAAGATCCGGAAGCCGTAGGTCAAGGGCAGGAGAGAGCAGCATAGTGAGGTCCAAAGCCGAGTCCAGGGAGTAGCGAGGTACACGAAGTCTAACGAGAGCCGAGATCAAATCCAAGGGTATCAAACGAGGGCAGGGACTGGAGCGAGAGTTGCAACACAAAAGAGAGCCAGGCATAGACCTCCGCACTACTAGAGCCACAGGAAAACTATGCAGAGCGAGTAAGGAGAGGGCAGACAGGAACTATATATGTGGGAGAGCCAATGGGAGCAAGAGGCAGAGCGGGGGCTTGACTGAGCTGTCCAGGGATAGGTTAGGATGCCTGGTGTGGTGTTCCCTAGAGGGAATAGTCTCCAGCTGCTGGGAGGTGGAGCCAAGGCTGCAGGAGGAGTGTAGAAGAGGACGGGTGCGCGCGCCCTGTAACACTCCCGCGCGCCCCTGCAGCATGTGGGCGGAGGCGGCGTGTGCCGCAGAGGAGCGGCGTGACGTCCAACCGGAGCGGGTAAGGAGCTGACGGGGAGGGGGCCTGGGATGGGCGGTAGTACTGGGTGCCGGGGTGACAGGGACCCGCTGTAGGGCCCGTGTCCCCCGATCCCTTACAATATATCTCAAATAAAAATATCACTTGTGAGCACATTCACATGCCTTAGAAAGGTCTGCAACCCTGCCTTTTACCATTATCACCTAGCATACAGTGCTTCCACTGCAGCAAAGGTTTCTGGGAAATGACATGCAAAATGGATGTGAGGCAAAAGGTGACACTGTGTGCACATTTGCATGTCATTTCCCAGAATCCTTTTCTGCAGAGGAAGCACTGTTTGCTAGGTGATAATGGTGAAAACACCACGTTATAATGGGGTTCAGCTATATATACAATTATAAACAATTTCCAGAGCAGAGTTTTAGGAACTGTTTAATTTATCCTTAAAAAGGGACACATTTTTGAGACTTTAATAGTACAGGCAGCCCTCGTCATACAACAGAATCCGTTCTGGAAGTAGCGTTGGAAAGTGAAACTGTTGTAAAGTGAGTCCCCTGTTAATCAGTGGCGGTGAGCGTAACGCATTCCGGCGTCGAAAAACGGCCCAAAGGGAGTTATTGTAAAGTGTTGGATATGCCATTCGTTGTAAAGTGAAACGTTAGATAGTGAGGACTACCTGTAATTATAATTTCTTTCTGTCAGGGTCTCCTAAACATCCTGCTCCTAGCCATAGTTCCTTTCTCTGTCCACCGGGTTTGCTGCTGGTTTCTGTCTGCTCTGGGGTTCCTCTGTCTGTCTGTCTCCTCTTGTTGCTCCGGTCCTCTGTCCTTATAGTTTCCTGTTCCTCCTTTGCCTTGTGTCCAGACTCCCATTCCCATGCTTCTGCTTCTTTTCTCTTTTGAGTCCTGTTCATATTAAAGGCCCTTGCTATTGAACTAAATTGTCCCAGTCTGTTTGCTGCAAAGCAAGTCCCAGTCCTGTTCCTGCTCCCTAGTCTCAGTACCTGCTCCTCTGCCCTGCTCCTGCCCTCCTGTTGCCGACCCCTGCCTGGACCCCGACGATCCAGCTTGCTGCTTGCCACCGCACCCTGCCTGTGACCCCAATGATCCTGCTTGCTGCCTGTCTCTGACCTCAGCCTGTGACCCCAACAATCCTTACCTGCTCCCCGCTGTTCCACCCACTGAGGTCCTACCCACTCAAGGAGTCTCCCTTTGACACTTTCTTCATTACTTCAATGCAGTTGAGTTTCTATGAGCAGTTTGCAGGTGGACAGTAATTTCAGTTTTCTCATGTATTCTAATCATTTGCTTGCACAGAAGTGCCTATAATAGGAAGCGGGGCTGAGCCTGCCTTTAAGAAATGACAAACAATGCTCTTTTGTGCTCATTTTACAAAGGTTCATACAATATTTATGCTCTTAACACTGATAGGTGCAGAGCCCTTTTATAATAAATCATAGTTCCTCTTAAAAGGGAAGAGTCATTGTAAATAAAAAAAACTGTAGTACTCATGTTTTGTAAAATAAATGAAAGGTATTCCATACCCCCCAGGCCCCATCACACTTCAAACAGTGTGAATAGTGCGTGTGTATATATATATATATATTATATATATTAATATATATATATATATATATATACCACAATCATCATCTTCAGCCCTTGTCCATCCACTCTGGGTGAAGGCTCCCCAATGATCTTCAAGGTACTGTGGTTACAAGCTTCTTTTCTTCATGTTGATTTAACAAACTTTCTGGTTTCACCTTCCCATCTTACCGTCACCGTCTTAGTGAGATATATATATATATATATTATATAATATATATTATAATATATATATATATCCTCATTGCTCGCTCATTGCTCATCCTCATTGCTTCAGCTTTGCATAGCCTATAACCAACCCCACACTGATGAGACCCATTAAGGTCGAAACAGCTGTCTGTGGGTGGGTTTACTGGCTATGCACCTTAACCCTGGCTGTGCTTAAAGCTGTGACCATGCAGCAATCTTAAGCCTATAGGGAACCATGTTTAAAATGGTTTTAAAGAAAAAGGTGGCACTGTGTGCTCATTTGCATGTAATTTCCCAGAATCCCTTGCTGCAGTGGAAGTGCTGTGTGCTGGGTGATAATGGTGAAAGGCAGGGTAGCAGACCTGTCTAAGACATGCAGATGAGCATACAGTAATATTTCCATTTGCTATTATATATATATATATATATATATACACAAATAGAATGTGCACAGCCCATAGTGTGAAACTGCATAAATGTATATGGTTAAAAAGAATAAAAATTACGCACTTACAACAATAAAATAGAAAACCAGCAGCGCTGGTGTATAGTCACAAGCCAATTTTTCTAGGGGAAAAGCTGAGCTCCGTAGTGGTTTCCACCAGTCCTGCTTAACCAGTAACCACGGATTTGGATACTCTACAGCAGAATGGGTGGAAAAAGCAGTCCTACACCAGGTTTACTCCGTGCACAGGATGTGGTATATTCAGCTCACACCAAACAGCTGACAATAAGGAATCCTCTTTGCTTCACCAGCTGGGATGAGTTTCCTCCGCAACGTAATGACGTCAGTGACGTAACCCTAGGGTTGCGACCATGTGCATGCAGCCTTGGTATTAGTCAAAAGGCAGAGAAGGTGCATGTGGTCCACAGGTAGGAGAATGGGGCAAATGTCTCCTAATAGATTCCTGCAGAGAGTTACATTTTAATCAGTGTATTATACACTGAAGTGTTATTCTTAATGACTGTGATTAATTGAAGTAGTAGTAATATTGTATTTTTATATAGCAACAACTGTTTCTCTGTGCTTTATAGTGTAACATACAATCTATGCATTACATCCTGCCTTGGAGACTGCCACCCGCTAGTTTTATATCATCACACTCCCTATGGACTGTTTCCAGAATCTGTTTACACATCTTTTTGATATAGAGTGGTTGTTAAATCCGGATCTACTTCAGTCAGCATCTGCATGAGTTTATTCTATCACTATGTAACGCCTGTATGCCCGCAGACCTGGCCAGTCCCCAGTACTGAGGTGGGTAAGGGTATAACACACACCCACAGCAGTGAGGGCGTGCCTGGAGTGTGGTAGTTGCGTTGCCGGGCCTGGTGAGTAAGGGTTAACGTTATACTTGCTGAGTCCAGGGTGCCAGAGGTCGGAAGGTAATGTCCAAGTGCCAGTGTTCAGGGGTTGGAGAGAGCAGCGTAGTGATGTCCGAAAGCCAGGGTCCAAGGGCAGGAGAAGGCAGCGTAGTCAAGTCCAAAGCAGAGTTCAAGTTCAAGGCAGGGAATCCTAACAGGGGCAGGGACAGGAACCAGAGCTGAAACAGACAAGGGAGCTGGGCATAGACACTGCACACACAGGAGCTACAGGAAAGCTATGCAGAGCAAGGACTCAGAGGACAGAGGGGTTATATGGGAAGAAGGAACAATGGGGGTGAGGGGAGGAGCAGAGGTTTGAGTGGGTAATTGCAGAGATAGGTCTGTGACAGCAGGGGAGACAGGGAGGTAATCTAAGGTGATAGCCTGCAACCGATGGGGGGCGGAGCCAGAGCGTGGGGGAGGTAAGTAAGTAGAGCGGGTGCGCGTGCCCTCTGTAACCCTCCTATGCGCGCGAACCGCGTGTGCACCAGAACGTGGGGGAAGACCAGCGGAGGAGGCGCACGGGAGGGAAGACAGAGGGGAAGGAGGAACGGAGGAACCAGGTAAGGAACGGACAGGGGTGACAGATTCCCCCCCCCCATTCATGCTTTGTTTACCCCCCCCCCCCCTGTTCACCGCTCCGTGCCCCCCGTGTGTTTGGCAGCTGAGCTGACTGAGGGGGGAAGTGTGTGTCAGTCAGTCAGTGAGTGTGTGCCTCAGTGAGTGAGTGAGTGTGTGTCAGTCAGTGGGCTTTCCCCCTCTCTCCTGAATCCCCCCCCTCTCTCCTGACTCCCTCTCCCCCCTCTCCTGATTCCCCTCTCTCTCCTCCCCCCTCTCTCCCTGCACTACTTCATCTCTCTCCCCCTCTCCTGACTCCCTCTCTCCCTCTCCCCCTCCTGACTCCCTCTCTCCCCCCTCTCCTACTCTCCCTCTCCTCCTCCCCCTCTCCTATCCTCACTCCCCTCTCTCCCCCCTCTCCTCCCCTCTCTGTCTCTCTCCCCCCCTCTCCTGACTCCCCCCCTCCCCCTCCTGACTCCCCCCCCCTCTCCTGAGTCCCCCCCCTCTCTCTGACTCCCCCCCTCTGCTGACTCCCCTCCCCCCCCCTCTCCTGATTCCCCCCCTTCTCCTGACTTCCCCCCCCTCTCCTGACCCCCCCCCAATCCTGATCTCCCCCTCCCCCCCCCCTCCCTCTGCGCCAGCCCTGGTCCACTCGGCACCGCCATCTTACCGGCTGAGGCACAAATTGTTGGCAGGAGCAAAATGTCCCTCTCCACACACACACACGACAGGAGTGAGAGGTGGTGGAGAGTGGGACTGGCGCAGATCCGAGGAGGCTGCTTGGCCCCCCAGCAGCCATGTCCCGGCCCGCGCGGACACCGGAGGTAAGGGAGCGCCGAGGAGGGAAGTTAGCGTTGGCGGCTGGGAGCCGCTTGGGAGTGAGGGGGAGGAGCCTGAAGGCGGCTGGGGCAGGAGGGCTGCGCCGCGCTTCCCCTCCGTCTGGGAGCCGGTGCAGGGCGGCGCACATGAGGGTGAGTGTGATGGGGGGGGGTAGAGAGAGGTGTGTGTGTGTGTGTGTGTGTGTGTCTGTCTGTGTGTGTGTGTGTGGTGAGGCCGAGGGGGAAGAGAGTGGCAGTTGGGTGATGTCATAGAGCCACCAATCTGATTGGCCAGAGGCTGAGGACCAATTAGATTCACCGCATCTAGCACTAACCTTTCGTATTTATATATATATATAGATAGGGACATAGCGAGGATCCTAAGTATATGGCCAACGGAGACACACAGGTACCACATAGGGAGAAACAGACAGGCCACAGTGGTCCATACACAGAGGGTCCTCCGGTGTCAGCGGATCAGCTCTACAGGAGGATCTATATGAGTATTATCCTCTATCAGTAGGGAAGTGGCAGTTCCCGATTAGGAACAGAATATAATTGGTATCTTCTCAGAACTGTCTAGGATCCCAGTAAGGGCCCATAGAATATGGGGTATAATGGATGTTACTCCAAAGGGGGGTCCGGTCCAATACCTGAAGTACAACCAAGTAAATACACCCCTCTGAGTGTTAGAGTGAGCACCCAGGGAAGCACCGTGTTCATGAGTAACCATGAGAATATAGAAACCGTACAACGCTGTTATACATGTGTCGACATCCCTGCCTTTCCCCATTATCTCTTAGCATACAATGCTTCCACTGCAGCCAGGGACTCTGGGAAATGACATGCCAATGAGCACTCACAATGTGTGCTTCTTTTCCGTGCTAACATGGACTGTCCTGGAACAGGAGTGTTTATTCTCTGTGTACCTTTGCAGCTCTCAGGCTACCAGCCCTCCCCAGTTAAGTTACATGTTTTCCCCTGCTCTGATTCAGACAGTGCCTGTGTATATTGCAACATTATTGTTATATTAATCCCCTTTACACATGCCACTACTGGTCCGTTGCCCTGGCAACCTCCCAATGCTCCCAGTTGCGATTGGTTTAGCCCTCTCCCCCTGCCCTTTTCTGGTATTGTTATGCCCCTTAGCGTGTTCCTGTCTGCAAAGGAAAGTGTGCTCCCTCTTTTCTACAGCAGCCAAAGTGAGTAGACACATCTTCCACTGCTCCCTCAGAAAGGGATTCCTTTTTACCTTCCCCTCAGAGAAGCACTTCCACATAGCAGAACACCTTCTTCTCATAAGGTTATTCTCCTGACAAAAGAAATCTGCTATCAATATCCACATACAAGAACTTGTATATTTCTGTCAACTATCCTCAATAAAGTGGAAGAAAATAGAAGGACTGTGTGTGCTTTAAAAGGGGATGAGTTAAGCTACATGGACTTACTCACATGCTACAAGTGAGCCTGGGTCCAGAATATGGACCCCTATAAGTTTATGGCTGTCTTCAAATGACAATTAAATGAAAGCTTCCAAACACATACCGGGAAGGAATTACTATAATTGAGCAGAGTTACACATTTACAGCTGGGATGGAACAGGAAAGCTGTGTCTCAAGCACCATCTTGTGGTAGAAGAGGGGAATAACACTGAAGCAAATGGACATTAATTACAATGTATATATGTATATCTTTATTTATATAGCACCAATAATGTACATAGCGCAGCAGACAATCATATAAATAACAAATAATATAAATAACACATGATATTCTTCAGACATAAAAGTGACATTTAGGAAAAGTAGTCCCTGCCCCGAAGAGCTTGCAATCTAATTAGTACAATAGAACACAGGATCAAATACATTGGTGGGCAACAGGCAGCCTCAAGGGCTTCACCGGAAGCCCCAGCTTCTGGTGACCTCAGCAGCACAAGTCTCCATCTCTCCCCAGTGCAGAAGGAGCAGAGATGTGGCTGGCGTGACTTTCCCTGCTACTTAATGACTGTTCTCTGATAAATACTGTACTTCCCGCTCCTCTCATGTGCTAATCACTAGATCGCTGTGTAAGGCCGAGGCCCCGCTGCCTCAGTCAGCGTGCCCGCACTGCAGACAGGCGGCGCGCTGAGAGGCAAGTGACCGCTACCTGCGGTTTGTAGGGAGCTGGGGCTGGAGCGGGAGGGGGCGTGGTTTGAACGGAGGGGGCGTCCGTTCGTCTCCCCCCCCCCCCACACACACACACACAGCTTCCCTCCCGCAGCTCATTCCCTGCTCCCCTCCACTCACACACACACAGGCAAATATACACGGGGGGATGAATCGGAACGGGGGGTGAATCGGAAGGGGGGGGATCGGAGCAGGGAGGGGGAAATCGGATTGGCTGCTGGGATCCAATCCGTGATTGGTTCCCTTGCATGCCACGTGATGTGGCACTCGTCGAAATCACAAGCTCCTTGTAGCTCCGGCTGGCTGACGCGTCACAGCATGCAGTCAGCCACGCCAGAAGGAGCCAGCGGGGACAACCAGAACGGGAACAAGCAGCTGCTGGCCCGTGGCCGCGCGGGACCAAAGCCTAAGAAGAGGAGCAGGACAGTATTCACTAGCACTCTGGCATTATGCAGCTGACCGCAGCAAGTAGAAGGTTCTGCCCAAGGCTGCAAAACCTCCCTTCTGTCCAGGGCCCTGACAGCTTTCCCAGGGGCTCGACTATCGTCTCCCCTGGGGGGCCCGGGTTGTTGAGTGACGGGGAGGTGTCCACTTCCCCCTTGTCGGCGGACCTGCGAGTAACTTCCCCCCCCCCTCCCACACATTACCCCCTCTCTCTTTCTCTTTCCCCTCTCTCTCACTCTGTCTACCCCCTCCTCTCTCTCTTTCCCCTCTCTTTCTCAGTCTCCCTTTCCACCCTCTCTCTCACTCTCTCCTCCCTACTCTCTCACTCTCCCTTTCCCTCCCCTCTCTATCTCACTGCCTCCTCCCTCCCAGGGCCCTACCAGTAGAGCAGGGGTGCGGGGTCTGTCTGGGCCTTAACGACTTCCCAAGGGGCTAACTTCTAGGCTTGGACAGATTGGGTGTTCCCCCCTCCGCCGTTGGGCCAAGAACAGATGTCCCTGTGCTCCCCAAATGTCGGCGGACCTGCTTCTGTCTGTGCACCTAATTTAATAGGGTAATGTGAAGCAGTGTTGAGGGCTCAAGTGCCGAACAAGCTGCCCTTTAAGTATATCATGTTGCACACCACTGATCTAATAGCATTGTCTCTGTCGTCCTCTTGTGAATCAACACATGTATTACATGATCAGTTAGAGATATGAGAAGAACTACTCCGTGTCATTTCTTATATGTATTAAATGTTTTACTCCCAGTATCCCAGTTTAATATATATATGTAACCCTGTTTCAATCCCCCCCCCCCCACACACCAATCGTAGATAGGGTCTATCTTGGGAAATGCTATGCTGGTTAGTAGGAGTAGTGTGGTGCATACCTGCTGATAAACAGTAGCCCTGAGTCTCCCGCACGATGGTTTGAGATAGCAACAGGCCAGGCTTCTGGGGTATAACCTGACACGTATTCACGGTGACAGCACCTCCATCTCTTGCAGTCCCCAGGATATGGGGTGAAATCTCTAATTTCTCCTTCTTCCCAATAGATTTCATCTCAGGGCAGAAGTATAGCAAACAGTATTTCTTTATTCACTATGCACATAGCACCGCAGTCACTCAGCAGAACTAGGGCATGCACCCTCAGGATGTCCCTGGACTACACTCCCAGCCAGCGGGTACCAGGAGCAGTCCTAGCTCTTCCCTTACTCTCTGATAGAGTAAGGGGAACAGTCTCCCACCGCACCCCTAAGGGAGGGCACACAGTGTACAGAGCCCTGCACACTGCTCTCGGGTAGACGGTGTCTCTCTCACGGTAGAGCCAACTGGCTAAATTCAGGAAGTCCAGCCCCTTAAGTACAGATCCAGTAAGAACCAGCCCCTTGCCCCTGATTGGACACCAGGCCTGATTGCATTACCTTCTCTGTGACTCACTGGGCTGCAGAGAGGTGAGGAAAACCCATGATCACTCCTGGCAAACCTGCCCTTACCATGGATTAACGCCAGGAGGAGGGCAGACTGATAGACCAAACCAGACAGGGCTACATATATATATGGGTGACTGACTGACACTTGGGTGGGTGGGTGACTGACACTCTGGTGTGTGGGTGACTGACACTGGTGGGTGACTGACTGATGGGTGGGTGACTGACAGACATGGGTGGGTGGGTGGGTGACTATGACTGATTGGGTGGGTAGGTGACTGACTGTGGGTGGGTGCCTGTATTCACACACACTGTCTCTCTCACACTGTCTCTCACACACTGTCTCTCACACACTGTCTCTCACACACTGTCTCTCACACACTGTCTCTCACACACTGTCTCTCACACACTGTCTCTCACACTCACACTCTCACACTCCCGCACGTCAGCGGGGGCCTCCGCAAGGCAGGGGGGGTCCCTGCATTGCAGGGGGGCCTTCGCAAGGCAGCGGGTCCTCCGCACGGCAGGGTGGCCTCTGCAAGGCAGGGGGGGTCGCTTCACATAGCAGCAGGGGCCTCCGCACGACAGGGGGGATCGCCGCACGGAGGTGGGTGGGGGTTTGCCACACGGCAGGGAGGCATGGAAGGGAAGAGAGGCATGGGGCTTACCTTCTTGCTCGTTGAAGCAGGATCCAAAGGAAGGGGCCACCGTCACCGCGCGGGCTCACATAGAGCCTGGCTGCCTGCCAAAAAATCCTGGCAGCAGGCCAGCAAGTGGAGTCATCCAATCAGGAGGGGGGATTATTTTTGGTTTGTTTTGGTGGGAGCAGGGGAATTAATTAAAAACCACGTGGCTGCTTGGCAAGTCGCCAGCCATCAATATACTGCCGCCCGGGGCGACCGGATTTGTCGAACACTATATATATAGATATATATATATACACATTTTAAGTTATGGTGGGTGAAAAAGGTGACAGAAAACCTCCACCGTTCGAATATAATAAAGAATATCACTTGTGAGCACATTCACATGTCTTAGGGCGAGTCCCCAGTCTTCACTGTGACGCGCGCCCGGGGGGGGGGGGCGGCGCGTGCACAGCGCTACACCACGATCGGCGGTCTGAGGGGAGAGGGAAGGTTTGTGATGGGAGGGGGCGTGGCTGTGGTTGTGCGGGGGCGTAGCCATGACGTCCCACGGCTGGTTTGCCCTCATTGGCTGAACCGCCGGTGGGGGCATGGCCACGCCTCCGTTGCAAATGCTAATCTCAAATTCCCCTGCCTGCCTGAAAACCTGTCGCGCACCGCTGGGGAAAGGTGCGCGACAAGGTAGGAAGTGGGACCGGCCTGACTGGGGGGGGCGGGGCTTGATTGCACAGTGCACGCCGAGGCGTGCGCTGTAGTAGTTACTGGGACCGCAGCCTTAGACAGGTCTGCAACCCTGCCTTTCAGCCATTATCAACTAGCATTCAGTGCAGCAAGGGATTCTGGGAAATGACATGCAAATGAGCACACAATGTGTCACCTTTTGCCTGGAATATCCACATTGGAGCCCATTTAATGCTAATGCATCGCCATTCACACAGCTTTTAAGCACAGCATGGGACTAGCAAAGCAAGTCAAACCACTCACAGACATGTTTCAACCTTGATGGGTATCAGTGTGAGGTTGGTTTATACTTTATTTCAAAGCAAGTATAAAGACGTGAATGTACTCACAAGTGATATTCTTTATTGAATATATATATACACACACACACAGTGGTTGACAAATCACCAAAAAATCTACACGCCACACAAAAAAATCTACTCTCAACCTAGTACCAAACGTGTGCAGCTTGGGCCAATATTTACTCGCCCGGGGGTTAAATCCACTCGCCCGGGGCGAGCAAATGTATAGGTTTGTCGAACACTGTACATACTGTACAGTGTTCGACAAACTCAGTCGCCCACTCGCCAGGTGCGAGTGGATATTGGCTCGTGGCCAGTTACATTTCCCCTGCTCTGCAAAAAAAAAATCCCCTGCTCGGAAGCGGGGGTATTCCTTCCCCCCGGTCCCC
Source organism: Ascaphus truei (assembly GCA_036426205.1). NCBI lineage: Eukaryota > Metazoa > Chordata > Amphibia > Anura > Ascaphidae > Ascaphus > Ascaphus truei. Next base: position 66,631,249 of record CM071574.1, read on the forward strand.
GGCGCTCCCTTGGCTGCCCGTGCGGGTCGGGAGATTGGCGCGGGGGGGGGAGCGGGGCCGTGGTCATGTGGGTGTGTTCCTTCCCCCCGGTCCCCGTCGCTCCCTTGGCTGCCCACGCGTGGCGGGAGATTGGGGGGGGGAGCAGGGCAGTGGTGGGGGTGTGGGGGTGTTCCTTCCCCCCGGATAGGCAAAGTACCAGTCCAATCGACTTGTGGGTTATGTCGCTGGAGCCATGGCAGTCACAGAACAATATCCACCGAAGGTGTGTGAATAACATTGAGTTGTATGGTCTTGAAGTGACCACCGGAGGACTGTAAAGAAAAAGGAATAGTTTGAAAAATAATAAAAGCGGGTTGGGCCAGCCGTCGATAGACTTGAGGACAACTAGGCGATCCTTAGGGGTTAGAGGTATTCTGTTCCTCTCTGCAAATCCCTGGTCAATAAAGCTGCCTCCTGACCCAGAGTCTAGGAAGGCGTGTGTGGTAGTCTTAAAGTTGTCCTCATACAAGGTGATGGGGATGTAGATCCTAGTTGGAGATTTGGGAGGAAGATGTGACGTGGATCCCAGTGTAGTTCCCCCGACATTCACTGGGCGGTGGCTTTTCTCGGATTTATAGGGCAAGTGGCAACCAGGCGCCCATTGTTACCACAATACATACAGTCCCGAGCGTCGTCTTCGCTGTCTCTCCTAAGTGGACAGACGGGTAAGTCTGAGTTGCATGGGTTCTTCAACTGCTACGGCCGGGAAATTTCCGCTAGGGGTAGATGAGGGAAGAAATGCAGACCGTTCCCACTCTGCAGTGATAGTCCGCCTGCACTCACAGCGCATCTGTAAGGAATCAGGGAGCGCGTCCCCATGGCGCACTCCCTCCTTACCTGCTGCCTCGTGCAACCCCACTGTCCTTACAGCGCGAGCGCGCTCATGGAGGAGCTTTGTTGACATCGGTGAGTCTGGCTCCACCCCCCGGTTACAGCGTGCATCTACGTTGCGTGGCACGCACACGTGACGCGTGTGCACCGCTCTCCAGCTGCACGTCAACTACTCATCACGCCCACCTGTCTCCTGCACCACTCCTCCTATCCTTGCCTCCGCTGAGGCCGCACCTCTACTCCTCCCCTCGTTCTCATTGGTCCTGCTCTCCCATATATGCTCAGCTTTCAGATTGATCTCCTGTGTACCGACCCAGCTTGACCCTTGGACTCCGCACTTCTGGCTTACCGACCCCAGCTTTCCTCTGACCTTCTACATCTCTCCAATCCTGACCACGGCTTACGGACTTCTACGCTTCTACTGGTTCCAACCCCTGACCACGGCTATCGGACTCCGACCATTCTACCGGCTCCTACCTCTGACCTCGGCAAGTATCAAGACTACTCTAACCTCTCCATCCCGACCCGGCTGCCTGACCATCCACTCTCCAGACATGCTTCCGTGGCTGTGGGTGCCGTTTATATCTATTCCCACCTCACTACCGGGGTCCCGCCTTGTTTGTGGCGAGCACAGCGTTACAGCATCCACTGCTTGCAAACGCCTGAACAGTAGCTGAGTTGTTCTTCCGCATCACGTGATGTTCAGATGGTGCGTTCGGACGTCACTACGTCCCGGCATCGCTTCTGGGGAGCGGATCCGTGATGAAAACACCACAGCAAGGCTCCAAGGACAACATGCTCCCTTCCTTCTCCTGCACAGTGTAAAACGATCTGTTCCTCCATCCTCTCTCTACTACCAATGGGAACCACCATATGTGTTTCGAGGCAAGGGGCTTTTTGTCAGGGGTGTCCCCCCCAGAAGCAATGTCACGATGTAGTGATGTCGGAATACACCGTCTGAACATCACATGGTGCGGAAGAACAACTCAGCTACTATCCGGGCGTTTGGCAGTAGCGAACGCGCTGTAAGTGCGGGCGGACTATCACTGCGGAGTGAGAACAGTCTGGGGACCCCATCAGCCTATAGAGTCACTGCATTGTAAACTCGGATGTTTGTGAGTGCATTTTAATCATTCCTTGTGCCTAGTTGTAGGCGGACGCTCACAGAGGTATGCAAGGGAGTCTGGTTATAGTGAAATTAAATAAGGCTTTTATTGCGCCTGTTTCCTTAACATCAGGAAACCATCCAAACAAGGGGTAAACAAAGCTTCTATTCACTTGGGAGTATATCTAGTGAAATACTATGCAATCCACCACTCCCTTTAGATAAGCATGTCTCCCAGCCCCAAACATATAGCATGAAATGAACAGATATAAAAAGTATTGTAAATGAAAGTCTTATCTGTTAGCTGGGCTGCTGTAGGGGAAGCTTCTCTGCTCTCTTGGAACCGCACCCTTGTGTGCACAGGAAATATCAGGCTCCAGTTTCGAATCTTGTCCCCTTTGTCTTGAAAGCAGCTCTGCTGTTTCTTCTGGCAGGGCTCAAGACAAGTGTGAGAGTCAAGGACAATCTCTGCTCTGTCTCCAAGTTCAGCTCAGGTGAGAGCTAAGGAGTCTCCCTTCCGGTCTCAAAAGACAGGCTTTTCTAAGCAATCTAATCAGGCAGGTGGTGTTTGTTAATTGACTACCAGCAGTTAACCACCACACTGCTGGATTAGAGGCACACTACCTGAACAGGGATAACTCCCCTGTTACATACCTCCCCTGTTTGTGGGAAGCTCGGGCTTGCCACGGCCAAAGCCCATCCTTCCACTCTCATTCTAGATATCTCTGTGACTTGAATGAGAGTGGATGGAGGAAGAGAACCCTCAGTCCCGTTGGGATCGGCGCCCTTTTTCCAGTTCATTCGTGTCTCTTCCCGAAGTTGCTTGAGATCAGCACTCCTCAGTCGCTCGAGGAGGACTTTTTCTAAGTACAGTCTTTTTGCTACGTGCGCGGTCATAAGATTTCCCTCGCGTCGGGTGCTTGTCTTATTGTCGGCATACTGTATGGCAGCAGTTGCAGAGCGTTTAAAAACAGCCCTTTGAGTTTTCCGCTCTTGAAGCTGTCTCTCTGCCCTTTTCCCACTCAATGAGGTTGCTAGTTCAGCCTCTTTGGGGTTAAGTTGCAATTCCACACCCACTTCCAGAGAATGTCCCATCTTTTCAGCTTCATCAGCTAAGGATTCTTCTGGTTTTGATTCAGCACGTGTACCTTCTTTTGTTGCCTGTTGGGTGGCTGAAGGTTTTGCTAGTGCTTGTTTAGGTGGTTCAAATTTTGCAACCTTGTCTTTCAGATGAGCGGTATTCCCAGCTCTCACTGTACCCTTGTCTTCATGGGTTTTTGTGGCTGTGGGATACTGACGCTTAGTCATGGTCAATACTTGTCCTTGTAGGATTGTAATCTCATCCGCGAGAAATCCCTGTTTTTTGAGTGCGACTTGCAAGTCTCTTCTCAGGGAATTTATCAGCACGCTTTGCTTTCTCTGAGCTTGCTTCCACATTTTTATTGCATTGTGAAGCACTATGAATTTCTTTGCTCGGGCCACAGTTACTTGTTTTAGTTTCTGGACCTTCTTGTGCTCCCTTTTGTGCCGGGTCACCTGGGTTCTAAGCTTGGCTTCTAGCGATGCTTTGGTGACGCTCAGGGTAGCAATCAGTTTCTCATGCTGCTTTGCGGGGACATACTGGGTCATCAGACGTTCCTGCAGCACTTGAATTTCTTTAACAGCCTGCCGATTTTCTTCCTGCAGAGTTCGCTGCTTCTCCTCGGCCTTCTCTAGATGCGTATGCAGACCTTGCAGTTGGTTCTGCAGTCGGTGCTCTGCTTCAAACTTCTCACCTTCCAAAAGTCTATTTATTTCCTTAAGCTCGTGTAGCTTTTCATTCTTTTCCTTGACTTCATCTGTCAAATGAAAAATTTCTTCTTCTCGTTTTTAAGTTTTCTCTTTTTAATCTTATATGTTCTCCTTTTTCAGTCTCTGTACTATTCAGGGCCTCCTTGCAGTCCTCCTTCCATTTACGCACATCTGCTTTGAGAATGACAGTCTCCTGGCGTGAGACTTTCTTCTTTAGGTTGAGGGTCTGAAGCTCCTTCTGAGAGACTTTGAGATCTGTCTTAAGATTGACAATCGTTTCTTTAGATATGTCCAGCTCCTCAGTGAGACTGTGTAGTTCCTTTCTGGAAACTTCCAGGTCTGTGCGGCAGCTGTTGGTCTCATGATGTGAGGCATCCAGTGCTCTGCGGAGTGTCTGAACCTCTTTCTGAGATACGTCCACCTCTGTCTGGACACTGTTGACCTCCTGTTGTGAGGCATTCAGCTCTATGCGAATAGTGTGAACCTCTTGCTGGAAGACTGTCATCTGCTTCCGTGCCTCCTCATACTTCCGCTTTAGCGTAGCCATCATTTTATCAGATTGGCTCTGCTTTTCATCCATGGCGGAAATAGTAGCATTTGCAGTATCTAGCTCAGTCTTGAGATCGTCCAATTCTGTCCTGGCTGCAGAGTACATTGCGAGCACCGTCTTCTGTAACTCAGCATTATCTTTCAGTAGCTCCGCGTAATCATATTTCTTTTGTTTCAATTGTTCACGGAGTATATCACAGTCACGCCTGGCATTTTTCAGGGCATCCTCAGGGCTGCTCAAGGGATCGACACTCACTGGTTCCGGCTCCACTTCCCTGGGATGGTTGGTTGAGGGTTCCTCACTGTTGGCACCAGACAGACACTTCTTTGGGGTACACGACTTCTGCCTTGGGCCCTCTGGATATTCGGTTATCCGCGGGACGAGTTCTCCATTTTCTCTAGGCTGCAGGGCATCTCGGTCCCCCTTTTTCTCCACAGGGTCTGCGGACGTGTCTGTTCCTTCCACGGTAAGTGAAGAACCGCTTTTCTTTTTCTTTTTCCGCCTTTTTGTTTTGGATGACTCCATCCCATCAGGAATACTGGGGTCTCCTTCTTTATTTAATACTTCAACAGCTTCATTATATACGCCAGGCTTTTCTTGCAGTTGCTTTAGCTGACAGAAATATTGGGTGATCTGCTGCTCCCGCTCTTTCTCTTGTCGACCATATTCGTCATCATAGAGAGCGGTCTTTTCTGTTCGTGCCGAGTTCAGGCTCCCCCACCATTCTTGGGGTGTTTTGTGGGTGTGACTCGGTTCGGGTTCCCCGTAAGAGATGTCTTCCTCTTTATTGGACTGGAAGGGCCACTCTTCCGTGGGGTAGGGTTCATTACAGGAATGCTGCATCTTGTCCTCCATTTTGAGGCTATCAGGTGTAATTTTCTTCCTGACCTCAGGAGGCGCTATTGCAGCTGTTGCCACTGTATTTGCTAGAACCCCCAATTGTGGTAGTCCTACAGGTGGGCATCTCTGTAGACTTTTTCTTTCTTGTATAAGTTTTACAATATCAGCAGTACTGTGCACGCATTTTCTCTCATCAGGTATACAGGATGTGCAGTTGCTAGGTAAAAACTTCTGTTTGCTTTCCACAGTTCAGCAATTCCTTTTTTTTCTAGTAGGCAATTTTACCCTCCACTTGTTTACTGAAAATTCCCCTGCTTCAGCACAGTCTTGCATCAATTTTCACATTTTTCTGCATATACTCCATTCACAACTGGTAGTCCTATGCGGTGTGGCAGCCTTTACTTGCAGAATCAGTACCGCTCATGGGTCACCATCTGTATTCACTGCTTAAGCTAAACATTTGAAAATAACAAACGCCTATCCCTTTCAAGGGCTAATTCACTTCTTGAACCCTGACTATGGCTGGAAGACAAACTCCCTATTTCAATGACCATATTACACTTTATTGTGATAGGCAAATAAGGTTTACCTGCTTCAGCAGTCTCTCTCTCTCTCTCCTCTTGGGTTTTGGGAAAAGAGTCCATCTGTGGTTTTGTAAGTTTCAGTGCAGTGGTGTGTATCACTTTAACTCTGGTCTCTGCTGCATGAGATTTTTTTTTTTTTAAGTTGCTCAGACTGTTGGTAGGCAAAAAGCATTAAAAAAATTCACAGCCAAACTCCGGGTTCCTTAACTTCAAGAACCACCCCTCGTCCCACTTCGGACACCATATGTAGGCGGACGCTCACAGAGGTATGCAAGGGAGTCTGGTTATAGTGAAATTAAATAAGGCTTTTATTGCGCCTGTTTCCTTAACATCAGCAAACCATCCAAACAAGGGGTAAACAAAGCTTCTATTCACTTGGGAGTATTTATAGTGAAATACTATGCAATCCACCACTTCCTTTAGATAAGCATGTCTCCCAGCCCCAAACATATAGCATGAAATGAACAGATATAAAAAGTCTTGTAAATGAAAGTCTTATCTGTTAGCTGGGCTGCTGTAGGGGAAGCTTCTCTGCTCTCTTGGAACCGCACCCTTGTGTGCACAGGAAATATTAGGCTCCAGGTTCGAATCTTGTCCCCTTTGTCTTGAAAGCAGCTCTGCTGTTTCTTCTGGCAGGGCTCAAGACAAGTGTGAGAGTCAAGGACAATCTCTGCTCTGTCTCCAAGTTCAGCTCAGGTGTGAGCTAAGGAGTCTCCCTTCCTGTCTGAAAAGACAGGCTTTTCTAAGCAATCTAATCAGGCAGGTGGTGTTTGTTAATTGACTACCAGCAGTTAACCACCACACTGCTGGATTAGAGGCACATTACCAGAACAGGGATAACTCCCCTGTTACACTAGTAAAAAGGTTTTATTGCACCATGAGGTGCACGGTCTCTTTTCTTTTTCTTTCTTCTTGATATTTTGGGGATACCTTTCTGCCATCCTAACTTAGGGCTATTCTATATTGCGCGCGCTTGCTGCACCGTGCGCGGCAATTATAGATGGCTGAGGTTAGTCAGCCTTTCTATAATAGCACCGCACACGCGCGCGCACGGCAGTGAGCGTGCAGCCGGCCGACAGGGGGAAAGAGTAGGAAAATAAAGATTTTGTGCTGCTACCACCGCTGAACTGTATGTATATGTGTGTGTGTATATATATGTGCATATGTATGTGTGTCTGCACAATGTTAATAAATATTTTATTTTTATAAATGTGTTTTTTTTTTTAAATAATAAATTACACATACATACACATACACACATATACACACACACAGTACCTTCCCTTCCTGTCGGTCCCGGCAGCATGGACTGTATACCCACAAAAAGCGTGCGGCACGTGCACGCGCGTTCTGCCGCACACAGTATAGAACAGCCCTTAGATCTGCCAGAAGTTTCAAGCAAATCGGTGCAGCTACCATCTTGGAATTATTATTATTTTTTTGAAGTGATAAAAAAAAATGAAACGTTACGTCTCATCGAGCGGATTCTTTGTACAAAACAATAAATGTATTATTTTGCAACTTGTACTATATTTTCAGACCATTTGCTTGAACTGTTTCAGAGAAATGAAATATTTAAAATGAAAATAAACTGGTTACCACTGTAACAAAACAACACTGTACAACAACAACCTGTAGCTTTACTTTGACATCGAGGTGGCAGTGATAGTTATTCCCTGTGCAATTGCTGATTGTTTTTTTCCCGATATCCATGTTGTCAGATTTTATCTTGGATTAAAGGGATATGCATGGAAGGGAAGTAAGCATAATTATTCCACTGTATAAAGCATTAGTGAGACCTCACCATGAATATGAAGTACAATTTTGGGCACCAATCCTAAGAAAATACATTATGGAACTAGAGTGCAGAGAAGAGCCACCAAATTAATAAAGGGGATTGACATTCTAACTTATGAGGAGAGGCTAGCTAAATTAGATTTATTTACATTAGAAAAGAGGCGTCTAAGAGGGGATATGATAACTATATACAAATATATTGGGGGACAATACAAGGAGCTTTCAAAATAATATTCATCCCACGGGCAGTACAAAGGACTCGGGGCCATCCCTTAAGGTTGGAGGAAAGGAGATTTCACCAGCAACAAAGGAAAGGGTTCTTTACAGTAAGGGCAGTTAAAATGTGGAATTTATTACTCGTGGAGACTGTGATAGCAGATACAATAGATATGTTCAAAAAAAAAGGTTGGACATCTGTGACGGCAGGGGGAAATATGGCTGCTGTTAATAAAGGTTAAGACAGCCATTACCCCTACCTGTCAATAATACATTGGCATTGTATTATATGTTATGTATATATGTATGTCTTTGCTTGGTTCCAGAACCTCAGGAATCAGGGGTTAATATGTTTGCAGGAGAATTGTTGCAACTTGGTTTGTGACCTTTCCCTGAATCCTTGTTATTTTGCAAATGTTATGTTGCAGTTCTACCCACCATTCAGCGCCTGGGCATGTAGGCAGCACCTTCCTACCCACCAATCAGCGCCTGGGCATGTAGGCAGCACCTGGCCCTGAGTGTTGCAATATTATATTTTAAGTGTATAAAAAGGTGGGGAGGGAGACCCCTAGCAGACAGGGAGGGAGACCCCTAGCAGACAGGGAGGGAGACCCCTAGCAGACAGGGAGGGAGACCCCTAGCAGACAGGGAGGGAGACCCCTAGCAGACAGGGAGGGAGACCCCTGGCAGGCAGGGAGGGAGACCCCTAACAGACAGGGAGGGAGACCCCTAGCAGACAGGGAGGGAGACCCCTAGCAGACAGAGAGGGAGACCCCTAGCAGACAGGGAAGGAGACCCCTAGCAGACAGGGAGGGAGACCCCTAGCAGACAGGGAGGGAGACCCCTAGCAGACAGGGGGGGAGACCCCTAGCAGACAGGGAGGGAGACCCCTAGCAGACAGGGAGGGAGACCCCTAGCAGACAGGGAGGGAGACCCCTAGCAGACAGGGAGGGAGACCCCTGGCAGACAGGGAGGGAGACCCCTAGCAGACAGGGAGGGAGACCCCTAGCACACAGGGAGGGAGACCCCTAGCAGACAGAGCCTGCAGAGAGTTACAGAGGTGTTGCTGTGACAGGGAGAAACTCCAGTGCTGATCTCAGGCCTGAAGACCAGTCCTATAGGCACTGAGCAAGAAGAGAGAACAGGGGAAATCTCTGCAAGAGGGTTTCCTGCAACTAGGTATGCAGGGTATCCCCCAGTTTCCCCAGTTGGGTATGTGTGATGTTTGTGTGTTTTGTATAGTTGTGGATATACTTTTCCAATAAATTAATTTTATAAACTCTCGTGTTCTCTTTGGCGATATTGATCCCTGGTACTAGTCCTGGTCTCCCGTGACAACATCTTTTTAGAAAGGAAAGGTATACAGGGATATAACAAGTAAGTAAACATAATAAGACGTTTTCTCCACCACACAGCAAAGAAAAGATTGCCAAACCTTCAGTATCCGTGTTGCATATTTATTTAATAAAAAAACAAACATATATACAACATGTAAGTATCTGTTGGCTAAATTTAACACAGGGTGAACTCGATAGTCCACACTGATATTTTCCGCAAAGAACACAGCAGGAATACGCTCCTTCATGCGACAAGTGGCAATAATCGAAGTCTGTTTAAGGGCATACCCATAGGCCAATACATCCGATTACATGGTAACTTCTCTGATATAGATGACTTTAAATTAAGAGCAGTAGAATTAACTAAACGTTTCCTTTCCAGAGGATATAACCAAAAGACTCTGGATGAGGCCTATACAAATGCCCTTAACAAAAACAGAGAAGCATTGCTACATCTGAGCCACGACAGATCTAAAGAGAGAACTGGTCACACATTAGACAAATCAGACCTAGACCCTCCGCTTTTCATAACCCAATTTAGCAACCAAGCATATGCTATTAAACACATTATTCTGAAACACTGGAACATGCTTTCCATAGATCCTCTTCTTAGAGACATAACTTCCACAAATCCGAGGTTTGTTTTCAAAAGATCTCAAACCCTGGGGAATATAATTTCTCCAAGCATGGTTAGAAATTACGAATATGTATCCAAAAGAGAATTTTTCCCAAAACTCAAGGGATGTTTCCCATGTGGACGTTGTAAAATTTGCAAACATGTAAAAAAAATCTAAGGTTTTTGATAATACGGAGGGTACTAAGTCTTACAACATCATGTCTTTTACTAACTGTAATACTGAGTTTATCATTTATATTATCATATGTGGATGTAATAAAAGATATGTTGACCTTACCACAAGGAAATGTAAGATTAGGATCATGGAACATATGAGACTTATTCTCAAGAAAGATCCTAATCATCCTGTTTCACGGCATTTTAGCGAATGCCAAGACAGCTCTGTTCAAAATGTTGCTTGCATAGCCATTGAGCATGTCAATTTACATACAAGGGGAGGAGACAGAACCAATATGCTTTATAAAAGAGAAGCATATTGGATCTTTACACTAAATACCTTAATACCTAATGGATTGAATTCCCAGTGTGATCTCAAATATTTTCTCTGAATATATCCTATTCTGATAAGTCTTATATATTTCTCTTCCCCACAATATGACATGCCCAACGGTTATTTCATAGTTCTGACTTTAATCATTCACTATTCTTCAGATCGAGGATTGTTATTTTCATCTCAGATGCATTGTGACACTCAATTTTTCTGTTTCCTGTATACTATTGTTATCTTGCATATATATATATATCTAACTTACTCATATATTATGCAGACTTACATCTATCAACATTTAGCCACAATGGCTGAAATAGTCTTATATAAATAGACATAAATGTTTGTTGCCATCAGTATTTATGTCTTCATAATTTTATACACATAGATTATCTGCTATATGAGTTAGGTGATGGGTTATATTTAGACCAACAGAGAGAGGTCTTAACAGGGACAAAAGGCAGAGGAAGACTCGAAGAGGAAAAAGGAAGGGTTTTGAGGAGCAACAACCCACAGGCACAGGGCAAAAAGAGAGGGAAACATCACAGATATTGATCAATCCTAAGGACATGAACAAGTCCATTATAGTGAACCTTTCAAATTTTGAACTTACCAAGGACCATATAAGCCTACTCAATAAAGGGTTGTCCTTCTCACCCTCATCCAATATAGATACATTTGAATGGGTGATGGATACAAATCTATTCAGTAGGAAACTTAAACTCCACAAATTCCATCCCCTACGAGACCAGAGGATAAGTCAATCCTTAGACATCCCTCCTCTCAGCCTCCAAGAGAGTGAAGCCATTAATGACCTTAACTCCCTTCTGGAGGAGTCAAATAGAAACCCAGGAGAAGGGCCGTTCACCACACTCAGACCTAAGTCAAGGTTCCTACCGTTTGGGGATAGATTTGCCAACATAGACGTATTCTGTGATCTCGTAACCAGAGGTCTCGAGAACCTGTCTAAGTTCAGGATGACTGATAATCTGAGTAACCCTGAAAAATCAGCTCTAAAAGAACTAACATCAAACACGTATATAACAATAAAACCAGCAGACAAATGTGGGAACCTAGTCATACTTAATACTTCTGACTTCTGACTACAAGGCCGAAAATTTGAGACTCTTGTCAGACAGAACCTGTTATGAAGTCCTCATGAGAGACCCTACCTCTGATTATCTGACAGAACTTCGCACTATTCTGGACAAAGGACTCCAAAACAAAGTCATTACGCAAAGAGAGCATGACTTCATATTCAATAAAAACCCAAGAATAGCCACTTTCTACAGTGTACCAAAGATACACAAACGCAAAACACCTCCACCAGGCCATCCCATTGTATCTGGGGTCGGCAATGTCACCGAATATGCTAGTAACTACATAGATCAGGTTTTAAGACCCTTTGTGGCATCACTACCATCATACCTGAAGGACACAAAGGATGTCCTTCAGAGACTTGAAGGCATAGTAATTACGCCAGATACCATTCTAGTAAGCCTGGATGTAGAAGGCCTTTACACCAGCATCCTACATCACATAGGCCTAGAAGCTACAAATCACTACTTGCAAACAAGAGGTAGACATTTTTCCACCCATTCTAACTTCATGATAGAACTACTTAGGTTTGTCCTTACAAGGAACTATTTCCTGTTTAACAACAAAATCTATCATCAAACACAGGGAACTGCCATGGGCACGAAATGTGCACCATCCTATGCGAACCTCTATTTAGGATGGTGGGAGGCCAAACACGTTTTCACTGAAGAAATGGAACACTACACGTCACATATCATACTCTGGACGCGCTTCATAGATGACGTGTTCATGCTGTGGCAGGGTACACCAACGTTATTAAAATAATTTATTGGGATCCTGAATCAGAACCAACTTAACCTACGTCTCACTCTAGAGTATGACTATAAATCCATCTGCTTCCTGGATTTACAACTAATAAGAGGGAGAGACAACTTGATAGAAACAACTGTCTATCGCAAACCAACAGCCACAAACAACCTTTTAGAGGCCTCTAGTCATCACCCTAACACTCTAATTAGGGGAATACCAGTAGGCCAATTCCTACGACTCAGGAGAAACTGCAGTACGATTGCAGAATTTGAAACACAGGCTAAATCAATGATCCAACGTTTCAAAACAAGAGGATACAGTAATAAAAGTATAAAAACAGCATATAAGAGAGCTAAATACTCTCCACGCAGTAAACTACTAACTGATAAAATACCAACTAATGAGACCAAAGTGATACGTTTTGTTGGCACTTACAATAAACAGTGGAACCTAGCCAGGGAAGTTTTTCGTAAACACTGGCACATTCTGGAGGCAGATGAGGACATTAAGGAAGTCATTCCTGCTCATCCATCAATGGTGAGCAGAAGAGCTAGAAACCTTAAAGACATCTTAGTCCATAGCCACTTTACGGAAACACCCATAAAATCATGGCTACCACCTAAACCGTATGGCAGCTATTCATGCCACCACTGTAAAGCGTGCCAAAATATCACAACTACCAAAACATTCCAGAATTGGAACAATTCACAAACCTATCAGATTAGGAAATGTATTACTTGCCAAAGCTTTGGCGTAATATACCAAGGCCTCTGCAAGTGTGGGAAGATCTACATAGGCAAAACAAAACGCCAATTTAAACAGCGAGTATTGGAGCATATAGGCACTATACGCAACAATGTAGACACCCCACTGGCGAGGCACATAAACTCTTGTCAACAAGGTAAAACCAAGTCCATACTTTTTACAGGTATAGACCAATTCTCCCTAGGTCAGAGGAAAGGTGATATAGACACTGTGCTCCTACAGAAGGAAGCACGTTGGATCTACAACCTTAAAGCACTTACACCTAAAGGCCTCAATGAAGGATTTGTCTATAGTCCCTTCATCTAAGCTCCCCAGTTCATTGGAATGCAATTGAATGAAATCAAATATAATAAACACAAAAACTGCAATCCTGCACTTTTTAGAACACACATCTGGATACAGAAATATCTGCCTCACACTCTGCCATTCAACCAATAAATAAAGAATATACACAGTTATACACATGTAATAATACAGACAAAGATACACATAAGTCAATTTATTCAAGTAATACAATCATAGTGTCACAATAGTGAAAGTTATTAGTATATAACACTAGATGTCAATCAGTTAACACAAGCCTAAGCAAACTGCCACTAAAAAACAAAGCAGCATGTCACAGTTCTTCACAGTCTCGTACATCAAAGGAGACACAGTGCTGGTTTGAATCTCTGCCATCTACCAGCCTCATAGTGAGCATGCGCTAACTGCGAATGGGGTCTCTACAGGTTAAGCCAAGAGGTATAAATACCCTTCTCAGACATAGGAAACCTTCTGATTACCATAGCCTTGACAAAGCACTCGCGAAACGCGCGCGTCGGCAACACGTGACCACGTGCACGCGCGGAGCACGAGTTCATGGGCACTGACTCTGTGTGATTTAAAAAGTCAGCGTGGCTCAGCTCGTGTACATTAATGGACTGTTTTTAGACCTGATGGTCTTAAGAGTCACCAATCAGGATCGGCATACAGTATATCTGGCAGCTTAATATAATATCAATTTAGGAAGCCTGAATGCTAATCTCCTACTACAGCATTAAGCTCATAGGGTACAATATATAGAGCAAAACGGCACCCTATCCAGCAATTAACCTCTGGAGTGCCAGACCATCACCACATATGAGGAGCACTGCACCAACAAGGGGAAGGTCTTTTACAGCTGACCGGTATATTAACCCTATAAGGAGCAGTACTCAGCTGACAACTCGGTATTTGTCTATACAGGAGTTTCAGCAGTGCTATAACAGTTACCAGTAATCTGTCCATATATACTAGTGTTTACTCTAGACCTGTTACTACACACCTGGGGTTCACACGTGTTAAGCACTACCAACTTGCACTAACATACCACCATCTATATAAGCTGGTGATAGCAACACATCTTTAGGTGCACTTTGACCTAGATTTGCCCAAACAAGTCTATAATGTACCATTAGCTGCAGTACGCAAGCAGCAAAGTACAGGTCCTATTAACCAGTGCATCTACTAGTATTTCATTACTGGGGAACTACATATGTGGTTCTAAACTGCCGTTCCATCAGCATAGACCTCTAGCCCATTCACTCCATATGAGGAATACTAGGGCCATTGAATATCCCAACACTGGATATTAATATACCATTTTATACTCCTCTGGATACACTTATTCCAAGAGTTAGCAACACTTGGTATCATTTAATCATTGTTTTAAACCCCAATATTTTAACGACATTGTCATTTAATAAAGATATTTTAAGTAAATCACCAATTCATACTGGATCAGAGTGCTATCTACAGGGGTTCTGTCTGTCTATTTGTGTACTAGATTATATGCCCCTTGCAGCACCATTTCCTCTGTTTACAATTAAGCTGAAGCGGGGGTAAATCATAAGTATATATTTATATTTACGATAGTAAAGATTCAGGTATTCGGAACAAATTATACTATGTTGTGACATACATCACACTTAATGAAATATTTCATTATCTGTGTACACACACACACATAATCACAGGTATTTCATTATAAATTCTGCATCATATATCTTCGTTTGGTTATCATATATATCATAGTTTGGCCAACATATCTTTCTATCTATGTTATGGATTCAACATACGATTGATCCTTTTTATAGATTATTAATTCAATCACTCCATTACATGGAGTCCAATTTAAACCAGACCACATAGAGTTAATCATCCATTCAAACACTCTCACTATTGCACGTAACTTCTATAGATGATTGAACTTAATTTCAATCAGCTGAGTTTGCCAAAAGGAGGGGCTATATCAACCAGTTCAGTTCCCCTCTGTTCATACTCCTTGAGAAAGCGCTACGACAGCGTGAAACGCGTGGGAGGAGAACCCCCCTTTTTTTGTTTGTGTTCCTTATATGTTTTTTTATGTCGTTTCATTAAATCATTTTTAATCTACCCTTACCCGGTGAGTTGCGAGTGCTGTTTTGGCTTTTTTGGCTGTCCGCCAATCCCTTTCCGGTGTTTCTGAACTCGATGGACACATGTATTTTTTTCAACCTCATCTACTATGTCAGAGGTGCGCAACGCATGGGTCGCTGACAAATTGCTGGGGGTCGCCGAAACATTAGAGGATTAATCAGTCAGCCTGGATGACGTTGTAGTTGCCCAAATATGGGCGTATCTGTATTCGGCATCTACAACGTTATCCAGGCTGACTGAACGGAGCTGGAGGGTCTGCTTCTGACTGCTGCAGAGACAGAGAGAGAGACATGGGATGCTGCTACCGTAGTGCATATTAGTTTCTGTCATCTCAGAAGCAGGGACCAAAGCAGAGTTCATCCTTAGGCCTTGCCCCCGCTGCCTACTACAGCATCCGCTGTGGCGGACACTGCACGGACGAGAGCCCTCCCCTCAATGGCGCCGGGCCCGCTGCGAGGGGGGGTCGCAGCGCTCGGGCGAGAGTTGCTCCTGCTCTCAATAGAATTGAGAGCAGGACTCGTGTCGAGCGATTAGGCACGCCCCCTGGCGGTTCAGCCAATGAGGGTGAATCTGCCGGGTGATGTCATGGCCACGCCCCCGTCACTCCCCCGCAACGCCCCCCGGTCTCTCTTCCTGCAGTGAGCTGCAGACCGGGGAATCGGCTGAACGCACCGCCAATCTCGCGGGCGCGCGTAACAGCGGCGTTACCGGGGCCTTAGCCTTACACTTTTGAGGGCAGAGGGTGGGGTTTGCATAGTGGACATTTAAATTTAGGGGTCACAGCTATAAAAAAAAAAAAAGGGCTGCGCAGCCCTGTTCTATGTAACTATGTTTGCACATTACGCCCTTCTTGGGAATAATGAGGTTTTTTTTCGTTGTTTTTTGTTTTCCGACTTTCATACATTTTGTTGCGAATGAGATTGTTACGTGAAAGTGTTTTGCAGTTTGCGATATTATATTTAACGTATTTCTTGTCAAGTCGCAATAATGTCGCAATAATGTACGAGTTAACGTGGTGTTCAGTATTTACATTACTTACCCATGCCTGGAGCCGATCCCATGCCCAGAGTTTCCAAGAACTACACCACACTACTTCTTGGGAGGGAAAACCGGTCTCAGCTTTATTATAATAACAGCATATTAAAGCTGCAGTTCAAACGGTCGTTTAAAAAAATATATATATTTTTTTTTTTCCATTCAATATGTGCATCAATACAATCTACACACTGATTCGACTTGGGGTTCACTAAATGCATCTTGGGTCCTCTTCTGCTGCACTGACAACCAAAGTTCTGTGGGGGAGATCATGTGACCAGGCAGGCACTAGATTCAATTGGTTCACTGCTACAGAGGGCAGGGATCAAAAAGGTGATGCTGTTTCAGAAGGGGAAGGGGATGTGACTTTGTAAATGATTGCTATAGGAACAAAAATGTTACATTAGAATACATTAAAAATGTCTTTAAAATAGTTTTGTTTTTTTATATGCTACAAGTATTTTCTCATAGTACAGAACTGATTTATTTAAAAAAAAAACACACACGTAGGATATTGTTTAAACTGCAGCTTTAAACACAACATGATAAACACAAAACTATCCATACTAGGTACCCAGTTAGATTGCTCCGTTACTATTAACCAATAGCTTGAGGAATACCCTCAGCTCGTACCCACATCGCCACTTACCACAGAGGTCACATGGCACAAAACACACCATACAGATGGACACCAGCATTCCGGCCGCCTGAGCCAGGAATGCACCGCCTTCCCCAAACTACAAATTACAAGGTCTGACACTTCACCACAAGGAACCAGTACTGACCGGGTCCCCTCTCCCACGTGTCACACTACTCCCACCGTGACATTGCCAAGCTGCAACGTTTTCACTCGGCAATGCCCAGCCCTTTTCAAACGTACACCCCATCACATCATAAGATAGGGCAGCTCTTTGCAAGGAGAGGGAGGTAAGATCCCTGGCCCCCTCCCTAAATACCCCTCTAAACCCCCCACCCCTAACCTCACCGCTTCTATGGTGAGGGGCCCCTCAGCCTTAAGTCATGCCGGC
Source organism: Ascaphus truei (assembly GCA_036426205.1). Taxonomy (NCBI): domain Eukaryota; kingdom Metazoa; phylum Chordata; class Amphibia; order Anura; family Ascaphidae; genus Ascaphus; species Ascaphus truei. The sequence goes on from CM071574.1 coordinate 66,648,575, forward strand.
CCTCCCCCTACAGGTCCAGGGCTCCCTTTTTTGTTTCACTTCAAGACCTCACTTGATCGCTGTGACGGACAATAGCCGCCTTTCTGGACAACTTCGCTGCCGGTGCCTCGACTGTCAGTGGAAACTAGGCTTATTTCTAGGCTCGTATAATACCACACAATAGTGTGAGAATTACATTGGCCAGACGTTACTGTCTTTAACTGAAGTTTGACAATACTAGGAAAATTTGATGACAAAAATCCACAAATGAATTTGCATTTCAAATTTTATTTTGCCCGTGTTATGAATCTTTGTCCTATTAGGCTACGCTTATAGTACTGGCTACAGCGACGGCGTGCAGCCACACAGCAACTCGATGTAGACCATAAAGACCGACCACAGTGGGCGCGACGTGTGACGTCACAGCGACCAAAATCGCTGTAGTCCAAAGATTGAGATTTACAGAGACAGCCGCACCATGTGACTGGCAGCAGCCAATCACATAGCATATCTGCCTTCCCCCTAGCTGACGTCACCGCCCCTTGCCTCCAGCTACATCGCAAACCAGGTTTGCGTCGCCGTCGCTGTACTATAAGCGTAGCCTTAGGTATAATCGCTCATCCACAATGCGGTATAAAATATAGCGTTTCCTAGAGTATTTCAGTAAATGATGCACCCAGCATTTTGCACTGTTTTATGGTGTAAACATACAGTGTGTATATATGTATATCTTTATTTGTATAGCACCAACTTTTAATTTCGCAACCGAGCATCACAACTTTTTAATTTTCACACGCAGACAACGGCTACGTTGTCATTTTGTTTGCACTTTTAATTTTAACAAGCTTCTACCCTTTCCTGTTTTCACAGCATACAGTATGTGTAACCTTCTTAAACACAATCCAAACCACTTTGCCGCAATGATTAACAAATACAGATCTTTTTAAAATCAGACACAGTGCCACTACCCTTTTTTAACACTTCAATCACTGGGGAGAAGAGAATCTTCATCCTGAAGAACTTCCAATCTTACTGCTGTGTTAGGAAACTTACGGAGACAGTAGAAGTTCCAGAAAGTGAAATGGTTCTCAGAGAATGGATAAGCGGACAGGGTAAGGAAAACACTTGATTGACAAATATTAAGAGGGCCAAAGAACTGTCATTTGGAAATCATTTCCAGAGAAACAGAAGCAGACAAATATTTGCTTTTAGTTACATTAGTTAGGGCAGGGGTGCGCAAACTGGGGGGCACGAGATTTTCTAGGGAAGGTGCAGCAGTTACAGAGGCCCCCTGCTCTTCCCCCAAAGCATTGAAATTAAATGACCCCGCGGCGTCATTTGACACCGGAGACAAGATAAGGGCAGGGGTGCAAGCATACACTGAGTTGGGGAATCCAATAAGACTGTTAAATTATTTGCCAAATGTTGTTTTCTTGCCAGCTACGTGGCACCTTTAAACATTGGGAAGGGAAATATCAGAACCCAGGAAGTGACATACTAACTGGTCAGTGAGGAAGGGAGAAGGTATGCAGGATATCCTAATGTCCTCAGAAGAGTGGGTGAGGTTTCCTGTTCATGTGTGAGATTAAGTGTGTGTGCCATGTGTGTGTCTCACTTTCCCTGTGTGTGTGTGAGTGTGTCTGTGTGTCTCATGTATTGCAAAGCACTTTCACTCATTGGAAGACTCACTGTCTCACTCATTGTAAAGCAGTCTCACACTTATTGTAGAGCAGTTTCACTCTCTGGAAGACAGCCTTACTCATTGGAAATGAGTGTCCCTCATTGGGAGGTAGTCTCCATCATTGTAATTGAGTCTCATTTAATAGAAGGCAGTCTCACTCATTGATAGGCTGTGTCATTCATTACACAACACTCACACTCTGGAGGGCAGTCTCAGTGATTGGAAGGCAGTCCAGTCTTACTTGTAAAGCAATCTCACTCGCTGGAAGGCAGTCTCAGTGATTGAAAGGCAGCCTCATTCACTGGAAGGCAGTCTCACTCATTAGAAGGCAGTTTCCATGATTGGAAGGCAGTCTCACTCATTAGAAGGCAGTCTTCATGATTGGAAGGCAGTGTCACTCATTGGAAAGCCGTCTCACCGATTACAGACATCCATCCTTAAAAAGAGCTTCACTACTACAAATAAGATTATTTAAAAAAATCAAATGCCAAGTTGTTTTTTTATCCAAAATTCCAAATCCTCATTCATTTTCCTCCTTGAATTTAACTGTCTCAGTGCAGGAGGAGACAATTTCTCAGTCCCACCCTCCCACCACCCCACCCACCCCCACGTTTGGTGAAAACCAAACACAGCATATCAGCACAAACACCTCATACCACCTGTCAAGCACGGTGGTGGAAGGGTGATGATTTGGGTTTGTTTTGCAGCCACAGGACCTGGGAACCTTGCAGTCATTGAATCGACCATGAACTCCTCTGTATACCAAAGTATTCTAGAGTCAAATGTGAGGCCATCTGTCCGACAGCTAAAGCTTGGCCGAAATTGGGTCATATAACAGGACGATGATTCCAAGCACACCAGCAAATCTACAACAGAATGGCTGAAAAAGAAAAGAATCAAGGTGTTGCAATGGCCCAGTCAAAGTCCAGACCTCAACCTGATTGAAATGCTGTGGCAGGACCTTAAGAGAGCTGTGCATAAACAAATGCCCATAAACATCAGTGAACTGAAGCAACGTTGTAAAGAAGAGTGGGCCAAAATTCCTCCACAATGCTGTGAGAATAACAATTGAAGTGATAAAGGCGCTCAACGCTTGATCCCATGTATAATTGTAATTGACAGATGAACAATAACGGACATGAGGGTATGTGAAAAAATTGAAGTAAAGTCCCCAGAAGGGCCAATAATCCCTGAAGGGCAAGAAATGGGTCAAAATAAACTAACCTAAGTCAAGCCCTCATTGGGATGGCTCCTGGACTCACAATAAGCATACAATAATGCATAATACTCACAAAATCCCCTTTGTCAATGTCCTGTGAAGGCGTGCAGCCTGGTAAGGAGATGCTGGTCTCAGAAGGCAAGTCAAACAGGGAGAAAAACCGGCGCACTGCCAAAGTGGGTCCCAAGCCAAGATAATATAAAAAGTCTTCTTTATTGATCCATCTAAAAGTGGAGGTTCAACACCCTCCAACGCGTTTCGTGTAAACATACACTTTATCCTTGATAAAGTGTATGTTTACACAAAACGCATAGGAGGGTGTTGGACCTCCACTTTTAGATGGATCAATAAAGAAGACTTTTTATATTATCTTGTCAATGGCCCGTGTCAAAGTCCAGACCTCAACCTGATGAAATGCTGTGGCAGGACCTTAAGAGAGCTGTGCATAAACAAATGCCCATAAACATCAGTGAACTGAACAACAGTTGTAAAGAAGAGTGGGCCAAAATTCCTCCACAATGCTGTGAGATAAACAATTGAAGTGATAAAGGCGCTCAAACGCTTGATCCCATGTATAATGTAATTGACAGATGAACAATAACGGACATAGGGTATGTGAAAAAATTGAAGTAAAGTCCCCAGAAGGGCCAATTCCCTGAAGGGCAAGAAATGGGTCAAATAAACTAACCTAAGTCAACCCTCATTGGGATGGCTCTGGACTCACAATAAGCATACAATAATGCAATAATCACAAAATCCCCTTTGTCAATGTCCTTGAAGGCGTGCAGCTGGTAAGAGATGCTGGTCTCAGAAGGCAAGTCAAACAGGAGAAAAACCGGCGCACTGCCAAAGTGGGTCCCAAGCCAGTTTGTAAACACGATGAGCTGAGACTTTTGAGGGATTTGGTTTCCTCTTGATGCTTCCTTCTGTCTTATATCCCTGTGTGTTCAACAAGAGTTTGCACAGGCAAAGCCCACCTCTCACCCCCTCCCCTTATTTTGAGTGGCTCTTCAGTTAGGACAGACTGGGACAAGGGAAAAGCAAACACCTGGCTGACATACCTCTGCCGCCCCACTCCACCCTGAAGTTCTCTCTCTCTCTCTCTTTGTCTCGCTGTATAATGTTGCAGTCAGGCCAGTTTACAGTTCCACCTCCCCCCTGCTTTTATTGACAATACATATGTGAAGTACATGAGGAGTGGCTCGGTGAGTAAATACTGACTTTGTAAACACTGGGTTTACAGCAGGGGAACCTGGTTCAATTCCCAGTGTCGGTCGGCTCCTCGTGACCTCGTGAAAGTTACTTTATTTCCCCTGTGTCTCGGGCACCAAAAACATAATTGTAAGCTCTGCGGGGCAGGGACTTTGTAGAATTCCTACGTGCTGCGTACTGCACGCTATACTGTAACTGTGACGCGCTTTGAGTCCCATTGGGTGAATATGAAATGAAGTTCTCAATTTGGTTTAATCTACCTATTATGGCTGATTCAGGTTACCCTGCAAGTGTCTATAATTGGCCTGTGACTGGTCTGATGGGAGGGGTGCTACTTCACACCCTGTCATGCACCCTTTCACTCCAGAACCTGACTCTCTACTGGCGCAGCACAGCCTGCACCCTCACAGAGCCCCACCAGCGTCTGTATGTTTGTGACACCCTTTCACTCCTCTCTGTATACAGTTCTAGTTACCTATGACTCCCAGATCAGTAATAATAATGACAGGACTCTCGTGTGCAGACTTCCTAAACAAGCTTCTCTTCTGCAATCTGGAAAAAGTACAGGGAGCCGGGCGACTGCTCTCCCTGACACGGTAAAAGTTACAGCACCTTCAAATGACCTCGCAAGATCAGGGACTGGGGTTGTGACGCAACGCAGGAAGTTAGTGCCGATATTAAGGGATTCGGAAGCGGGAACGTAGTTTTGGCGTGTGTTGCTGGACCATCTGGTAGGGAATGGGTTAAAAATGCTTTAAAACGAATCCTTCTCGTAATTCCGTGCGCAATCCCTGCTCGTTCGCAAAAGATCATTTGGAAAACCACTTAATGCCATTAAAGCAGCAAAACGTGAAAAATCCTATGTTTTTATTTTAATAAATCAGTTCTGTAGTATTGGATAATACTGTCGGCATTAAGAGTTAAAAAAAAAAACCCTTTTCTCTCTCTGGGAACCCCTAATAACAGTGCTCAGTTGCTGAAGCACCCCTACAACAGGACAGGGTCACAGAAAGCACAGGACAGAGAGACTGTCACAGGAGACAGGCAGGAAGTCACAGAACACACACCCACCTCTCTATTGCCCATACTGCTCCCTCCTCCGCTTGGCCACACCCTGCAGGCTCCAGACACCTCCTCCTGAGTGGCTGTGTTACCCAGCAGCAGCCAATCAGGATGGAGGAAATTGCCTTTCTCTCCCTGCTCTGGGAGACCGGGGAAATCCCGCTGTGCCCTTTTGATCCTCTCACAGAACCCCAGGGTGCTGCGGAACCCCGGTTGGGAAACACTGCACTAATCATCCCATCCAGTCCACTTCCTCTTTTGAAACTGGATCTGATACACACCTTTCTGAGCTCTGCCCTTTGGCAACAAAGTATCACAAACAGATATGTTGCTGTGTTACATACGGCAGACTGTCTATTACTCTGAAAGATGTAACAATAATGTGTTACACTTAGTAATATAATGTTGCATATCTACTGCAGCATTTCACAGACTGCAGCGCAAAAATAGGCGGCCATTATGTTAGGCACGCAATCAGGATTTTTACAGATTTATAATGGGAGCACCGAATGATTGCCAGCCAGGTAAGAATGTAGAATGATTCATTGTCACATGAATGGGATTAGACAGACAAGAGAGATGTGGTTGTTTTCGTTTCTTTATTATTTATTATTATTCTTTGGAAATTAAGAAGAATTGTCTTTTATTCATGGTCTCAGAATGGGGGAGGGGTGCACGTCATTTGGGAGTGTTAACCGAATGTCCGTCCCACTCTTGTGAGAGAGGGGACTTTGCCTATGCAAACTCCTGCTCTGAACAGGAGTATAATTCACAAAAGGGAGCAGCCAGTGGACATCACACACACACACACACCCACACACCCACACACACCCACACACCCACACACACGTCTCCAGCTCATCATGTTTACAAATAAACTTTCATACATTATTTTAAAATCACACCTCCTTGTTACTTTCAGGGGTTGGGATATTGCAAAGCCAGAAGGTGGAGAGTAGTCAGGGAGGAAGCCCCCAATAACTCGCTAATATGTCAATGGAGACTAATAGGTTATGGCTGAGGACCAAATGAGGAGCATAGTGCAGCTACACACTGGTTGGCTACCCTCATTTGGGGGTCTTCCTCTCTGCCTACTCTCCACCTTTTTGGAGTGACCCCCTGGCTGTGACATACTCCTGCTCTTGACAATATAACCCCAGTGCCCCTATCATCCGTTGCCTGACTCTCCTGTTCTTTGTTCAGGGGTTACAGTATTCACAGCCGTGGCTCTGTCTGGAAGTGGGGAACGGACGGCAGACAAGATGGTGTGTGAGCTTTTCCTGCTGTCCTCGGTCTGGTTTGTCATTGTCATCTTCTGGATGGAGACCATCAGCATGTGGCTTTTCCTCTGTCACTTATTCCAAGACCGTGCCTTGTACCAGTGGGGAGAGAGGTAAGTGGTGTTAATAAGAACTGTAGGCTAAAGGTTTAGGACGTGCAGAAACCCAGGGCTCAGAATGGTCGCCCTTCCGGCCATTCAGAAGTCTGAACTAGAAGCAAATGTACATGTGCAAGCAGAGACCCCCACCCTGCGAGTGTCGGAAAGCCCTGTACGTGTTGCAGAGACCCCCACCCTGCGAGCGTCGGAAAGCCCTGTGCGTGTTGCAGAGACCCCCACCCTGCGAGCGTCGGAAAGCCCTGTGCGTGTTGCAGAGACCCCCACCCTGCGAGCGTCCTGCGAGCGTCGGAAAGCCCTGTCAACTATAATTTAATCTATTTAGAACCCACATGTCGGCCATTTAAAAAGGTATCGCAACAAGCATGGACTCTACACTTCTTCTCCAGGACCAATACAGCTACTAGCTCTATGATGTACACCGGGGGTGGCCAACTCCAGTCCTCAAGGGCCACTAGGGTCGCCAAGTGTCCGTATTGAACCGGACTGTCCTGTATTTGGACACTGTCCAGTAAAGAATTAGAGGTCATACTGGACATGCATGTGTCCGGTATTACCTCTCTGGACATCCTGATCGGCTTGGGAGGCTGCGGATTTCCAGAGAGAGCAGGGCTCTTGCTAGGGGGCTGGGCAGCTTTCTCCATCCTGATTGGCTGCTGCCGGGTAATGCAGCCAATCAGGAGGTGGTGTCAGGAGCCTGGAGGTGGGGCCAAGGAGAGGAGGAAACCGCATGGATAGGGGAGGCACGTGCGTGCATGACTTAAGCGCGTCGCATCTTTCATCACTGGCCAGTATTTTTTTTTAAAGCTATCTGGCAACCCTAGCCACCAACAGGTCAGGTTTTAGCCATTAATTGACCCACCTGTGCTGAAACAGGGATATCCTTCAAACCTGACCTGTTGGTTGAAGACTGGCGTTGGCCACGGCTGCTCAACACTGTCTGCTGATATATTTTATATGCCATGTGGTGCAGTAATATGTAGCGATCAGGGTGGGACAGGCCCCTTTAAACACTGGTAGCAAACAGCTTTCAAAATATGATGGGGGTTCGTCTGCTGGGTCCTTGAAGGCTGTCTCTGATCTCAAGCAGCATAGGGTTTGCAAGTATATATACTCCCGATCAATAAACCGGTGTATGAGATTAGAAGCATTTCATGTCTGCTTTAACCGGAAGAGAGGCCACGATGCTCGGCCCATCGGCAGCCAGGGGGTTAAAAATAGCTGCTCCAGACCTCACCCCAACATGTTTACACGATTCTAACAGTGCCGCTCTGTCCTTTCCAGAATTTATATTAACCACCCTGACCAGATGGTGTACATAATTATCAGGTGAGTAAACGTGCATTTAGGTGTATATTTGACTCCATGAATATGCTAAATTACTGTTTATTCTAGCTTCATGCATCTATTCAACACAAATTACACCCTTTCAGGACCAGAGAGGCTTGTGTAAAATTACCCCCCCCCCCCCTGCTACTATCAACTACTTTAAAGCAGCATTTCACACTACTAGTTTTTTTGTTTACACATTTGTACATGAACAGGGGGTTCCCCTGAAGCTGCATTGTGATCCCGCGACACCCCACCCCAGCACAGTACAAAATAAGTGGTGCACAACAGCAGTGGGGGCAGGACTCGATCTAGTGGACAGTGGAAGGGTTTCTATTGGTGACCCCTCCACCAGGTTTGTAGACTGGCGGCCATGTTTGTTTTTTGTGTCAAAACTGCAAAAATCTGGGGAACCATCAATCGGCTCTGAGGGACCACCCAATTCGGGGTTCAGTTTCTACAAAAATTAGTTCAATTTGAGGGGAACTACTGGTTTAATGGTTTGGATTTTTTTTGCTTTATTAAATGCAGTAGTTCTTTACATTTACAGGGCTAGGGTTGTCGGGTGTCCAGTATTGAACTGGACTGTCCTGTATTTGGACACAATGTCCAGTAAAAAGTAGAGGTAATGCTGGACATGTATGGGTCTGTCATTACCTCTCTGGACATAGTGACCTGACCGGTTTGGGGGGCAGCGGGATTTCCCTGAAAAGGGGGGTTGCCAGGGTGCTGGGCAGCGTGTTCCATCCTAATTGGCTGCATTACCCAGCAGCAGCCAATCATGAGGAGGTGTCAAGAGCCTGGGGGTGGGGCCAAGGAGAGGAGGAAACAGCATGGAGTGGTGAGAGGAGTGTGTGTGTGTCTCTCTCGAGTGTGTCGCACCTTTCACCATTGTGTCCACTATTTTTGGAGAAGCCACCTGGAAACACTATTTGCAGCAATCCCATTATCTATAATGCCAATCGATCCGTTCTTCCCGTGATTGATTGGTGAAGATCCTGCTTCCCAGGGCACTCCATATGGCTGCTTATTTCAAAAGGGGAGGAGCCTGTGGTATCCTAAATGGTTTCTATAGCATCCCGAGGAAGCTTAACACATTAAACGTAATTACAAAGGGCATACAGAGTAGGAAAAAATTCAGTAAGTGTTAATCGAATACTCCACAACTGATTTATTTACAAAAAAACCCACAGGATTTTGAATGAAATGCTGCTTTAAGTAAAGCTTTTTATGGATTGAACAGTTTTTTTTGTCCCTTGCAATGAAACAAAGCGGTTACATTTAACTACAGGAGATTTGACCATAAACGACCAAAATATATTTACGATGACTCTTGCCAGCCTGTGATAAGTCTGGAGGGTGCAGCTCCCATGGTCTGATGGGACCCTGATCTCGGTGTAGCTGAACGGATATTAGGGATGTTGTTACTACTAGCCTGAGAAGCACAGGTACTGGCAATCATGAAGGTGTAGTTGCATGTACTGTAGGACCAAAGTGACCTAATGGCGGGGGACATGGTTTTTAATTTAAAGCATCAGTCCCAAATAGTAGCAAAGTGATCTAATGACCATGACCTGTTTTTAAGGAGTTAAATGAGTTGGCCTTACCAAGGACCAATTTAACCTAAAGACGGTGACATGTTGATGGGTTAAAGGTGCAGTCTCGTAGGGCCAAAGTGACCTCATGATGAAGTTAAGTGTGACGAAAATGAAATATATTTTAACAGTGTGTTTTCTTTAACAGAGTCGATTCTTTGAGGTAGCCTCAACTGACACCGGCGTTTCGTGGGCTACTACAGGAGACGGGGGGGGAGAAATGGGCTGATTTCCTACGTGGTACAGAACGAGAGAAAGACAGATTTTATACACAATCAGTGTTTGTTTTTGCCAATTTTTAAATGACTAAAAAGTGTCATGTGATGGATTTTTTACTTGCCGGCCACGCGGGACAGCGTAAGGATCTGGTCCTGTCGCCACGCGGGACAGCGTAAGGATCTGGTCCTGTCGGCCACGCGGGACAGCGTCGGGATCTGGTCCTGTCGGCCACGCGGGACAGCGTCGGGATCTGGTCCTGTCGGCCACGCGGGACAGCGTAAGGATCTGGTCGTGTTGTGTTTATCATGTCAATTTTATTTTGGCCATACCATATTCCTTCAGTATTTTTACTTGTATCTTGAGAATAAATTGTATTTTCCATTAGAGATTGAATGACTATTCTCTTTCCTGAGACGGACATTGTTTTTTTATTTTTATTATTTTTAGCGTCTTCTGTCCCCGTTGTACTGCGCTGCAGAATGCGCCTTTTATATCCTCTGCTATTCCATGCTAGCCACAGAGGCAAAAAGCAATTAGTTTGTTTTTCATTCTTTTTCGTAGCGGATCGTAAATGGGACGTTTAAGGGATCGCCAGGGTAGCTATGTGACTAGGTTTTTTTTTTCCCCTCCATTTTTTAAAGGGACCGTCCCACTTGCAGCTGGAATGCATTAGTGTCGGTGACTTATTGTAACCATGGATGGTCTCCCTATCACATGGCGTAACTGCCCCCCTTTCCTGCCATATGAAAGGGGAAGTCCGCTCTTTGGTGGCATTGAAAGACACGTATAGTAAGATGCGGGGCAGTGCCCAATTAATGATGTATGCATCAGTAACTGTGCTACCCCACACAGAAATTGAGGCCAGATAACCATTTGTCCCACCCTTCCACCTGCTGTAAAACCATAGGCCCTACTGGATCCTTTTGGTTTGGAATTATCCAGAGACTGAGCTACCTGTGCTGAAACAGAGATCCTGAAAACCTGACCTGGGGGGGGGGGGGGGGGGCTTGAGGACTGGAGTTGAGCCCCCCTACTGTAGAGAAGAGAGGGAGATTGTAAAGTTTACTGAATGCTATCAGAGCACAATACAGGTTAAACAAGTGTACTTGCCCCTGACCCCTTTAGAGTTTTTTTTTTAAAATTGATTCTAAAATAAGTTTAATTATTTTGAAACAGGACTCCGGTTGCAAGTTAATTTTCGCAACCCTAAATCAATTTGGAATCCCCTTTGTGTTAGAGCAGGCCCCAAAGCTACCAAAACTGGACCCCTCAAAAAAAATGTACCTGCCATTGTTAGTCAGGGGCATCAAAACAAGTAAGTGCCACTGTGCACGATTTTTAGGAATTTCTTCATCGGTGCAGCTCTTGGATAATTCTAAAAGCAGCAATCGCCTCTACTCCCCATACAATATATAAATGTGTTTTTTTTTTTTTTTTAAACCCAAGTTCTGCTGTTTCTAGCAATACCACCTTTTTTTTTTCCTGCAGTGGCAGGCATATACTTTGCTGAAAATACCCTCAGAAGAAAATGGCTGTGCTCATTCATACACATTATGGGAGGCTGCCATGGTATAAGGTGGTGCCGTTTTACATTGCTACTACGTTATGAAGCTCGGCACCCAAGGGGCCCCTTGGCGTAGTAGTTACGTCATACTCTACCTGTTCCTATGGAGCGCAGAACTCTATCTTACCAGAGCAGGACGATAACGCTTCAGTTCTGTCAGTGATGGAGCGATCATGTGATCTGTTCGGAGAAACGGTCACATGATTGTGTGTCGTCCCTCCATGGACCAAAGTGAACCATTTCCAGTGAAATGTTTAAGCGGCCTTAGATACTTTTTTTTTTTTAAACCCAAATGTGGCACCTATTAGTATTTTTCTATCTATTTTGTAAATAAATTGGGAAGATGGACTTTTTTTCTGGCTACTCCCTTTTGTGCGAGGTCAGTATTCAGCGAGTGTTTTTACAAGCAGAGTCCCACCCCCCTAAACTTTTAGTTCACTGATGAGGACAGGGCGGGATGAGCGGGGAAAAAATCACCCGTTTTTAGTTTGCTATAACTTCATTATAGTGAAGTAATGCTTCGAGAGCTTTTTATAACGACGTACAGCGAGTGAAAATATCACTTGTGAGCACATTCACGCCTCAGATGTCTACATCCCTGCTTTTCACCAGTATCTCCTAGCAGACAGTGCTTCCACTGCAAGGGATTCTGGGAAATGACATGCAAATGAGCAGTGTCACCTTTTGCTTCAAATCCCGCTTAGGTTAACGTGCACAGCCAGTAAACCAACTTGCAGACAGCTGTTCCGACCTTTTGGGTCTCATCAGTGAGGCTGGTTATGCTGGCTTTGCAATTTGAAGCTGGGATTGGTTTCAACCACACATTATAGACGTTAAAGATTTACAAAATGTGTATGATCTAACACAAATGGGCATCTTTCTAAAATCAAACATGTTTTCTCATTTTGGAAGAGTTGTATTCCATATTAACTTTTGGTCAACTCCCTTTGAATGCTGGTTTCAAGGACTGCATGGTTTGACAATACCAGTAACCAATGGAGCTTTTCCATCCTGCCCCAATATTACAAATACCATGTGTCTGTAGCGCCAGGTTTTTCTTTATGGATACACAACAGTTATAAAAAGAAGCATTTGAGATATGCAGAGGGGATGGGTTAAGCAGTTAACCTAGGCTAGGAATAGACCAGCATGTAACAATTCAGTAGGGTCAGCTTTCTAACCGTCAAAACGCTTACTGTGGTGTCAATGGAATGACAGGATATTTGAAGTTCACTGTCAACTATGGAATAAGAAATTGTCTATTATTGCAATTTGTCTAGGACCAATTGACTAGGATGATGCTCTGTGATTCAGTATCTGCACCAAATCAAACACTACTTCAAAAGGAAGTAATGCGTGTATGCATATATACATTTTTTTCCCTTGATTGCATCTGAGCAGGCCTGACTTATCCACTAGGCACAATGGGTACAGTGCCCCATTTTAGGCCCCAAAAAATCTCAAGATGATTCAAAAATAAAATAAAACTGCATTTGCTTTAATTGAATTAGTTTACAAAACCTTGATTATAATACAGCTACAAATGTTGAAGTGTGTGTGTGTGTATATTATATATCTATATATATATATATAGATATATATATCTATATATAGAATATATATAATATATATATATAACACATATACACACACACACACGTGTAACCTAAATTGTGAGATATGGAAATTGAATATCAAAATTAATAATTAGCTTAACGATATAAATATAAATGTAGGAGTGTGTTGATATGAATTAAGCTGCAGTTTCGCTTTTTTTTTTTTTAAATTTAATTTTTTTTTTAATTCAATAGTTTCATGTGTGCAATCTCCAATTACCTAAATAACTGTATAGCTGCCAGTCAATTCGTTCTCCATGTATTCATCGGCGAAATTTGGCAAAATCTTGAGATATGGGATGTTTTTCCTCTGCTTCTGTCCGTCAGTGGAAGCTCATGAATATTCATGAGCACTCCTGCACTGACATGTGCTAGTGGGAGGGCAGGGCTGACAAAGGGGTGTGCCAGGGCTTGTGACAGGACATGAAGGGGCAGTGCCTTAGCAAATGGCTGTTAAAATAGAATACAAGAAAATTGGTCTTTCAAAGTTGTTTTTTTAAAAACAGAAAATGCTAAAAGTATTTTTTCTTACTACAGAACTGATTTATTAAAAAAAACACACATGCAGGATATTGACTGAACTGCACCTTTAAGTTTAATGATATTACTTCTGACTTAGTGTACTTTTACTTAACATTAAAGACGCTCTTCTCCCTAATAACTCATGGCCTTTCCGATCATTAGCGAGACGGCTAGTTACATATAAGGCAATACCACTAACAGTATTAGACAAAATGTAATTGTATGATATAGATTTGATTATATTATGGGACCTATACATTGTATAGAATGCAAATATTTATCTATAGATCTATCTTGGGTGGGGCTACAAAGACTTTAATCCAGCCCTACAAGCAAGTACAGTATTCTGCACCGAGTTTACATAAACACTTTGTTTTTTTTTTACAAACGAAACAACCCATGTTAAGAAAACAAGGTTAACCCGACAATCATTGATTGAGCCAGGGACATTCTTAAAACCTGACCTGTTGGTGGAGTTGCCCAGCCCTGGTCTAAAGAGAACATGTAATGTGTGCCATGTGACAAATTAATGGGAATACTGTAAATATATCAAGGTTGTGAGGCTGATGTTTCAGATTATAATTAAATATTAGGAAATGGTGTGGTTTACTTTGCCAGTGGAAGATGAAGCTCAACAAATGACTACATAAAACTCACAAGTATGAGGATACCCGACCATTGACAAGATCAACTTTCGAAAATAAGCTTCTAGTTCTCTGTGGCTTTTTCAAAAACCATCAACCCAGATATCCCATTGTCATTGTCACTTTAGGCCTACGTCTAACTGCCCCTTTAATCCAAACATGTAACTTTCAATAGATCACTTTGCTACTACCTGATATTGACCCTAAAATGTATTGAACATCTCAGTTACAAGATCACATTGCTCCTACATTAGACTGACCCATAACCCCTAAACTTGGTTTTGATTTGGGTCATCTTCTGCAAATGCCAACTATTTAATCATGGGAGTTTGCTACTGAGTAGTTTTCTCAACTGGAAAAGCAAGATATTACTAATGAATACATTGATTAAACATTTAGGCAAAATGAGTATTCAAATTACCCCGAGTCCCCCTATCTCAGTTTCAAGAAAACAGCAACCAGCATTTAGACGATACATCTACTGAACGATCTTTATTAGAAGACACCAAACATTCATTAAAAAGTCTTCAGACAATAAAATCACCAAACTTATTTTGATTTAAAAAAAAAAAAAATATATTAAAGTATTGTCCATGCCACATAGAAAAGTAAAAATATGTTCAGAACTTGCTCACTGTGAGAAGCGCTTCCTTCAGCAAAGTGGAGGTGAAATTGCAGAGTACATTCCCACAACTTTAGAGCAAAATTGTAGCTACCTCAAACCTTACATACATACTGGCCAACATAGCAAAGCTCCTTTCAGGGACATTTAGAAAGAAATGCAGATAATAAATCCCATTCATATCCATTAGAATAATGGAAAGATTTTCAGAGAAAATAAAAGAAATATGCCTAAAAAAAAAAAAAAAAAGTCATTGCTAGTTGACCAGAATATGTATATACACAATGCTTCAGACGCAAGTCTCTAAACAGTTAATGGTTGCACATACTGTACTAGGAATTTCCATTGGGGAAAACCCTATGTGTAATGGTTACAATACACTACTAGTGCAACACAACTTCCGTGGATCAGTGTTTAAGGCATAGGGTTCTGCAACTGTAGTCATGATTTAGTGTTGTGGATGCCAACTGTGCAGTTCCTTCCCGATAATGTAACCACTGGATATAGGATGAAGAAATAACGGCATCATATTCAAAGTTCAGTGAGAAATGAGAGAACATAAAAATCTTACACAAGATGATTACAGGATATAACGGTTATTGTATGTTAAATCACACACCCTTTAAAAAGATTACCAACAAAGATGAAAAAACAATTTAGATGTAATGTGTGACATTGATCCTGTAGATAAACAAAACAAACAAAAAAAAAACATATCCTAGTAGTACAGCACAAGGTTTCCATAGAATTCAATGTTGGCGCAGAATATCGGAACAGATCACAAAATAGGAAACAATGAAGCCCAATAAATCTGGATATAGATTTGCCCTTCGAAATATATGAGGTACTGTTCTCTACTGCTGTGATACAAGATAAAAAAGCGGACAATAGGCGGATGGATCTACCGCGTATACATTTCATACATAAGACTCCAATAACACTCTGTACCCTTTAGAAAGTCTAACATTCAAGCACAAGTTGAAATATACTTGTATTTCCTAATTCTGTATTTGTTCCCAGTGGCACGAAGTTTTTACTTGCCTAGGTGAGGCATCACTTTGGGGCTTAGCAAAGGTGCACACAGTGCCAATCACACGCAACACACTTCTTCCTTCCTGATTAAGACATATTGTGGGCCTTACGCAGCTGCCCCTGGGTTGACTGGGCATTATTGAGGTCCGTTTTGTTTGAATGCCAGTATTTAAACTCACATTATAATTTTTTTTAAAGCATGGGGTTTTTTTAAATTAATTTTTTTTAACATTCAACGAAGATCAGTGTCACTTGTCTAAGGAGGAGTGTAGGGACCAAAATACTTCAAGTAACACTGCCATTAGGCCCCAAGTATTCTGTATATATTTGTTACCAACAGGGTGTAGTTCAAAGTTCTAGTAGCTGTATTGGTCCTGGAGAAACGTAGATTTTGTTTTACGCTGTCATAACTATTAAAAAGGTATCAACATGACACTTCTTCACAGATGAAACGCAAGTGTACGGGGCGTTCTGATTCTGTAACCTCGCAGGTTACTTTTTTGAGTACGCTTGTAAAATAAACCTAGTAAAGTTGGGCAAGCTCTGTATAATTTCATCTATGAAGACCACTAGGTTAGCCCCCTGAAACGTATAACAACGTGCAACAAATTATCAGGGTGATAACGTTCAACTCCATTCCTTTGGCGGAATTAGGTTTTATTAATGTACTTTATAACCACTTTTTGGAGGTAGCTGTAAAGCATTGCAAGTCCACTCCGGTAGCATGGGATGAAAACCTTTTAACCTGCAATAGTAAGGGTGCCAGGGACGACAGGTGACATTTTGACACAGGAATCCACATTTCTCTCTACATCGTGTAGGACACAGAGCTATGTAGCCTTTATGTTGTAATAGAAGATTTAGAAAATAAATAAATCTTATATCTGCAGATTAAGTCATTAATAACAAAATATCAAGGCGGTAATAAAATCCAGGTATAAAGATTGTGCCGACTGGGCTGAGAAAACTCAAACCATGATAGAAAGCCCTACCACCCCCCACCCAAACCCCCCCCCCCACCAAATTAATTGAGCACTTCATAGTGGGACACTTAACTAATTCATTTTTCCTATGTCCCGTCTGGTGACCAACTATTTGTTATTTAGGTCAGTGTAGTCTCATTAAGATAAAGTATATAACAGCCAGCTAAGTCTATATTTGAGGTAAATGGGCTTCCCATTACTGGGTTATTAAACCAGCAGTATTTTAGAAGTTTCCTGGAGGGAATGGGTAACATTATATTAATGTACAGTATATCAGATTAGAAACTGCTGCTATTGCGATTACCATCTTTTAGAGGTATTGCAGATAAATTATTTCTGATTAAAGATCATCCTTTATTGGCGTATGAAGGAGAGATCCTTCTGGATCTTTTTTTTTCTTCTATTTTATTTGACAGAACAGCAGCCACATTGACTAAATGTATTACCATGGGTTTTATTTGAGTTTGCAAATTAATCACCTTGAAATAAAAACATTTTATTTGAAAGCAACCTTTGAACCGTTTTAAAGACTTTTAGTTCATTAAATAGATTGTAATAGTGGAATACGTCTTACATAAGTTCACTGGCAAACGAATAACACATTTAGCCTGCCAAGAATACAGGCCGACAGTGCCCAAGATTTATCTTGTGAAGTGACACAAAGGACATATCCACGGCATGAATACGCTCTCTACTTGTTGATCAGGGAGTTAGATGGAAAACAGCAAAATCAGAAGACTGTAGTGTTGAGAATATACAAGATTTGACAGCAAAGTTAAAAAAAAAATAAAAAAAATATTACACTGCACAGACTGCTCTGCATCATTTCATGTATAACAATTCATTTTAATTTAAAAAAAAAAAATGCTGCTTTTGGGAGACATTCATGCCATCTATGAGCGTTTCTACTTTCTATATACCACCACTGCCCACCTCTTCCAAAATTTTTTTAAAACAAACAAAAAGAGAAAAAAAAAAAAGCCCCCACCTCAGATGGAAGTAACCCAATATTTAAAACCACTCTTGGCTTACCCGGTAACATGCATTGTTTTTGTATCTATGGACACTTAGAAGTTGGCTGTCTATTTCTTATTAGCACCATGAGGCTTCAAATGTCTCCTCAGGGCGATGTTAAACCCATGAGTGCTAGAGGGGCAATGTGTTGCTGGCCGCTCGGGCACACATGGGGTTCAGAGATGTGGGCAACACCTTGAATGATTAAATCTGGGTGCCATGCGATTAGGCTACATGAGTATCATTTAGCGAAAGAGTTTGCTAGGGTTTACATGTTCTGATACATCGGCCTCCCTCCCCCACCCTTCCTCCCCATGTCAGTGCTAGAGAATCACGGAGTGTGTTAAAAAAAGGCTTGCATCTTTATTCGGTCTTCCTTATAGGGTGTACGCATTATTCATCAGGCACTCCTTATCGTCGATGGGACTCCACATGGCTCCAAACGCCAGGTCACGGTGGTTCCTCTTTGCCATCTTCACGAAGAACACTACCATGGCGCCGAGCAGCATGGCAGCCATGACCGCAAGTAGCACAGCTAACGCAACACCTGTGGAGGAGAGGTACAGATCTGTCAGATAGTGAATTAGATATATTGATAGCAGTGCAGTCAAAGATTACTTAAGGCACCCATACCAACTTCCTGAAATTAGTCAACAGCTCCATACACGCTAGAAAAATTTGTAAGTAGTTTAAAGAAAAGGACGGTCCCAACATTTTAACAGTTTAGCCACCTTGGATATGAGATCTCATTATGACATTGCAAGCGTTAGAGATGCTGCAACGGCTCGTTACGCCTCCTTAACTACGTTCATTTCAGCGCCAAGGACCTCCTGCTCCCCTGAGACACTTACCGGGTTGGTGCTGCCGGCACACAGTCCCCACTCCAGGGGAAACAAAACGCCGGTTTAAAACTCCTGCATCGCGTGGGCCAATGGGAACACGCAACAGTTCTTATATGCCCAGTGGATTTGCAGCACCCTCAAATAACCTAGGGAAGCAGGGGGTTCCCAGAGCTGAAATAAAACCAGTCGCTGTCACCACTGGCGAAAGTTGTAATTTGATTTTTAGCGACGTCGCTGGCAACAAGGCCAGTGATGTCACTAGAAAAGGGCGGGCTGCACAATTTGATTGGTTTAGAGACAGTCATATGTGGCTACTCTCTAAAAAATATTTTTTTTTACATGGCTTCAAAATTTTTGGTCGCTCCGTCGCCGTATAACTACTATAAGCGCTTGCGACGGAGTCAATATATTTGTTTCGGAGCGACGTCGCATCGCAAGGCACTATAAGCGCAGCCTTAAATTGACTACATTTATAATTGTGGGTATATATACACATATACGAAGTAGTAGTGATGACCTGATCACCAAGGTGTAAATGGTATGTACTAAAATAATTTATGCGCGTCAAGTTTAACCTGGCGTAAATCTTACAAAGTCTGTTTATATTGGTAGCACAGAATTAGAAGTGCTTGAGCCGCTGTGCTATCAATGATAAATTTGATGCAGCACAGATGTTTCATGATAGTTTCACAGTAGACAAACTAATAATTTTATAATTAATTTATATTTAATACCATGTGTCTTATTTAAACTGCATGAAGCAGGTATGCCATAATGCAAGGTATTTAACTTTTTAAACAATGAACACTGATCCATCACCTGCACAGAGCACTTTAATTTTGGACGCCATACACTTATTAACTCACAATAATTTTGTTTGACTGGGTTCTCGCTCTCGAAAACATGTGGTATCGCTATGGGCACTAGTTTTGCCCCCTCTTATGCCAACCTATTTTTAGGTTGGTGGGGGTCGGACCACGTGTTTGGAGATGGAAACCCCTTCAGAATGTTTATTATATTCTATAAACGCTACATAAACTATTTAAATTTTAATTTGGAATGGTGACACAAATACACTTTTATCATTAACTATCTTAATTATGATTTAAATCTTCACTTACACCACATTCATTAGATTTATTTTTATTCATTGATATGCACATGATTAATACTGATGTTTTTCGGAAAATCAATTCACGCGACACATTTGAGGGCAGACAGCTGCCATCCCAGACCATGTCTAAGAGGGTTACCCAAAGGTCAACTAATTAGACAAGAGGATTTGTTCAAATAATGATGATTTTCTCAAATCTAGAGATTTGTTGAAAAGATTCGAAGCCAGGAGTTATTCACCCCATGATCTAAAGAGATCGTTTGAAGAGGTAAACGCACTGGACAGAACTTTACTATTACAAACTAAACAGAGAAGAAACACCTTGTCCGAAAGCCAAATGTTCATTACACAATACAATTTACAAGTCAACCAAATTAAAAACCATCTTTAGAAAACATTGGGGTGTAATGACAGCAGATCCTGTATTGTACAAAGTGTATACAGAAGGTCCGAAATTTGTTTTCAAAAAAGCAAAAACCATAGCCAATCAATCATGTGTCATCTAGTTTATTTCTAACAAAAAACAAAATAAAGTAATGTAATTTACCAAAGGGCAGTTTTAAATGTTTAAAATGTAAATACATGTAATCAAGTTTGGAATTTGTTTCCACATCTACTGGATCTATCGATAATGTGAAATCTTTCATTAATTGCAATGCCAATTTTGTCATTTATCTCCTTAAATGCGGATGTGGTAAGCAATATATAGGGCGTACCTCTAGGGTCCTAAAGGTCCGCATTTAGGAACACCTTCGCCTCATTACTAAAAAAGATGTTACCCATCCAGTTTCAACATTTTACAAACTGCCCATTGGGAAATCTAGATATGATCACTTATATGGGTATAGAACATGTACCATGACCTATTAGGGGTGGAAACAGAATGAATATTCTGGATCGTCACCTTAAAAACTAGAGCTCCCCAAGGTTTAAAAATTTAGACTGGGATTTGGGCCTTTTTTAGATTAACACCCACCTATACAATTATTGAAACACACACACACACACACACACACACACACACACACTTTACGATCAGTCGATGTTAATGCAATTGTAGAAACGTTTGTTTCTACGTACGTGTAAAGAATATCCCTTTGGTGTGAACCAATATCCTTTATATATTATACTACATTTGATGGAGTTGATGTTCTATTTGAAGGTACTTGCTTACTTTAACAAGTATAAAGTATGTACTTCTTTCCAAATGTGAAGAAAACATTTAGACTACATACATGATTATATATTATTACATTAATCTCATAATATAATCAAGACATTTATGTACAATTTACATGTTCTGGTCTCAAATGGCACTGTCAGCATATAAGATCTTATGAGGCGGTCATTACATTGTATTGTCAAGCTTCTCAATATGTTTTCAAATCAAATAGTGTTTCCTTGATATAGTTTTATACAACTGTCCTCAGGTTTATAGTCTGTTGCCCTTTTGGAGGGTGTGATTGTAAGAATTATAATGATATTCTTGCCCTGTTTTATGTGTGTTTATAAACACCCTCTCAGAGTGATATGTCCTATGTGGACAGTTGGGGTATATACTATTGTATCATTGTTACACATTTTAATATTCCATTCAGTTAAAATTAATATATTTGATTACATTTCTCACCGTCTTTAGGTTATAGATATAGATACATTAGAGCACCACACAGTATTTTGTTATAAATGATTTTTTTCGGTGGGGTGTTCCTTACATATGCTCCCTCCTAATCCTGGATGTGTCTACTTGCTTTAGGGAATCCATACAATTCCCATTGGAGGTTGGGAATTTGTTTAATTTCACCTTACACTAAATTAATATTTCACTTTGAGCACTATTAAATCACTTAGTTATTATTTATCATATTTGTGGAGCACTGTGTTTTAAGCGCCTGTCTAAATAACTTGGGTTTACCCAACCTGTGCTGAAGCAGGGATAGCCTTAAAACCTGACCCGTCGGTGGCCCTTGAGGACTGGAAATGGCCACTCCTGATAGAGCTTACGAAATTTCACAAGTTCCAACAAGGAAACCATTTTAAGTATGTGAACCGGAGACATGAATATGTGCAAACAGGCCATCTGTCTATTGGCAAGAGCGCAAGGAGCTGTAAAACATTGAAGACTTACTGGTCGTTGAATGGTGAAAGACAGAGTGATCAACAGAGCCATCGTCGTCTTCTGCAACAAAGAGACGCGATTGAAATAAAAGCTATAATATTTTACAAACACCTTTAAGACTTTTCTTTCCAATTGCTTTTCGCTGTACAGAGCAAAGAAAATGAAAGTACTTTTTCCCCTTTACTCTTCTCACATTGCGGATTTGCTTACCCCATAAAAGCAGTGAGAACAGTGTGTGTAATATGCAATGTACTAATTGGAAGAATTGTGTAAGATTACATTGCAGCTTCAAGCAGAATATTGTGGATATGGGGGGTGGGTAGGGAGACCAGTTCTAATGACAGCTTAATGGACAAAAACAAAAAATTAAATTGGGGAGTCCAGTTATAAATCAGATAAGACTCCTTTAAATTTGATTTTCTAACATTTTAGCTTTCAACTTTTCAAAGCAACAATATAAAAGGTGCAGAATAGGGACACAGGAAGCTTCTTTTACCTGAACGGCCAACACAGGTTTGGTTACATTCCTCTTCTGTGCGGTAGTTGTTATTGTTCTTCTGGCAGCCTCCATATGTGAACTTGGTACATGTGTGGGTTGTAGTGTCATAGTACCAGCGAGGGAACGCAGCACGGCATGGGCCTGTGTAGCTTGGTGCAGCACAGCTCTCTGATGAGTTCAAGGAACCAGAGATAAGTCATTCAGTGGCCGTCTGGGTAGTTGAACTATTAACTAAAAGTATTTTCACAGTTGTAGGTGCCCAAATCTGACTATCACTATTCAGTAGCTTATTCTGATTAATAATGTACAAAGTTTTGGGTTCCATTCCCTTCTCATCAATTTAAGAGTGCATGGGGCTCCACAGTCCCCCAGTTTATTCACCTTTAACTGAATAACTTAATTGCTTTGCTCACTCATGTTAAAAATCCCACAAAACCACCAATGTTCTTAAAGAATCACAGAGAAAAATAAATAATATACCATGTAGCCCTCTTCTCCATGTAGAGTAGAAGAGGAGTCCCTTTTATTTGAATGGAGCCAAACTCGTATCCATTACTGGAAACATGAATTCACAGCATACGGAATAAGGCCTTATAGGTCAAATACTATCCTAATATCACACCAATGTGACCACTCAGCTTGAGCAAGAATAAAGACCACACACAACATAAACAAACATTTATTGTTCAACAAGAACAGCTCATTGAGATCTCACCTAGGATGCTGTATTTTGCATTACATAAACACAAGATGTACCCCTACAAGGACATAAATCAGGATCTCCAACCCTAGCAAGAAAGTATCGATATACAAACCTTTAAAGCTTATGGTCCCAGATGTGTAAACTTTTTCAGGTTTAGAAACTAGAATGAGGAAAAGAAAAAATAGAAACGATAATAAAAGCACAAACACCAATGTAGATATTGCTGGCATGTTTTCTGTATGCATCTGCAGATCTGAAAATCATCATGTGCTGATACGGCAACCACTGTGAGCATACAATAAAAACGGGAGTCATGTGCTATATGGGGAATGTGGATTGTGAATAATTACCAAGAAGTTTGATCAATACTGCTGGATAAAAGAAAAAAGTCAACTGTGTGGATGTCGTCTGTGATTGGGTTAATAAAACAGCTATCCCGCCAGAAAAAGAAACTGAAGCAATACTATACGTTGACAATGTATGTTATAAGCAGCTGATTTTACTGTACAACCACTGTGTTATATGGGACTGGAAGCAGCCATTTTAGATTCCCACTTAGGGAAAGTATGGACAATAACAGACTGCAGAATGGTAATATAATAAGTTCACATACAAATATATATCTTGAGTGAGATTGCTGCTTTAACTGGTCGGGGCCCAACAGTGACACAGGGCAACGAGGCACTGGCATCAGTGTCAAGGTCAGCTGGTCCGACTTACCGAGGCACTTGTCCAAGCAATCCTTTTTAGACTTATGGTTGTTTTTGCTGCCCCCACACCCGCCATACACAAAAGAAGAACAGGTTTTAGACTCTGAATCAAAGTAGAAGCGAATGAAGGCGGCGCGGCAGCGGCCTGTCTCCCCTTTGCCAATACAGAAATCTAGAAACAAAGAGCATATTGTCAGTATTTGTAGGCGGCTTTCGTCGTGTCTGCAAATGGGCTGAGCCAGAGAACCATCCTACATTACATCACTGCCTCATCAAATTTCTTAAGTTAAAAAAAAAAATTAAATCTGTTGACGACAGATTTTAAGAAACAAGCTTACCGTCACAAGAAGCCTCATCAGACCCATCATCGCACTGCTTAGATCCGTCACACTTTTGAAAATCATCAATACAGCAGCCATTCTGGCACATGAATTGACCTGTAGTACAGTTTCCTTCGCAAGCTGCATGGAAGAAACATTTCAAGTTACTATTTTGTGCAAGCAACAAAACTGAATTTTTTAGTTAATAATAATAATAATAATAATAGGCCGCGATTATAGTGCCCGCACGAATTTGCGCGCTCTGCGAACAAAAGGCCGTACCGCTACGAGGCAGGCCATAGAGAGCGCAACCAATTCTCGGCCAGACAAATTAATTTGTCTTTGCCATGCAACGGCTGGGTCACGTGCACAGTTCAGCCAATGAGGGCTAACCGCTCACGCAATGTCACATCCACACCTCCCGATATCCTCCAACCTCAGTACAGGTTTTGCACACACAACGTCACACATGCAGGCACTATAATCGCAGTTTTAGATTTAGCAGCTTTTAATGTTAAGGTTATAAAGCTAGACTGCTTTATTAGAAATATACAAGTAGGTGAAGAAAGATTGCAGCAATAGCATGAAGACCGCCATTTTTACATTTGCAGTAAAATAATTGTAAAGGTTTCACAATATTTCTCCAAAACTAAATGTTTGAAGGATTTCAGTGGTCAAATAATAGGACTGCATTGTGTGCTCCAAAGAGTCTAGCACACCCGCTTCAACTGGCAGCTCACAAAAGGGCCTTGATGTGGCCGTTAGACCATCTGATGATCCTCGCAGTTACATACTAGTTTCTTAGGCAGTCAAGTACAATTTCACACTAAAACGCACTTGTAAATTAAGCCAATGTAAAATACACAAAATGCTTGCAAAATGTAAAACAACATTAGCTATAAAGGTTTCCTAATTTTTTTATAAAAGGAATACATTTACCACAAAAATAAAGGTTTATACCATGAACATGCAAATGAGTCTAACCATTACATACCTTGGCGGGCACTCGCTTCAACCATCCGCTTGCTAGGAGGCAGGATGCCATTTGACTTCTCTACTATTGAAAATAAATCAAAATCAAATTGATTCGTTATACAAATGCTACGATTAGTCTACAAAAGCTCACACACATACAATACTCCAAACCAAGGAAACTCCACTGTTTCTCGATTTATGAAATGGATGTTAAATAATATCTACAAATACTTGCAACAAATCTCAGAAAATACCTTCTGGTAACAGTTACAAAGTCTAGGCAGAATCCTTTACAGCTCTCTCAATTGTAATGATTGAAAGTTGCCTTTACATCTTAACACCTTCGCTGCTAGTGCTGTCTGCAGTGCATTCCAGGAAGTGGTTAATCACCTTACTAAATACATGGCTGGTTTTAGGATTGGGCCACGTGCAACGATTAAGCCATGACTACATGGTTTATGCAAATTATTCTCTAATAGATTTCCCAGTAATCGTAGCCCATACTAATAAACGCTCAAATAGAATATGCAGCTCAAAACCATGACTGACCACCATAATATAATAGAACATACTTCACTATTGCTCTAAATTCAGGTATGCTACAATGAGATAGAACTGGTACATTCCCAGCAGTTTTTTGGGAAAGCACAAGAAACACTTAAAAATAGAGAAAAAAATTAATCACAAAACAATTGACGACGACATCTACAATTAACAAATAATAACAGGAGATCCTACAAATATGTAGCTTGTTTGTCCTTATTCAACATGCAGAACTTTAAAAGGCACGTCCAAAATCTAATAATAAAAAAACCACACATCCTTACCTTTGAAACCACGACATGCATTCATGCATTCCTCCTCTCCCAGGTAGTTGTTCAAGTTCCCATTGCAGCCACCGTATGTGAAGTTTGTGCATGTCTGACTCACGGCGTCATATGACCATCTTAGGAAAGCAGCGCGGCACTCTCCAACCACAGCTTCTGCTAGGCAGAAATCTAGGGGGGGGGGGGGGGGGGAGAGAAAGGAGAGAGAAGAGAGAAAAGGGAACTAGTATATTATCTATGCTTAAGACAGTTCATCTCCTACGAGCCCTTCTGGAAACCATAAAGATACCAGTGACTTTAGTGTTAAAACAAACAGACTAAAATCAAGATGGCATTCAACACTGAAATGATCAAAGTACTTTTATAGAACCAATTTCACTATTAGGATTTTTGGTTCTTCCTCCGCAATATCACAAAGATTCGTCCTTTCCTCTGTTGCTCGACTGCTAAAACTGACACAGGCCCTCATTCTCACCTGTTTCGATTACTATAACCTCCTGCTGTCTGGCCTTCCTGCCTCCCCTACAATCTATCCTAAACGCTGCTGCCAGAGTCACACTACTCTTTCCTATATCTGTCTCAGCGTCTCCCCTGCTGAAATCCCTCTCCTGGCTTCCAATCAAATCCTGTATCACATATTCAATTGTCCTCCTCACTTTTAAAGCTTAAGGCTGCGTCCATGGTATGGCAGACCGCGCGGATGTGTTTGCGTCTATACAATATGCGGGCGGAAGCGGGAGCGCGTTGCTCAAGAAATGAGTTTCAACTGATTTTTTTGGCGCGACAGGCCGGTCACATGAGCGGTGCCATCACTGGCACGCCCCCAAACACGCCCACCGCACGTACCACGGCCAGGGAAAGCACCCACTTTCACTCAGCCTCCGCACGGGAGAACTGACTATGTCCGCAGCCTTACACTCTTCTGCCCCTCCCTACATCTCAGCTCTAATTTCTCGCTATGCACTATCCAGACTATTGCGTTCCGCTCAAGGATGTCTTCTTTCTACCCCCTTTGTATCTAAAGCCCTTTCCCGCCTTAAACCTCTCACTGACTGCCCCGCACCTGTGGAATGCCCTTCCCCTCAATACCAAACTAGCACCCTCTCTATCCACCTTTAAAACCCACCTGCTTAATGAAGCATACGAGTTGCTCCGTGGCGAACACTATACACCTGATACATAAAGCTTGACCCCTTGTAGACGCACTTACCAGAATGCCCTCCTACCAATTAGAATGTAAACTCTGGAGCAGGGACGCCTTTTCCCAATATGTTACTTTTATGTCTGAAGCACTTATTCACATGATCTGTTATTTATATGGATTGTCACATGTATTACTACTGTGAAGCGCTATGTATATTAATGGCGCTATATAAAGACATGCATACAAGAAATTTACTTATTACATTAATATGTCAACTACACAACCACACCCTAGGTTTATAATAGTCAAATGAAAATGGTTACTGCAAAGAATCCATGAAGATGTTGAGGGGGAAAAAAAAAAAAAATAACACAACCACATTCACAGAATAATCATGAACTGCATAATAAAAAGCCAACTAAGTTTTAAAATTAGAGGTCAAGAATATGGTCAATGCAAATATAGCAATTCAGAAAAACCCTAAAGTACATAGAGAAATGCAGGAGGGAGGAGAGGAAAAATAAAATGTAAAAAAAAAAACAAAAATAAGTTACCAGTGCCTGAAACACTCAATACCAAAAACAGACCCGCGTTAAATAGAAGTTGTAATGAAAACGTCCACAGGCTCAGTACCACAAGATTGGCGTAAAGCAGATGTGGTGCCTAGATTTAAAAAGGGAGCTAGAGCACAACCGGGGAATTACAGACCTGTAAGCCTGACTTCAATAGTGGGGAAACTACTTGAAGGTTTAATACGGGATAATATTCAGGAATACCTAATGGAAAACAAAATTAGTAGTAATAGTCAGCATGGATTTATGAAGGATAGATCATGCCAAACTAAACTTATTTGTTTCTTTGAGGAGGCAAGTAGGAATTTAGACCAGGGTAATGCAGTTGATGAGGCTTTTGATACGTTTCACACAAGAGGTTGGTGTACAAAATAAAGAAAATTGGACTCAGTAAAAATATATGCACCTGTATTGAAAAGTGGTTGAAGGACAGACAGAGGGTTGTCATAAATGGAACTTTTTCAGGTTGGGCTAAAGTCGTGAGTGGAGTACCTCATGGATCGGTACTGGGACCCCTGCTTTTTAACTTGTTTATTAATGATCTTGAGGTTGGCATCGAGAGCAAAGACTCCATATTTGCTGATACTAAATTGTGTAAGGTAATAAATAGAATCAGAGTAGGATGTAATTTCTCTTCAGAAGGACTTGGAGAGACTGGAAACGTGGGCAGGTAAATGGCAAATGAGGTCTAATACTGTACAGATAAATGTAAGGTTATGCATTTGGGATGCAAGAATAAAAAAGGCGAATTATAAATTAAAAAAATGGGGATAAATTGGGGGAATCCTTGATGGAGAAGGATTTAGGAGTGCTTGTAGACAGCAGGCTTAGCAATAGTGCCCAAAGTCATGCAGTAGCTGCAAAGGCAAACAAGATCTTATCTCGCATCAAACGGGCAATGGATGGAAGGGAAGTAAACATAATTATGCCCCTTTACAAAGCATTAGTAAGACCACACCTTGAATATGGAGTACAATTTTGTGCACCAATCCTAAGAAAATACATTATGGAACTAGAGAGTGCAGAGAAGAGCCACCAAATTAATAAAGGGGATGGACATTCTAACTTATGAGGAGAGGCTAACTAAATTAGATTTATTTACATTAGAAAAGAGGCGTCTAAGAGGGGATATGATAACTATATACAAATATATTCAGGGACAATACAAGGAGCTTTCAAAAGAACTATTCATCCCACGGGCAGTACAAAGGACTCGGGGCCATCCCTTAAGGTTGGAGGAAAGGAGATTTTACCAGCAACAAAAGGAAAGGGTTCTTTACAGTAAGGGCAGTTAAAATGTGTAATTCATTACCCATGGAGACTGTGATGGCAGATACAATAGATTTATTAAAAAAAAAAAAAGTTTGGACATCTTTTTAAATAGGAAAGGTATACACCAAATAAGTAGACATGGGAAAGATGTTGATCCAGGGATTAATCCGATTGCCAATTCATAGATTCAGGAAGGAATTTATTTTTCCCCTTATGAGATATCATTGGATGATATGACTCTGGGGTTTTTGTTTGCCTTCCTCTGGATCAATAAGAAAGTATAGATAAAAGGATAAAGTATCTGTTGTCTAAATTTAGCATAGGTTGAACATGGACGTACGTCTTTTTTTCAACCTCATCTACTATGTAACTATGAAAAAAATGAACTAGCATGCAGATCAAAAGCTTTGTAGCATCAGCAAAAAGTAGCCAAAGCCTTTAATTTAGCCCACAAAGAAGGAAAATATCCGTACAATTCTTTCCCCTTGCCAAAACCCCCCAGGTATATAAGGTCTTTATGAACACAAAGCAGCAATGCAATCTCCTCTTTTTTGCTTTGAATGAAAACATTATTTGTTAAAGGGATCTTCAGGTCTGGGGACACCCTGGTTCATGAGAAACATCAAGTTTTAGGTAGCAGTGTTCGCTCTGAACAAGGGACATAATATAGTCACTAAACCATGAAAAATAGGGAAGTTCCCCGCACTCAAAAGAATTAAACGAAATAATGTAGGAATAAGCCAAGTCAAATTTTAATATGATAAACATGTGTACAGGCATACCCCAGTTTAAGGACACTCACCTTAAGAACACTCGCGAGTAAGGACATATCGCCCAATAGGCAAACGGCAGCTCGCGCATGCGCCTGTCAGCACGTCCTGAACAGCAATACCGGCTCCCTACCTGTACCAAAGCTGTGCGCAAGCGGGGAGACTGTAGAGCCTGTTACAAATGCGTTATTTACATCAGTTATGCACGTATATGACGATTGCAGTACAGAACATGTATCGATAAGTGTGGGAAAAAGGTAGTGCTTCACTTTAAGTACATTTTCGCTTTACATACATGCTCTGGACCCATTGCGTACGTTAATGCGGGGTATGCCTGTATAAAACA
This sequence comes from Ascaphus truei, assembly GCA_036426205.1. NCBI lineage: Eukaryota > Metazoa > Chordata > Amphibia > Anura > Ascaphidae > Ascaphus > Ascaphus truei. The sequence continues at coordinate 66,678,477 of CM071574.1, forward strand.
TAAGCACACTAACTAGTGAAAAAGTGTAATCTGTCACATCAGCAATGAAAAAAATAAAAAAGGGACTGCAACATGAGGAGAGGGAGGAACCAGGATAAGGGAAGATGGGGAGACAAGGAACAGGGTTCCTTAGGCCGGGCTTATAGTGCTGGCGACGTCGCCCGAAAACAAATACATTGCCGTCGCGTGCACGACGGCGACAAGTGACGGAGCGAAAACCTGAAGCCAGCAAATTTTGATTTTTCAAGGGCCGTCGCGTCACGTGACGGCCCTTGAACAAATCAAATTGCCGGAATCCCGCGAAACATAACTGTCGCCGGTGGCAACGTCACCCGCGTGTCGCCGTCGTCAACGACGGCACTATAGGCACGGCCTTATCCTGGTTCCTCCCTCATGTTGCAGTCCCTTTTTATTTTTTTCGTTGCTGATGTGACAGATTACACTTTTTCACGAGTTAGTGTGCTTATGTTTATATACGTTTATCATATTAAAATTTGATTTGGCTTATTCCTAAATTTAGTTGAATTCTTTTTTTTGAGTGCTGGGAATTTTGCTATTTTTCTTTGAATATGTGGAGGGTATAGGGTCCCCCCTCCTGTTCCCGTTGCACCACTATCCACCAACATATCCAATATTGCATTTATGGAGTGCTGTCTGTTTACTAAACTTGTTAGTAACCAAACCATGAGCCAATAGGAAACCACAAGTGAGGACAGTGTGGCTTTCCATTTGAAAACCCTGGCCGCCATGTTTAAATAACCCAGGGGCTCCCAGGGTTTGAATACCATTATAAAAATAATCTAGGAGAAACAAAATGCCCCGTTTCATGCTTTAAATATATTTACACAAAACCAGCGACTTAATTGGTGACACTTAAATGTGGGCAGCTTCAGCACATTAACCTAAAAGCACAATGATTCAGCCAATACAGCAATGGGACAGGAATTTGAATATGCATACCTTTTGTATTTACTTTGGGGGAAAAAAAAAAGAGAGAAGAAAAATTAATCATACTGGGACATCTACCCAGCGCACACATGAAAGAGCTGTAATGAGACACCCTTCCAAAGTCGTAACATTTCCTCAAAACGGTGCTCTAAACATGGTTTTTCAAATTTTAACAGTCGTGTGTTCTGCGATATCTATTTTTCAGTTTGTTGATCGAAAACTGTGAAAGTTTCTGCGATTTAGGTATTTTCCTACACTTTATCTGATCAAAATAAACAAACGTGATGAAGCAACATGCGGTTTACAGTTAAACCTTATGGGTTTAAGGCATAGCGGAGGGAACAAGGAAACAAGAGGGAGCGGGGGAAACAATGGGTGCCTATTAATTCACAAGCAGGAAGATCGCTCCGGACATTTCACAACAAACCGGTCCAACAGGTTTTTCTACATAGTCATCTCAAAGAGTGGAGTAAAGAGAACTTCAACAGCATTCGCAAAAACACCCTGGGACCAAGAAAAAAGTTAGTTAAGGATTAGGCCGCGATTATAGTGCAGACGTGCGCAACATCACCCGCCGCAAACACAAATGTGTGTTCCTCAATGAGGCCATCCCTAGTGCGCCCGAGTGTGCAGAGCGACTGCAAATTTTGAAAATACAATTCAAATAGTTATTTTTCACGCGGCGTTCGCATCACGTGAGTGGTTCAGCCAATGAAGGCGAACTATCCGCGTGACGCGTCTGCCACGCCTCCAGCCTAGTGCATGTTTCGCGTTCGTGCGCTTGCACTATATTCGCGGCCTTAGGCAGCTAGAACCAAAAATACAATATAAAAAAACTGTATAAATGTATTAGGACTTTACAATATAACATTTCAAGTAGGATTTAATGTTCTGATCCTCCATGAATGCAGAATTGAATTTGGCTCTTGATCTTTAATAAACAAAAACATGAGTACTAGAAAGCCCATCCAGTGTAGGGCATGAGTGGTGCTTGATCAGCAGAGATGATTTAATATACAATTAACTTTGCCTTTAAAGTGTCTTTTTACTAATGTTCGAAGCAGGTGCTTTCCAGAGCTTAACCACATTGATTTCAACTCCGTAAGACCCCTCGCTTCCTGAGATACTCAGGCTACGCTTCTAGTGACAGTGACAACAGGTTGCGTCGCTGGAAAAAAAAAAATTGGAGATGAATTCCAGTGATCAAGCTTACTATAAGCGCACGCGGCAAAGCGTTTGTATTGACGCGATACCATAAGCGCTGCCTTACATCGGATGGGGCAGCTACTGAACACACATGGCGGTTTAATGATTCCGCGTGCCAAGGAAGCTGCAATTTCATCCCTTGTGTCTACCTATTGGCCCATGTCTCTCTCTCTCTCTCTCCTCCTCTCTCCCCTCCGCTCCTCGTCGTCTCGTCATCCTCTCACTCTCTCTCCGTCACTTCCTCTCAGTCTCTCTCTCTCTCTTCATCATCTCTCCTTCCTTGTCTCTCTCTTCTCTGTTCATCTCTCTCTTCGTTCAAACTTGTGAGAGGGGATATGGAAGATAAGTGCCACACTCGCGCCTCTCCTCCCTCCTCCCTCCTCCCCCTCCCTCCTCCCTCCTCCCTCCTCCCTCCTCCCTCCTCCCTCCTCCCTCCCCTCCTCCCTCCTCCCTTTCTCTTTCTCCTCTTTCCTCTTTCCCCCCCCCTCAGGCAAACACGATCTCTATATTGCATAAAACCATAAGCCTGTAATTAGGTCAGAGAGCTATATTTCATAGATCACTTTTCATATTACGAGAAGAACTGGGCCATTGGCCTCTTAGATGACATTCTGCAACCCAGGTGGTGTATTTAAAAAAGGCTTAACCATTTCTATCTTTTTGTTGAGAGACTTAACTTGTGGTGCCCAGCATACTAAATGGGAGGGGGTGGCCTCTTTGACAGCCACCTGTGCTGAAGCAGAGATCTCGTGACCTGTTGGTGGCCCTTGAGGACTAGAGTTGCCCATCCATGCCCATTACAGCAGGGGTGCGCAAACGGGGGTGCCAAGATTCTCAGGAGGTGGGGGGAGAAAGGGGGAAGGGGCTGGCAGTTACAGAGGCCCCACCATCTTCTCAAAGACATTTAAATTGAATGCTGGGAGAGTGTGCGAGGCCTCTATAAAAAGGTCATTTACCTTATCTCCGGCGTCGCGGCAAACAAATGACATTAGAAACGTTGGAGACATGGTGAGAAGGGGGGGAAGAAATGAAGAATGAAGGGTGGGGGGGGGGAGGAGAAGATAAAGGAAGGGGGGGGGGGGGGGAGGAGGAGAAGAAATGAAGGGTGGGGGGGGGGAGGAGGAGAAGAAGAAGAAGGGGGGGGGGGAGGAGGGGAGAAGAAATGAAGGGTGGGGAGGGGTGAGGAGGAGAGAGAAGAAAGGAAGGAGTGGGGGAGGAGGAGGAGAAGAAATGAAGGGTGGGGGGAGGAGGAGAAAGAATGAGGGGGGGGAGGGGAGAGAAGAAAGAAATGAGGGTGGGGGGGGGGAGGAGGAGAAGAAATGAAGGGTGGGGGGGCGAGGAGGAGAGAAGAAATGAAGGGTGGGGGGGGGGAGGAGAGGAGAAAGAAAGAAATGAAGGGGGGGGGGGAGGAGGAGAAGAAATGAAGGGTGGGGGGGGGGGAGGAGGAGAAGAAATGAAGGGTGGGGGGGGAGGAGGAGAGAAATGAAGGGGGGGGGAGGGGGGAGGAGAAGAAAGGAAGGGTGGGGGGGGGGGGAGAAAAATGAGGGTGGGGGGGGGAGGAGGAGGAGAAGAAATGAAGGTGGGGGGGGGAGGAGAGGAGAAGAAATGAAGGGTGGGGGGGGGGAGGAGAGAAGAAATGAAAGGGTGGGGGGGGGAGGAGGAGAGAAAGGAAGGGTGGGGGGGAGGGGGCGAGTGGGAGGAGGGAAGAAAGAAAGGGGGGGGGGGAGGAGGAGAAGAAATGAAGGGTGGGGGGGGGGAGAGAAGAAATGAAGGGGCAGCGCATGCAGGGGAAGAGAGCCAGCAAAAAATGTGTGCACCCCTGCTCTACAGCATACTAAGGTCAAGTCTATACACTGAGGCTCAGGATTCACGAACAGGTGTTCACCTTAACCAATTCAGATGAACAGGAGTTGAGTGCTAAATCTAAGCACCCTTTGGTAAAACTGTGCCGAGATTGCTGGCATACATTGGTGCCATGCTAGGTCACTGGGCTCCATTTGTGCAACAATGCAGGAGAGAAAGGGTTAACCATCCCTAACTATCAGTTGCAAAGTGACTGTTCAGTCTTGCACACCCTCTTTTTATGAGTTTATGGCATATTGGGCCATAACCTCCCAATTCAATGTTTACAAAAAGGGTCCTCTCATAATTCCTCCTAGGATCAGACTGAACAAAAGACAGAAACATGCAATAGGTTAAATAGAGTATGATTAAATACATTGTGTAACATTTGGATAGAAAAGCTATGGAGGATTTTTTTTTAAAGAATATTTTCCTTTCATAACGATTTGTCAGCCTACAAAAGTCACAGGTAAATTGGTTTGTTTGCGAAGTAATTACAAAGCCTCCATTAGTCAGTCACAACAGATAAATAGAAGTAGTTGATTTGCTTGAATTCGGTATTCCGGGAGAGAGAGATAGAGATATAGATAGAGAGATACACACACGAGAAAAAAAAATACAAATTGTGGCACTCCACTTACAGAAATGTTTTGATTAGGTGCACTATGTAAAAATAGGTCATACAAAATGTTAAAAAAATAAATAATAAAAGTTTAATACAACCCCCCTCCGCACGCACCCCCAAGTTTTTGTTCTAATCAAGAAAAAGGTTCCCGACAGGTCCGAAACGTCAATTGTTATGCATTAAACTAGTTTTTTTCCCTGCACAGTACTTGAAGACATGCAAGTGTCTTGTTGTAATATTTGATTTATGAGATGTTTTACCAGGAAAGTAATAAATTGAGAGTTACTTCTCGTTTTCAAGTATCTCCTGGGTACAGACACACATAAATAAATCACACATATATACATCAAATGCAAATATACTGTATGCTCATTTGCATGTCTTAGGCAGGTCTGCAACCCTGCCTTTCACCATTATCACCCAGCACACAGCACTTCCACTGCAGCAAGGGATTCTGGGAAATGACATGCAAATGAGCACACAGTGCCACTTTTTGCTTCAAAAACTATATATATATATATAAATAAAATCACACATATATACATACACAGCAATGTATTACTGTTTGTCCTCACCCCACTGGAGGACATATTGCATTTGCGGGGTGGGGTGGGAACGGTATGAGACTATTAGGCGTCAAAATATTTCGCAACAGGGGAACAGAATGACACCAATACATAGGGTATATAAAATTGGTTTATATCACCCGAATACTAATGAATACCATTATATATAATGAATATATTATATAAAACACGCATACACCAATTCTACTCAGTGTAACACACACATGACCGTGCTCACCTTGCTGGGTGGGTTTGATCCCGGACTCCCTCTGCTGATAGCTCCGGTCTCCCTCCTTGGCCCTCAGCTCACACACATTGAAGCCGTTGTATACGCAGTCGAGCAGGTGGCACCGTTTCCCGCCCCCGCCTTCCCGCACGGCCAGGTTACACCGCACGTTGGCGCAACACCGGGCCCAGCACGCCTCGTCAGAATCCGCCTCCGCGGAGTCCAGCACCGTCACCCCCTCTTGGGTCGGGGTGCCGACGTTTTTCAACCCGTAGCCTTCGAGAACTTCGAATTTGAGGCTGCATTGTACCTCGGGCTCCGACTCGGCCGCGGCCAAGAGCAACGCCAGGAGGCCGAGACAGCGGAGCGAAACCGCCATGACACTCATTTCTCTGAGGCGGGCTCCGCGCGGGCGGCGGCCGTTACAACTGAAACTCTCGCGGAGGCAAAGGATTGGCTAGTCAAGCGAAGGGGGCGCTTGTGTCGTCACCTGTTGCCGCGCGCCCCACTTCTCCCTCACTCTGATTGGCTGCTGCCAGAGGGCTGATTGTAGAAAGCGATCCGAGAGGGCCTGTTGCCCAGCGCCCCGTTTATTCGGTCCTCAAATTTGATTGGTGGGTGAATCTAGGGGGAGCCCTTTCCGCGTCACCTGTTGCCGTGCCAAGCTCTTCTTCCCGAAATATCCAATTAGTCTGTGCGCTCCCTGGGACGGAGTGGTGATTGGCTGACAGTTCAGAGGGACGCCACTCTTACCACTTCTCTTCACCTTGTGGTCTCTGATTCTCTCTCCTACTGCGCTGGCTCGTTGTTTCCTCCCCACAAACCCCGCCTTTCGTGTCGTCATCATCACCAGCAACAGGTGCAGATAGATGGCGGCTCCTCCCCTCCCAGTCTCCAGGTGATCTGTGGAGAAGGAGGAGAGAGCGGTGTCACGCAGACTTCCTGTTTACCTAATGTTATCCCCGCCCATGTAACAAGCCTCCAGTCCGTGTGCTGTGGAGAGAGCTGGTTTCGGTTAGGGGGAGGGGAAGTCTGAGGCAGACAGAGATTGTCAAGTCTCACTCTCACAGCCCAACAATTTAATTATGATGTTGTTATATACAGACAAAAGCACCAGTATTATTATTATAAGAAGAGCTGAGAATGAGAGGACAATGTTATATTGTACTTTAATTGAACTGCTTAATCCCACATTCCCAATCTTACATTTCATATATACACATAACCAAGAGTTATGATTAGTTGTTTAGCTCTTTCATGTATGTGTTTGTGTGTGTATGTATATATATATATATATATATATATATATATACACACACACACACACACACACACACACATATATATGTATATATATATAAATTATATATAAAACCATACATTACGTCCATTTTTTTCGAATATATTTTTGTGGTTTAACTCACTGCTGTAGTGATATTTTGTACATTATCTACCTGTACTGTCTGTTATAATTGTGTAAAGCACAGTGTACATTTGTGGTGCTTTATAAATAAGCATATACACAGAGAGAGCGAGAGATGGAGAGAGAGATGATACAGCATAGGGTAATGAATTGAATAAAAATTGTGTAATTAAGTCCAACAAGAACACCTTTCGACTTAATTATACTCTTTTTGTTAATTCATTATCGTGTGCTGTATCATAATTTCTCCATGCCTTGCTTTGGGTCATGTATGATATAGTATATATATTTTTTTTTCTTCATTTAAGGAGTGCCGTTGTTCGTTGTAATTATTTATGGTGTTTGTGAGTGTGTGTGTGTGTGTGTGTGTATGTATAATATATATTATAGATATATATATATATATATATATATATATATATATATATATATTTATAATCAAAAACTGCAGCAATCACAAGTGAAAAAAGGAAAATGTAATCCAAAATCATCAAGCAGTCAGACAAAACCCCAGAGCGGAAGTTCCCTGAGGAAGTAGCTACGAAACGCGTTGGATAAGATTTTATAGCCCTTATAGTTATTCTTATCTCAGTCTATGTGCCGAAGCAATCAGAGACTGTTTGGATGTTCCGAGTGACGTAAAAATCATACTTTGCGGCAGTTTTTACTATACGGCCAGTCGCAATACACACGGGACTTCTGTGGAACGAGCGCGACGGTGGCTCCAACGGTCCCGGTTTCCAAGGGCACTTTACCCAGACGCACAGAGGAGAACGGAGGGTCTGCCAAGCACGGCAGCTGATTATATCTTCATGCGAGGATTTCCATAAGGAAGGACAAGCGGACATTAGCTGATCCCGTGGTCGTTGCGGTTTCTGTGGTTGTTGCGGTGCCGGGTAACAAATGCCATGAGTGCATGAAATGCCTATTATTTTCTGATCTGATGTACGCAGATATCTCACCATTTTTTAATATATGTATATTTTGGAACCTACTCACTATATGCATCTGCACTTTTGTTTTTTGTGTTTCAGATGGTCCAGGGGTGTGAGTCACTCCATACATACAGCTGCAGACGCCCATTGCAACTTAGAGGTTGTGTTTTTATATATCACAAAGGTGTATTAATGGGATAATATTTCCTCACAATAGAGTATAATAGTTGCGCACTTGTATTCTGTTCTTTACTTCTGTTTCCATGTCTTCTAATTCCAGGTCTCCTGCTCTTGTTCTACCAGCATTGGATGCTCCAGGAACCCATGCAACTGGGCAGTCATCAACTTCCTTCTATGGAGCGACTACGTCGGAGAAACGAGGGCCTGTGCTTCTATTGTGGATCTCCTGGGCACATCCTGCCGCGTAGTCCCTTGAGGCTGGGAAACGCCAACGCCCAGTGAGGTATGAGGGAATCTCACTGGGTACCATCTCTTCTTTTCCCTCTCCCGCACAGGGTCTTCCCAAACGCATCTTACTGCCTGTCCTCCTTAAGTATGCCAGCATCCAAACTCCCGCTCTGGCCTTCCTCGATTCTGGGTCCGGAGGGAATTTCATAAATCAGGCTTTTGCTATCCAGCACAACATTCCATTCCGGGAGAAGGCCTTTCCGGTCGGATTGGAGGCTATCGATGGTCGACCCCTGCAGCCAGCTTTTATTTCTTTGGAGACACTTCCTATTCAACTTTCTATGAATGATGGACATTTAGAACTCATTTCTTTTGATGTCATCCATTCCCCTTCGGTTCAAATCATCCTGGGCTTACCATGGCTGCAACTACACAATCCCATCATCGATTGGACTGCCGAGTTCCCCGTTCAATGGAGGTCTTCCCAGGTGGAATCGTCTTCTCCGTCCGCGGCGGTATTAGCCGTCTTGGAAACCTGTCCCCCGCAAGACGCCACTCTACCGGACGTCTATTCGGAGTTCCTGGATGTCTTCAGTAAGACCAAATCCGAAGAGCTTCCCCCTCATCGCCCTTTCGACTGCCCGATTGACTTAATTCCGGGTGCTCCTTTTCCTAAAGCCAGGTCAAATCCATTATCTCTGCCTGAAACGGAGGCCATGTCCGAGTATATCACAGAAAACCTTCAAAAGGGCTTCATCCGGAAATCCACTTCTCCCGCTGGAGCAGGATTCTTTTTTGTAAAAAAAAAAGATGGAACACTTCGCCCGTGCATCGATTTCCGTGGCCTAAACAAGATTACCATAAAAAATCGCTACCCTTTGCCTCTTATCCCGGAGCTCTTCGATAGGCTGCAAGGCGCGACGATTTTCTCTAAACTTGATCTACGGGGGGCATATAATCTGATTCGCATCCGCAGTGGAGACGAGTGGAAGACCGCGTTTAACACACGCAGCGGTCACTATGAGTACCTGGTGATGCCGTTTGGGTTGTGCAATGCCCCTGCAGTCTTCCAAGACTTTATGAATGAGGTTTTTCATGATCTATTGAATTGTTTTGGGATTATCTACTTGGATGATATCCTTATTTTTTCCAAAACCCTCGAGCAACACATTCTCCATACCAAGATGGTGCTTTCTCGTTTACGGGCCAACAAGCTCTACGCCAAGATGGAGAAGTGTGTCTTTCACCAATCCTCAACTACCTTCCTGGGATACATTGTCTCGGATCAAGGGTTCACCATGGATCTGGAGAAGCTCAATTCTGTACTCGAATGGCCACAACCTAACTCTTTAAAGGCGATTCAGCGTTTCCTCGGTTTCGCAAATTATTATAGGAAATTTATTGCTGGTTTTTCTACCTTGGTAGCACCCATTACGGCCCTTACCAAAAAAGGGGCCGATCCTTCCTCTTGGCCATTGGAGGCCAGCAGGGCCTTTGAGTCTCTTAAAAGAGCCTTTGACTTGGCCCCCATTCTGCGACATCCCGTCCCCACCCTCCCCTTTACCTTGGAAGTTGACGCCTCCGACGTGGGAGCCGGTGCGGTTCTCTCTCAAAGAATCCCCCCGAAGATAAACTACACCCCTGTGGGTTTTTTTCTATAAAAAAATCTTCAGCAGAAAGAAATTACGACGTGGGGAAGAGGGAGTTGTTGGCCATCAAGATGGCTACAAGAGTGGAGACATCTGGAAGGATCCAAGGAAGCCATTCTGATCCTGACAGACCACAAAAATCTTTCTTACATTGAAGGTGCTCGTCGTCTTGGGCCCCGTCAAGCTCGTTGGGCGTTTTCTTCTCAAGGTTTAACTTTATCATCTCTTATATTCCTGGGACAAAGAATATCAAAGCGGATGCGTTGTCCCGTCAGTTTATCACTGAGGAGAAGTCACAGGCAGTCCCGGAGAGTATTCTGTCCCCCCAATTGTTTATCTCTGCCACCTCCTTTGACATACTGGATAAGATTTTGGTGTCTCAAGCACAGGTCCCCGAAGGGCTAGAAGTACCTGATGGTCGTCTTTATGCAGCCCCACGTTTTCATCTCAAAATTCTTGAATGGGGTCACTCCTCCAGATCTGCCGGCCATCCCAGGTTTAAGAAGACTACCGATCTGATTCGGCGAACCTTCTGGTGGCCCAATATGTTAAAGGACATTAGAGCTTTCACCTCCTCTTGCCCAGTCTGCGCACAAAATAAATCTGTCCGTCAAAAGCCTTCCGGTCTTCTACAACCCCTCTCGGTCCCGGACCGTCCTTGGAGTCACATTGCTATGGACTTCATCGTGGAGCTTCCCCCGTCTAATGGTATGACTACTATTCTTGTAATTGTTGACAGGTTCTCCAAGCAAGCTCATTTTGTTCCCCTCAAGGGTCTACCCAATTCCAGTACTTTGGCGGATATTTTTGTAAAATAAATTTTCCGTATTCATGGCGTCCCGTGGTCCATTGTCTCGGATCGTGGTACTCAATTTGTTATAAATTCTGGCGTGCATTTTCCCAGAGGTTGGGCCTTACCCTTCTTTTTTCCTCAGGCTACCACCCCCAAACGAATGGGCAGACTGAATGCATGAACCAGTCCCTCGAACAGTATTTGCGTTGTTTTTCTTCCGATTCTCAGGATAATTGGGCTGAGTTACTTCCTTGGGCAGAATTTGCTATTAACTCACTCAAGAATGAGTCCACTCAAGAATCACCGTTTTTTGTAAACTACGGATTTCATCCTACCGGTCTTCCCATGCATTTTCCCAGGTCCGGAGTTCCTGCAGCAGATGATAGGGTATCCACCTTACAGGGGTCATGGAGGAGGATCCAAACAGTTTTACAGGAGTCCGTGCTAAGACAGAAGAGACAAGCAGATAGGCTTCGTCGGGAGGCCCATAAGTTCGCACCAGGAGAGAAGGTCTGGCTTTCTTCTAAAAATATGAAACTGAAGGCCCCAACCCCTAAACTGTCTCCCAGGTTTCTGGGACCTTTCTCTATTCTGAGACAAATTAATCCTGTGGCCTATCAACTTCGCTTGCCTCCCTCTATGAAAATTTCACCCGTCTTCCATGTTTCACTCTTGAAACCGTTTATTCAAGGCAAACGATTCGCTCATCCTTCTCTTCGGCCTCCTCCCCCCATTGTACCAGGACAACAGGAGTTCGAAATCCAGTCCATCATTGACTCTCGCATCTCCAGGGGCAAGCTCCAATTTTTGGTACACTGGAAGGGATACAGACCTCAGGATCGTTCTTGGGTCTCGCATGCGGATCTTCACGCCCCGTCTCTACTCAAATGATTCCACCAAAAATTTCCCCTCAGACCTTGGAAGGTTCGTCCGGAGTCCGACCCTCGAGGGGGGGGGGGTACTGTAAGGATCCGCGCTGCGTGTATACCCGCTTCCATCGCCTCCTTACCTTATTTCCGTGCTGCCCAGGCTCCCCGGCGGCGTGCCTCACTCCTCGCGGTCCCCTCCCGCACTTCCGGGGCGCGCGCAGACCCAGGCTTCAATTTACTGGCCTGACCCCGCCTCCTCTGACGCTGCGCCCGCATCACACGCTTCCCTGCCCGTGCTCCATCAGGTCCGTTCCCCAGGCCCTTCTCCCCAATCTGATCTTTCCCCGGGCCGCTCCTCTGCTCCTCCCCTTGCCCTGATAGGTCCCAGCTTCCCAGGCACTTGTCCCCTATCAGGTCCTCCCTCGGGCCGCTCCTCCATTCCTCCCCTTTTTCTGATTGGTCCCAGCCCCCTATTAAGTCTCCCCTCACCATTACCTCCTTGCTCTTCATAGCTTCTGTACCTTGGTGCTGTCTGCTGTTGCCTGGCCCCTTTTGTCTTTCAGTTCCTATTCCTGTCCCTGGATATACTGCTGACCTCCCTGGATCTCGACCTTTGGCTTTGGACTTCTACTACGCTGCTCTCTGGAACGCTAGGATTTGGCTTTGGACATTACTACCCTGCAGACTTCTATATCCCTTGGACACGGCTTACGGAAACTCTACTACGCTGCTCTCTCCACTTCTCGACCCAGGCTTATGGACACTCTACTACGCTGCTCTATCCATCCCACGACCATTGGCTTAGGGACTTTACCTTTCTACGCTGGAGTTGGCAAGTACGGTACCTTTTCTATTTTTGTTACCAGGACCACCTACGCCACTTCCACACTCCGGCCGTGCCCCCTCACCCGCCCTTTTTCCCTTCCCTTTTACCCCCCCCCCCCCCCCCCTTTCCCCTCCCCCTTCCCCCCCCCCCTCACCCGCCCTTTTTCCCTTCCCTTTTACCCCCCTCATCCGCCCTTTTCCCTTCCCTTTTACTCCCCCTCACCGGCCCTTTTTCCACCTCAGTCCCGGGGTCTTGTGGGCAGACCGAGCGTTACAGATGTCTTCTTTCTACCCCCTTTGTATCTAAAGCCCTCTCCCGCCTTAAACCTTTCTCACTGACTGCCCCGCACCTCTGGAATGCCCTTCCCCTCAATACCCGACTAGTACCCTCTCTATCCACCTTTCAGACCCACCTTAAGACACATTTGCTTAAAGAAGCATATGAATAGCACTATAGATAATCCTCGACACATGATACATAAAGCTTGGCCCCCTGCAGACGCACTTACTAGAATTCCCTCTTACTGTCTCTGTACGTTCTCCCTACCTACCAATTAGACTGTAAGCTCCTCAGGGCAGGGACTCCTCTTCCTTAATGTTACTTTTATGTCTGGAGCACTTATTCCCATGACCTGTTATTTATATATTATTTGTTATTTATATGATTACTGCATGTAGTACTACTGTGAAGCGCTATGTACATTTATGACGCTATATAAATAAAGACATACAATACAATTTTGTTTTGTGCGTGCCCTGTTTATGTGTTATGTGCCTAGCGCTTATTTTTGTCTTTTTCATGTATATATATATATGTTTTATATACTTTTAATTAATTGATAGTTTATAATGTTTTCCATTTCTAAATACTGGTTCATTTAACCCTGTTCTCCTTCCTTGTCCTTATCCATTGTGGTCTTTTCCATTCTTTTTCTTTCCCCCCATTCCCTTCCCTTTTGCCCCCCTCAACCCCCCTTTTTCCCTTCCCTCCCCCCTCAACCCCCCTTTTCCCCTTCTCTTTTCCCCGCCCTTTTTCCCTTCCCTTTTTCCCTTTCCTTTTTCCCTTCCCTTCTTTCCTATCCTTTCTATCCCATCCCTTCTATCCCATCCCTTTCCTTCCCCCTTTTCCCTGTGCGAATTTGTTTCTCCTTCCCTCTCCTCCCCCCTTGTAATTCTTTATAGGCATCTTTTATAGTTTTTAAGAGTTCAGATTTTTTGACTGCATGTTGGTCTTCTAAAATGTAAATGTATTTATTTTGAATCTTGGTTTATATGTTACCAACAGCCCATGTCCCTGAGTATGTGGTAAATTCATTTATTTATTATATTAACTTTATTTCCCGTTTGTTTGAGGTATTAACATATATTGCAATCATGTGTTATATATTATTTTTTTAACAATCAAGTTCAAGTCAGTGTAGTATATATATCTTGTCCACTGGTGACGTCGCATCTCCTGACGAAATCGGTAAGCACTGGCGAAACGCGTAGGGTCTGACGTCATTACGTCACCACGCATCACGGAGTGTCCATGGCGTTCCCTTGCTACCTCAGGGGCATTTGTATACTGGCAGACGTCTCTGGCTCCCTGGCTCTATGTGGATACTCTGCTAAAGGATTTTGGACCCCTAACATCTACACCACGCCTGGTTCCATAGGATTGTGGCTGCTATCGCTTGTGGCGTATGAGAACATTGATCCTCTCTGGGGTGGGACCATAGGCATGTGGTTCACAATGAGTTGATCAAGAGGTCCCCCCCCCCTTTCTACCATCGCAGTAGTAATACACCAGGGTCACCAGACGCCAAAGATACCATTATGTGTATTTTAATCTCTTTTATCTTGTAAGTGTGTATTATCTACCACACATCTATGTCGTTACATTTTATTTATCTGCATCCATGAAGATAATGCACTAGGGGAGTGCGCTTTATTTCTCTTTTTTTCTATATATATGACTCCCAGAAGAAGACCGTTTGTCAAAACGCGTTGGAGTGGGAGCGTTTGGCGGGGGACCCCTCTCTTCTCACCTTTAAGGGACTCTGCACTGTGCACTCAATTGATGACTTTTTGGTGATGTATTATGGACTGTGCCTCATGATGATGTATACTCCTTGCTTGGATTGATTTTTATTGTGTTATATATTTTTATCATGCCACAGTAATCTATGGATTTCCAAGATATATATCAATTGCTAGCTTCCAGTATCTGCAGTACTGCTCTAGTGTGTTTACTGTGACTTTGTAGCTGCATTTCTATTTGGCATGAAACCTTATTATCTGCACTTGTATGTGTACAGCTGTTATTTTCTATCTACATAGGCAGTCATTTCATACCATCTCTTTCTGCCACATTACCAGCTACTTATTTGTACCTCATCATGTTATGCAAGTGATTTGGCAATGTCAGTCCTCACCATTCTGTCTCCCTGGTGATCAGAGGAGCTTGGCCCCTCCATTTTAACATCCCCCCCCCTTTTTATATGTTACATTAATAAATCTGTTTACATTTTTTGGTATACCTGTGTGCTCTCTCTTGGATACTTTGTTGTGGTTTTCATATTTATAATTATCCTTTGAGCACCGCTGCCTATCAATATATACAATAGTTATTTGACAGCTTTTGGTAGCCTTTCTACATAGGCGTGCATGCGGTATCCTTTGTGTACTTGATATATACTCATTGGTATTGAAGTTTGCACTCACGTTTTCACTGTGCTTGGGGCCCAAAGAATCACATGGCGATATAAGCGGATCGCGTTAGAAATAATGTACAATTGTATGTATTGGACAATAAAGTATTTAAGATAGCAATAATTGTGTTGTAAAGTATTCATAAATACGGAAATAGGGGCCACGCTTGCATCGCGTTATAAGTGGATTCGCGTTGTAACGGATCGCGTTATAACGGGGTTGAACTGTATATAGATATATATGTACATATATACATACACACAGGTTTTTTTTTGTGATGGTACAGTGTACTGGCACCCTTTTTTCTTTCCTTCTCTTCCTGTTCCTTATCTTCGGCAGCATCTTCTTGTGATGACGTGTCTCCTTGACAAGACCCCGACACATGGCGCCGCATTATTATGACAATGGGATGCCGCAAGATCACAAGGCGCCATGTCATGGCAACGCAACATCACACCATGCCATCATTACAATGCGACATACTGTAGATGAAGCGCTACGGAAGGTAGGAGGCCGTGCAACAGCACCTATTATATTACAAAAAAGCATATATATATATATATATATATATATATATATATAAATGTCAACATGTCATTTTAGCCCAAATTGGTAGGAGCGCAGGATCTGTTCTTTTGTTTTCCATATTTGCAAGGAAAATCCTTTTACCAGCAGCATACTTCAATGGAGGAGCGCAGGTAATATGTACAGTCTTCTATATATACCGTACTGGCCCGAATATAGTGCGACCTCGCACATAATACAACCCCTACAGTTTTGAAGGTGTTCTACATGAAAAATAAAAGGTGTAAGGGCTGTTCTATACTGCGTGCGCTTGCTGCGCTGTGTGTGCGCGCGGCAGTTATAGTTGGCTGAGGTTAGTCAGCCTTTCTATAATAGGGCCGGGTGCACGCAGGGAGAATATGAAGAAAATAAGGAATTTGCGCCGCTACCGCTGCTGTTAGGTGTGTGTGGTGTGTGTGTGTGTGTGGTGTGTGTGTATGTGTGGTGTGTGTGGTGTGTGTGTGTGGTGTGTGTGTGTGTGTGTGTGTGGTGTCAAAAAAAATGTATTTATCCAAATGTTTTTTTTTTTTCTTTAAAAATCTTATTTAAGAATTTATTCAATCAACACAATCTAACACACACACACACACACACACACACACACACACACACACACACCACACACACACACACCCACACACACACACACACACACCACACACAACACACACACACACACACACACACACACACACACACACACACACACCCTTCCCAGCATCTCGCTCCCGGCAGCACGGACTCTATACATACAAAAAGTGTGCGCCGCGCGCACACAATTACTATATAACAAGCCTTAGACTGCGCATATAATACGAGTACAGTTTTCGGAAGGACATTTTTAGGAAAAAAACATAGCACTATATATATATATGAGAGAGAGATACACACACACTTTCCTATTGTTACTTTTATGTCTCACGCGCTTATTCCCATTATATGTTATATTATTATGTCCCGTGCATTACTGCTGTAAGGCGCTATGTACATAAAAGGCGCTATATAAGTAAAGATATACTATATATATATTTATTGTGAAACGAAACTGCAGCTAATTTAAAAGCGATCAAAATCCTAAATCACATTTCAAAGCAGACAAAAGTTTTGTTACAACAATCAAAAAATGTGTATTTTAAAGTTTTAAATACTCCTTCTGAGAGGACTGTGAAGAAAATCTGATTGATTATTCTCAGTAATTATCACTCTGCACCTTTTCCATTCAATTGCAAATGTTCAAACACTTTTCAAGACAAAGACTTTCTTTCTGAGGTGATTTGATTCTCTCAGTGGTCCAGAAGGGGTTAGAAAGGACTGTCTTTAACCCTTTCACTGCCAGAGGCCTGTGCGATGCGTTGCTAGCCCTCTGTTCAGTAAAGGGTTTACCTGCCAGCCCTATAAAATCACATTTCTGTTATAGCGCGTCTGAAATCAGATGCATTGTAAGGAACCCCAACCCTCTTTAATAGCGCGTCTGAGATCAGATGCATTGTAAGGAACCCCGACCCTCTCTAATAGCGTGTCTGAGATCAGATGCATTGTAAGGAACCCCGACCCTCTCTAATAGCGCGTCTAAGATCAGATGCATTGTAAGGAACCCCAACCCTCTCTAATAGTGCGCCTGAGATCAGATGCATTGTAAAGGACCCCAACCCTCTCTAATAGCGCGCCTGAGATCAGGTGCATTGTAAGGAAACCCAACCCTCTCTAATAGCGTGTGAGATCAGATGCATTGTAAGGAACCCCAACCCTCTCTAATAGCGCGTCTGAGATCAGATACATTGTAAGGAACCCGAACCCTTCGGGCCCCATCCGAGTTGGTGCCACGGGACATACCCGGGCGGCAGTTACGTCACTGGTATAATCATAGGGTACCTTAACCCCCCACAAAGTTGAAAACCACTGTTCTAAAGAGTGTGGTTTTTTTTTTATTGAACTATCCTAATTTTCGCTATTTTTATCAGATACATACATATGCACCAATGCTTTTTTATATATATAAAACAAATACTCGATACCGTTCTGTGGCTAGAGAATGTGAGGATCAAGGCACGCTCCTCATTCACCTCCTCCCGCTGCCAGGGCTCCCGCATTGCCTCCTCCCGCCGCACGTAGGGATGCCGCTCCTCCGGGGACCACCCCGCAACCGTTTCGCGCGCGCATACCCCACTCCAGTCTTGAAGTCTTGCGTACTCGCGCCGGCGTCAGGGGTCGCGCGCGTTCAGCGCACACAGGGTCCTCCTCCCCAGGACATGTCAGGGATACTGATCTCACCTGATCCCTGCTTCAAATGTTCCAACCACAGCCCACGCTGTTAACACACCTCCACACTGCAGTTTCTCATTGGACGCTCTCTCCTACAGTACATATATTCAGCTATGCCACTGGCACTTTGGCTGAGCATAGTTCCAGTTGCGTTGCACTCACCTCTTCTCTGCCTCCACAGTCTTGCCTTGTCTTGCTGCTTATCTTCCTGTGTACTGATCCGGCTTGCCACGACGATCCGCTCTTCTCCAAACCTGACCTCGGCAAACAGACTACGACGATTCTGCTCTCTCCAAACCCAGACACGGCAAATAATACCTGCAACGTTCCGTACCTCTCCTCCTCTGACCCCGGCAAGTATATCGACCATCCGCACCTCTCCAGCCCCGACCCGGCTACCCCAACCAACTCTACACTCCAGACGCGCCCCGTGGCTGTGGGTGGCGTAATATCCTTTCCAACCTAAGCACCGTGGTCCTGCCCTGTTTGTGGTGAGCACAGCGTGACAGTATGCTCAGCCCCACAAACATGGACCCCGCTGAGGTAGAGAGAACTCTGTCCTCTCACGCCAATATGTTCTCTAGACTAGAGAGATACCAGGAGCAAAATGACCGTTGGAGGGACCTGCTACAGCAGAGCCTCCATTCCCTCACTGTCCAGGCGCAGATCGTCTCTCCCATATCTACTCCACCAACAACTGGCACTTCCACCCCGGTTCCCGCCATGACTTCTACAGAACCCCGTCTTCCGACGCCTAATCGTTATGCAGAAGATCCCCATGGGTGTAGAGGCTTCCTAAACCAATGTTTTATCCAATTTGAGATCACCCCTTCTTGTTTTGTTTCTCCAAGAACCAAGGTGGCCTACATCATATCTTTACTTTCAGATGACGCCTTGGCTTCGGCTTTCCCCATCTGGGAGCAGAGGTCGGATCTTACACAGGACATCGGTCTCTTTGCCAGGGAATTCCGTAGGGTCTTCGACACTCCAGGATGTAAGATGATTGCTGCTTCCTCCCTATTCCATATCTCCCAGGGAGACCGATCGGTCGCCAGGTACGCCCTGGAGTTTCGCACTATTGCGTCCGAGACGGGATGGAACAACGAGGCCTTATCTTCCGCCATCTGGCAAGGCCTTGCGAAAACCCTCAAGGATGAACTTGCTGCCCAGGAGCGCCACACTGATCTGGAGGAACTGATTGCGATCTGTATTTGGGTAGACCAACGCTTGCAAGAGAGGAGGGCCGAACGTTCCCGTCCTCGATAACGGAGACCGAAATCCCCTCCTTCGCACTTCATCGCCCCAGTCTCTTCCCACTCTGATGCTCTGGAACCCATGCAACTAGGGGAAAACAGGTTATCGTTGTCTGAGAAACAACGCCGCCGCAGTGCTGGCCTTTGTATATACTGTATATACTGTGGCAACTCCGGCCATCAAGTGCTCTTGTGTCCCCACAAGCCGGGAAATGCCAACTCCCAATGAGATCCCGGGGAGTCTTGTTGGGAACAATATCCATCTCCCTTATCACCAAAGAGAGCCTCCCTGCCTGGATTATGATACAAGTTACTTACCGGGGAGAATTTTCACGTCACTGTGGCTTTTGTGGATTCCGGATCGGGAGGTAACTTTATTGATTATTCCTTTGCAGAACGGAATAACATTCCACTCACCCACAAGAATATACCGATGGGGTTGGAGGCCATCGACGGACGACCGCTATAACCAGCCTTTATCTCCCTAAAGACCATTCCCTTCCGCTTACAGACGAGAGAGTACCACAAGGAGGAGATTCATCTTGACGTGATCCACGGCTGAATGTGATTCTCGGCCTCCCTTGGCTCCAACGCCATAATCCTCTAATGGATTGGACCAATAGAAAGGCTATTCAGTGGAGTACCCGTTATGCGGAATCTTGTCTTAAGCCGGTTCACAAGGTTGGTGGTTTGTGCACGTCCGGGAAGCAGGCGAGCTTTCTACCAGAGCTATACAAAGAATTTCATGATGTTTTTGATAAAGTACGGTCTGAAGTTCTACCTCCACATCGTCCCTTTGATTGTCTGATTGACCTGTTGCCCGGTTCGGGACTTCCTAGTGGAAGATCTTACCCACTCTCTCTTCTGGAGACCAAGGCTATGAATGATTGCATCCGGGAGAACCTAGAAAGGGGATTTATTCGGAAATGTTCTTCCCCAGTGGGAGCCAGATTCTTTTTCGTCAAAAAGAAGGACGGGTCTCTCTGACCGTGCATTGATTATAGGAGTCTCAACAAGATTACTCAAAAGAATCGCTACCCGTTACCATTGATCACGGAACTCTTCGACCGTCTACAGGGGTCAACTAGCTTCACTAAATTGGACTTGCAGGGTGCCTATAATTTGGTGAGAATATGCCAAGGTGATGAATGGAAGACGGCATTCAATACCCGCGATGGTCATTATGAATATCTAGTCATGCCCTTCTGCCTTTGCAACGCCCCGGCTGTCTTTCAAGGCTTCGTCAATTAAATATTCCGGGACATCCTCAACAAATGTCTCATCGTCTAACTGGATGACATTTTTGATCTTTTCTAAGTTTACCCAGGAACACGTCTGCCGTGTTAAACAGGTACTGTTACACCTTCGAGAGAATCACCTATTTGCCAAATTGAAGAAATGCCAATTCCATCAAAACTCCACGGCATTCTTAGGATATAGCATCTCCGATTCCGGCTTTTCCATGGATCCAGCTAAACTCAAGGCTATCCTAGAATAGCACCGTCCGACCACCATCAAGGGCATCCAACTCTTCTTGGGTTTCGTGAACTATTATCGCAGATTCATCCCAGGTTTTTCTTCTACAGTAGCTCCCATCACGGCGTTAACCAAGAAAGGCGCAGATTCCACCTCGTGGTCCGCAGCTGCCATTTTAGCCTTTGATCATCTGAAGAAAGCCTTCGTGTCTGCTTCCATCCTCATCCACCCAGACCCCAAATTACCTTTTACCCTGGAGGTGGACGCATCAGACGTTGGGGCCGGGGCCATCCTGTCTCAAAGAAAATCACTATTGGCAAGACTACATCCAGGCGCATTTAAAAAAAAAAATTCTTCAGCTGAGCGAAATTATGACGTGGGGAACCGGGAACTATTGGCAATCAAGCTTGCTCTCGAGGAATGGAGACATCTCTTGGAGGGTACGGAAAATCCCATTACCATATTAACCGACCATAAGAATCGCCTTTACATAGAACGCTCGACAGGTGCGTTGGTCGCTCTTCTTCTCCCGCTTCAATTACATAATCTCCTTTGTTCCTGGTTCCAAGAACCTCAAGGCGGACGCTCGCTCACAACAGTTCCTTGCTGAGGATAAGTCCAAAGATAAGTCCAAAGATCTACTGGAGACACCGCTCTAAATATATAATCTCTGCCAACTCCTTTGATGTTATGGATGAGATCCGTCTTGATCAATCCCTTGTCCCAGAGGGTCTCAAAGTCCCGGAGGGCCACCTCTTCACTGCACATCTATACCAAAAAAGGTTCCTTGAGTGGTGTCACTCCTCTAAATCGTCTGGACACCCAGACGATACCGTTCTGTGACATTGCCCGAAGAAGAGATCAGTGTATCTCGAAAGCTCTCACATATAAAAGCATTTCACTGTCATGCTGTGCTCACCACAAACAAGGCGGGACCACGGTGCGGAGATGGGAAAGGATATTACGCCACCTACAGCCACGGGGGCGCATCTGGAGTGTAGAGTTGGTTGGGTGATCTCAAATTGGATAAAACATTGGTTTAGGAAGCCTCTACACCCATGGGGATCTCCTGCGTAATGGTTAGGCGTCGGAAGACGGGGTTCTTTAGAAGTCATGGCAGGAACCGGGATAGCAGAGGCCGTGGCAGTTGTCGGTGGAGTACACTGGCGACACACTTTATTCGAGCTCGGCTAGTCCCACGAATTCGGGTATACCCGGGTGTATTGAGGTTTGTGACTGTTTTCTGCCCGAGTGCATTGAGGTATTTTCCAGGCAGGGATTGAAGCATTTTATTCCCGCTGGCTGCAATACTGCACAGTATATATATATATATATATACTGCATTACAATTCATGAATTTATGCCATCTGGTAGACACGCAAAGCATTGCAGCCTATTAAATCCTAATCATTATCATTTAACAGATCAGCCGCCCGTCAGCCAGGCATGAACCCAGGCTGGGAAGGCAAACGCAACGGGGCTTGTCAGAGGTGAGGAGCGGCGCATTCCAGGTATCTGCCAGGTACATACTGGGTATTTGCTCGAATAAAGTGTGTCGGTGCAGTAGATATGGGAGAGGCGATTTGTGCCTGGACAGTGAGGGAATGGAGGCTCTGCTGTAGCAGGTCCATCCGACGGTCATTTTGCTCCAGGTATCTCTCTAGTCTAGAGAACATATTGGCGTGAGATGACAAAGTTCTCTCCTCCTCAGCGGGGTCCATGTTTGTGGGGCTGAGCATACTGTCACGCTGTGCTCACCACAAACAGGGCGGGACCACGGTGCTGAGGTGGGAAAGGATATTACGCCACCCACAGCCATGGGGGCGCGTCTGGAGTGTAGAGTTGGTCGGGGTTTGAGAGGTGCGGATGGTCGATATACTTGCCGGAGTCAGAGGAGGAAAGGTAGGGAACGTTGCAGGTACTATTTACCGTGTCTGGGTTTGGAGAGAGCAGAATCGTCATAGTCCGTTTGCCGAGGTCAAGTTTGGAGAAGAGCGGATCGTCGTGGAAAGCCGAGTCGGTACACAGGAGGATAAGCAGCAAGACAAAGCAAGACTGTGGAGGCAGAGAAGAGGTGAGTGCAACGCAACTGGAACTATGCTCAGCCAAAATGCCAGTGGCACAGCATATATATATATATATATATACATACACAGTTAGGTCCAGAAATAATTGGACACTGATACAAGCTTTGTTATTTCGGCTGTGTACCAAAATAAATTCAAGTTACAGTTAAATAATGAATATGGGCTTGAAGTGCAGTCTATCAGCTTTAATTTGAGGGTATTCACATCCAAATTGGAGGAAGGGTTTAGGAATTACATCTCTTTAATATGTAGCCCCCTCTTTTTCAAAGGACCAAAAGTAATCGGACAATTGACTCAAAAGCTGTTTCATGGACAGGTGTGGGCTATTCCTTCGTTATTTCATCATCAATTAAGCAGGTAAAAGATCTGTAGTTAATGCCAGGTGTGGCATTCGCATTTGGAAGCTGTTGCTGTGAACCCACAACATGCGGTCAAAGGAGCTCTCAATGCAAGTGAAACGGCATCCTTAGGCTGCAAAAAAAAAAAAAAGAAAATCCATCAGAGAGATAGCAGGAACATTAGGAGTGGCCAAATCAACAGTTTGGTACATTCTGAGAAAAAAAGAATGCACTGGTGAGGTCTGCAACACAAAAAGGCCTGGACGTCCACGGAAGACAACAGTGGTGGATTATCGTAGGATCCTTTCCATGGTAAAGAAAAACCCCTTCACAACATCCAGCCAAGTGAAGAACACTCTCCAGGAGGTAGGCATATCATTATCCAAGTCTATCATAGAGAAGACTTCACGAGAGCAAATACAGAGGGTTCACCACAAGTTGCAAACCATTCATAAGCCTCAAGAATAGAAAGGCCAGATTAGACTTTGCCAAACAATATGTTAAAAAGCCAGCCCAGTTTTGGAACAGCATTCTTTGGACAGATGAAACTAAGATCAACCTGTACCAGAATGATGGGAAGAAAAAAGTATGGAGAAGGCTTGGAACGGCTCATCATCCGGAGCATACCACATCATCTGTAAAACACGGTGGAGGCAGTGTGATGGCATGGGTCATGCATGGCTTACAATGGCACTGTGTCACTAGTGTTTATTGATGATGTGACAGAAGACAGAAGCAGCCGGATGAATTCTGAAATGTATAGGGATATATTGTCTGCTCAGATTCAGCCAAATTCAGCAAAGTTGATGGGACGGCGCTTCACTTTACAGATGGACAATGACCCAAAACATACTGCGAAAGCAACCCAGGCGTTTTTTAAGGCAAAGAAGTGGAATATTCTGCAATGGACGAGTCAACCACCTGATCTCAACCCGATCAAGCATGCATTTCACTTGCTGAAGACAAAACTTAAGGCAGAAAGACCCACGAACAAACAACAACTGAAGACAGCTGCAGTAAAGGCCTGGCAAAGCATCACAAAGGAGGAAACCCAGCGTTTGGTGATTTCCAGACTTCAAGCAGTCATTGCCTGCAAAGGATTCTCGACAAAGTATTAAAAATGAACATTTTATTTATGATTGTGTTAATTTGTCCAATTACATTTGAGCCCCTGAAATAAGGGGACTGTGTATGAAAATGGTTGCAATTCCTACACGTTTCATACGATATTTTTGTTCAACCCCTTGAATTAAAGCTGAAAGTCTGCACTTCTATTGCATCTCGGTTGTTTCATTTCAAATCCATTGTGGCTGGCATACAGAGCTAAAATTATATATGTGTATATATATATAATATAATACTGTATATGTATATATATATATGTGTGCATATATATATGTATATATATATGTGTTTATATATATATGTATATATATATGTGTGTATATATCCCCTGATGAAATCCATCAATCGGAAGAAACACGTACACGTAGGGCACGTGGTTTCAAGGAGCTACGTTTGGTGGAATAGCTCGTGCGTCTGCTGCCAGGAGAGGGAGGACGTTCCCTGAGCCACACACAGCATCTAATGCTGGAACAAAAGACTGTATACCTGAATTTCCGGAGGGACATCTGACTGTGATGCACCGGTAGCAGTGAGGTCTGATGTACTGAAGTAAACATTCGGCGAGCAGCTACTTGTTGGCGCATGGGTTTACCCATACAATGCTTAATTTGCATTGACAAATTGTGAGTGTGCATTTGTCTTGTGATTTTTTATTAAAATTTTGTTACCAGATTTTACACATGGAGCGGGCGCTTTTTCTCTTGTTTCTCCAATATATATATATGTGTGTGTATATATATGTATATATATATATATGTATATATGTGTGTGTATATATATCGATATTCTAATAGCTCTCATATGGTCTATGTATATATATTTATTATATATATAATATATAATTTGTTTATATCTCTCTCTCTCTCTCTCTCTCTCCTTGTGTGTGTCTCTCTCTGTGTACTCTTTACAGTCTCTCTCTCTATATCTATATATAATATAATCTATATAATTATATAATATCTCAAACACAGATTGTTGATACTGTTCTCTGGCTAACAAAATGCTTTTATTTGTGTAAGCTTTTGAGATACAATGATCTCCGGGCGATGATAAAATTGATTCAGCCAAAAAAAATTCTTGAAACAAAGCATCTGTGGGTGAAGGCTATACCTCCCCCTGTGCAGTATCTGATTTATAACCTATGACAATGTGTGTGTATGTGTATGTATGTGTGTGTGTGTGTGTATGTGAGACGGGACAGGGGCTTAACAAGAGAATTAATTTGCATCGCCAGAGCATCACATGCGGAACAAGAGACAGTCCTGTCGGCGAACATTTCTCTGACTCTGGCCATAAGATGAACGATCTGAGGTGGTAATCCTAGAACACCAAAAGAGAGACGGTTGCATGAATACAATTTATAATATTGTTCGGGACACTCACCGGTGGCCTAAACCGAGACCGCAGCTTCATGAGCCACTACACGGAGACAAGAGAACTCTCTTCCCATGAGTACTAAAGCCCATGTCTATAAATACTGCGCTGTATGAATGCACACACACCTGTCTCTTACACATACTTATGCACAATGTAATTCCATCCCTATATACCAATAGGGACCACATAGTAGCCACACACATGGACAGAAATGCAACACCCTCTTACACTTCAACACCTACCTGCCCACAAGCCAGACGAGACCCCGGGACTGAGGTGGAAAGGAGTAATACCACACACCATTGTTATACACTCCCCCTCCACACACACCTTTTGTAAAGCACTGTACACACTGTGGGCGCTTTATTAATTAAGATTTACACACACAGTATGACTGTATATACTGCCCACTGCCTCCGTGGGGCGCCGGGGCGGGATGTCCTGCGGGTCGCGTGCGGTGCCTGGCTGCTGCTGCTTCTCGCCCTGCCTCGTGCTGGCGGATCCTGCTGCGGTCGGGACACGGTCACAGGTACCTGCAGGGAGAGAAAAAACAAGATTAATCGACGCTGCCTCCCCCGCGACGGGTTATAGCCCGCCCTCCTCCCCTCCCCTCCCCCCCCCTTGCTGTGCGCGCAACTCAACGCTGCCTCGTTGGGGGAGGGGAGGGGGCAGCTAATCCCTGCAAACCCTGGAGGTCACGTGCGGCCATTATGAGGGCGCCCCCATTTTGGATCCTCTGCCCTTTTTAAAACGCCTAGAGTGCCTACCCGTGGTTTGCCTACCCCACCCTACAACTTAGACGAACACAGTTTTTTTGGAGTAAAAATGGTCCACGGCTTTATTGTTTAACAATACTACCAAATAACTGTCGCCTAAACTTAGTCCTTTGTCGTCCCTATTCTCGTATCTTCCGGCGGAGAGCCCTCCTCCGCCCCCCTACTATCTACCGTCAACCCGGGAGACACCTCTCCGCCGTATGGCACTCTCCTGTCCCTCCCCTTACTCACGGCCCCGTCATCCGTTTCACCCTGGGTCCCCCTTTTCATGGCCTGTCGGGGCCTAC
The DNA here is from genome assembly GCA_036426205.1 of Ascaphus truei. NCBI lineage: Eukaryota > Metazoa > Chordata > Amphibia > Anura > Ascaphidae > Ascaphus > Ascaphus truei. The sequence goes on from CM071574.1 coordinate 66,705,031, forward strand.
CCGCATAGGATAGAGCCCGCTACCTAGATTGGTGCCAGGGGTACAGCGACCGACCGCCTGCTCGTCGGCGCCTCCAGCCCGCACGATCTTTTCAGGGGGACCGTTACCTGGCGCCCATCCGCATGGGTGGAGCCCCATTTTGGGTATTTACGGTGTCCCTACGATGACTGGCCTGACGTTCCGCCACCCCGAGACCCATTAAGGCCCTTACTGGGGACTCACCCCACACACCAAGCTGTGACCCTAAACCCTGGCTGCTGATCGCTTGCAAAGGCCTGCGCATGTTATCAATAAAAATATCCGGCCCTCGTCTGTTTAGGTGCACCCCGTGCCTTCCTGTGCCAGCTGCGCCCCCTGTCTTCGAATTCCCCATGCTTCACACGTCAGCCCCCCAACAAAGAGTGAATTACGGATGTCTCTGTATTCGTTCTCACTTCTCGCCTTGCCTTTCTATGTCCGACCCAACTGCGTGCCCCCCTCCATACCAGCCGGGGTATAATCTCCGACCAAATAATGACTGTGTCGCCCCAGAGGGCTTTAAGTCTGGCGCAGTCCCGCGTCTCTGGAGGATTAAGTCTAAAGACTTGGTGGCCGCCATGTGTTCCCTCCCGCCCAGTGGATCATTTCACGTGGGGCTTCCTGCCGTAAACTGCTAGCGCGCTTGTGATGGTCGGCACCAAATCTCTCCAGCACATTCCTCTCTTACCCACAGCCATCGTATTTCATCTCTTGTTGCTATTCCCATGCTAGACCCACGTGCTCCCCCACCGACTCCGGGCCCAGACCATGAAAGAATGACCGATCAGCCAACTTTCCCCCGCTGCGCCTGCATCGCCCACTGTGAAGAGAAAAACACATGTTAGAAAACGCCCGATCATCTAATTACCCCCTTGCTTGGACCTATTGTACCCTTGTAGGCGTTTGACTCCACCTCCCCGTTTCCTTAATCTGTGCTATAGGCGCCCCCGCTCGGATGCTACCGTTGCCCGCCCCCAATCCAAACGAGTGGGTCCCAAATTGGTGGCATCTATGCCTCCTGTCTCCAGGCAACGCTTAAAGATCCTGTTGAACTGAAACTTGGTTAGGGGAGTTGAATCTTTATGTGACAGGAAAACCTCGCCCCCTTGCGGTCGCTGCCTGGCGTAGCGCTTTGCCGCCTCACAGGGCACACCTTCCTATTCTCATTCCGTCTCAGGTGCACCCAGGCCCCTTTCCCTGCTTGGTCAGTTTTTTGACCTGGTGTATGCGGCATGCTACTGTCCTCTCTCCCCTATGATCACATTTCCCAGCACAGGCCAGTGTCCCTGCTAGTTTTTGACGCTGCTACCAGTTCCCCTACCTAAAGGCACCAAAAAAGGCAAAAGTGAAAGCCGCTTTAATAAATTTATTTCGAACGGTCCTGCGCATACTGACTCTGCTGCCTTGTTCAAACTTTGTAACCCTCCACTGTTACCCGGCTCCCTCCTTATCTCCCCGCTTCGGCCTCCCTCTGCCCCACCCAATCAATATTCGCCTGAGGAGGAAATCCTTGGTGATGTCTTCTGTCCCCCCAACTTCAGAAAAGGGGCGATACCCCTAGCGTACCACCCGCCTTAGCCCTGACATGTCCCGCCCCGCTTCTGAGTAAGTAGAAATTGATTAGCTGATGGTTCTGCCTAACCTTACCCTCCTTTGGAGGCCTTCCTGAAGTTGCGCCATTGCCGCCATGCGTTGTTATACGTCTTCCACGTGCGGGGGCTAGCGTTGCTGCACCAAGCCATCACTCCCTCCGCCCTAGCTGGTACAGATATTTTGGGCAGGTCAGACCTCTCTTTCCTGCGCATCGGGGGGCTGCCCGCCTAAATGCCGGCCAGTTAAGCGGGATAGCGCGTTCGATTACATTAAGCTTCCCGGGGGATGTGCTTTGCCTTAAAGTATGTTCCCCCACATGCACTGCTACCAGCCTGCGCAACAACCTTATCACTGGTGTGATTTACCGATAGGCCGTTCACACCACGCGTCCACTACCCCCAAATTGTCTGACCGAGAATATTTTTGCTTGTTTGCTAATTTTCCTGCTCCATAACTCTATACGCATACTACAATGGGGAACACTCCAGGAGCCATGTTCTTAGTTAGCCCTTCTCCACCCAGTTCACTGGCCAGGGACCCACAACCCACTCCCCTCTAAAGTATGCCCGAACCCTGCCCCCCCCCTGACGCAACAGTAATAATTGCAGGCGTCGCTGTGGTCTCGACCGTCCGTAACCCCCAGCTTCTCCCATTAAACTCCTGAGAAAAACCCCCATACCTCCGGTCTGCCCTAAGCTCCTTGGTGATTCGGATATGGTGTGGGCTTTTTTTTTACCCCCGCCGTGGCCCTTTCTAACCTGCGTTAAATATCCTGCCCATGGGATTACTCTGCAGTGAAGTTTACAACCCAGCGTGACTGCATTTGTTTCAGGTCACCTTCCTGGCCTCCCTGACCTGACCTAGGCTCTTCTAAGCTTCCTGACCTTGTCTGCGGTAGAGCGTTATTCCCTCGCCAGCGTGTCAATCTCTATGCGAGATGACAGGATTTCTGTTGGGCCCTCGGTTTTCGCCTCTGCTATGGGAACCCCCCATTCCCTCATGATCCCCTTATAACTCTCCCACAAACGTTTGCACTGCGTGAACCCGGGGACCCACCGCAGGAATTCATCCCTATAGATAGTGCAAACTGGCTAGTCCCTCGTCTACTGACTATGCACCAGTGCAAGAAGATGTACTAAACGCCTCAAAGTAGATAATATAAAAAGTCTTCTTTATTGATCCATCTAAAAGTGGAGGTCCAACACCCTCCTATGCGTTTTGTGTAAACATACACTTTATCAAGGATAAAGTGTATGTTTACACGAAACGCGTTGGAGGGTGTTGAACCTCCACTTTTAGATGGATCAATAAAGAAGACTTTTTATATTATCTTGGCTTGGGACCCACTTTGGCGGTGCGCCGGTTTTTCTCCCTGTTCGACAACGATGTGAGAGACTTATAAAGTCATACAGAAAACGATTACTTCAAGTTATTGCTGCTAAAGGTGGTTCTACAAGCTATTGAATCATAAGGTATACTTAGTTTTTCACACATGGCTTCTCCATTTTGGCTTTATTTTTGTTAAATAAATCATGACTGTGTAATATGTCATATGTTGTTGTTCATCTGAGGTTGTATTTACCTCATTTTAAGACCTGCTAAGGAACAGATGATTGTTATTATGTCCTGATATGTAAAACCAAAGAAATTCAAATGAAGAGGTTGTACTTTCTTTTTCAACAACCACTGTATATATGTATACTGTATAATATATATATATATATATATATATATATATATATATAAAAATATAACATAAATATATGCTAATATTTAAAATAAATAAGTACCAAAAAACAGATGCCTGCTAGTATGTAAACAATAATGTAGCTGACCTATTGTGGTGTGATGATAATATTAAACTAAGGCTAAAGTGTTGTACATATAAAACAATAACGATTGCCACTATAAAAAAGGGTGAAGTACTTGTATACTAATGACCAACATAAATATGAGGTGAATCAGCATATAAAAGGCAATGGTAAAAACATTTTTTAAACATATAAAAAATGAACTGAAAAGTCACAAGTCCATATGGTATATTACAGACCACTGTGATAAAATAAAAAAACCTTTGTGTAATGAACGTCTTGGATGCTGGCAGCCTTTCTTCTGAGGTCAACAACCTCTCATTGTGCACCTTACAGAAAAAAAGAGAAAGAAAAGCGCCCGATCCGAGTGTGACATCGAAATGTAAAAGGTTTGATAAAAATGAACCTAGACAAATTCAAACTCACAATATTGCCAAAGTTTAAGAGCGTGGTATGAGCTGAACTCATGCGCCAACACAGGAGGTGAAACCGCCGTCTCCCCGCTCCGTTGTAAGATGTGTCCTTTGGGAACTCACTGCTGGTGTCGCTGTATTAGATGTCCTCCAGCAAGCCAAGTTTGCAGCGCTGTGGTTCCTAGTGTAGCACGTTCCTAGTGCACAGGGGCAGTCACAGCAAGTGTCGGCTCGGCTCTCCTCTAATGTCAACAGAAATTGCACTCGATCAGCCACCGTAGGTACTTCACACCACGTGACCCTACGCGTTTCTTCCGTAAGCCGGATTTCATCATGGGACACCCTGATGAATTTGTCTATGTTCATTTTTATTAAACCTTTTACATTTCAATGTCACACTAGGATTGGGCGCCTCTCTCTCTCTCTTATCTAATCCATATATTTTCAATATATGTTTTAGTAGCTCGGGATCATTTTCATTGATCAGAAGTAGCTCTCATTACAGAAAATATTGGAGACCATTGATATATACACACAGACACATATACTTACACACATAAACACTCAGACACACCCTCCTCAGTCTCCCTGCCTCCAGGTCCTCAGAGGAGCCCCCCCCCCCCTTCCCTTCTTTCACTGATTTGGGGGACAGCTCTCCTGTGCAGAGTAGCAGTGCTGAGAACTGGCAGCTGTCCGAAGCACAGAGAATGTAGGGAGAAAAGGTCCCTCTGCCCCAGCGGGGAGAAATCCCCCGGTCCCTGTAGAGGTCCCCTGGCCTCCATGGGGAAAGAAGGTCCTCCAGCCCCAGCAGGGAGAGAAGGTCCCTCGGCACCAGCAGGAGAATGTCTCCCAGCCCCAGTAGAAGGTCCCTCGGCGCCAGCGGGGAGAGAAGGTACTCCGTTCCTCATGGGAAGAGAAGGTCCCCCAGCCCCAGCAGCGAGAAAAGGTCCATCGGCCCCAGCGGGGAGAAAAGGTCCCCTGGCCCCCACAGCAAAGTAAAAAACTTGGAATGTTAATGAGCCAAGAGGACACAAATAACTTTTTGTTCACAGCTGCATTGAAAATCAACTACCCCAGTGTACATCTGCGTTGCCCCAAAGGCAGACAGCCTTTGGCTTAGCCGAAGGGCAGCCAAAGGGTGTGAGCCGTTTGCTGCTGTTCGATGATGTTTGGTGATGTTAAAGCTGCTCTATTTCAATCGGAAATTCACAAGGCCTTTATACCCTGTACCTAATTTTACAACTCTATCTGTCCATGAAATGTCGGTGAAGTGACTGTATAACCCTGTTCTTTTACTATAACCATGTATTTTTATAACTCTGTGCCCAGGACATACTTGAAAATGAGAGGTAACTCTCAATGTATTACTTCCTGGTAAAACATTTTATAAATAAATAAATTGGAGGGGCCGGACATCTCCCAGTTTGTGTCTATGCATTTAACCCAATCATGTGGCCTTACATGGGTCTGACCCTTTAAGTGCTGGAGAGGCCTCTCACGATCACTGATGATGGAATGAAAAAGGAGACCTCCTCCTCCTCCTTCCACTTACTGATAGATCACGTTCTTATGCAATCTGCCCTAGAAAAACGAGCAACAAAATGATGACGTCGCTACTACTTCATTGGGCCCTTGAAGTGCCAGACCCCATGACATAGTAGCTACATCTAAAGGGCAACCAAAGGGTTAAACATTGTAAGCTCTCAGGAGCAGGGCCCTCATTACCTCCTGGATCCGCTTGCTCTTCTGTGTCCTTTTTTGTACGTAATCCTGTTTATGTAATTGATGTCACTCTGTACATCCACTGTACCATGCTGTGGAATATGGTTGCGCTTTACAAATAAAGTATAATAATAAAAATAAACATATCATTGTCATTAGGTCACTTTGGTCCTACAGTACATGGGACTGGCCCTTTAACCCATTAATTATGTCACTGTCATTAGGTCATTTTTCCCTTACAGGGGACTGACACTTCAATAGTTCTGAAGGATTAAGTTGAAAAGTCACTGCCTTTGAAGCTGGTGAAACTGGTTGGAATTCCAGTGTTACCTCTCCTTGTGACATCTAATCTCCAAAATGAGATTGTAAGCTCTGCAGGGCAGGGACCCATTGCGCTGCATACACTGTCAGTGCCATTTAAGAAACAAATATTATTATTATGATGATACATCTACACTTCTGGATGAATCAATATTACTAGAAATCAGTACAGGACAGGGAAATACAAGTTTAGTGAATTGCTCAGAGCTCTCTCTGTTTAAACTGATGCCACACGTGTCTCCCACAGCTACAGTATGTGATAAGCACTGAGGTCAGGACCTACAGTATGTATGCCACAAGATGAATGGGTGAGGCTCTGAACACTGACAGAGCCGAACCTCACTCTACAAGTTACGTCATCAACATCCGTCTTTGTTAGCATAGTGAGGCATCGTGTCATCACTCTGCAGACTCCAAGTTGGTGTCCTACAATTAGGAAATCTCTGTTGTAAAACATCAGGTGTCCCTTTCAAGGGTCATCCAACATGGGACCTAATGACAGTGACATGTTTAATGGGTTAAAGCGGGTTCTCTTACACCCGAGGTGGGCAACCCTGTCGCCAATCGCCACAAGTGGCGATTGGCCGTGAAAGTGTAGCGAATTTGAGTTTGCCAGCAGCAGGTGATAGTGCTGAGGTGAGGGAAGCAGCAGCAGGTGATAGTGCTGAGGTGAGTGACGCAGCAGCAGGTGATATTGCTGAGGTGGGTGAAGCAGCAGGTGATAGTGCTGAGGTGAGGGAAGCAGCAGCAGGTGATAGCACTGAGGTGAGGGAAGCAGCAGCAGGTGATAGTGCTGAGGTGAGGGAAGCAGCAGCAGGTGATAGTGCTGAGGTGAGGGAAGCAGCAGGTGATAGTGCTGAGGTGAGTGACGCAGCAGCAGGTGATAGCGCTGAGGTGAGGGAAGCAGCAGCAGGTGATAGTGCTGAGGTGAGTGACGCAGCAGCAGGTGATAGTGCTGACAGTGCTCCCCTGTCCTCTCACTCAATCTCCCCCTGACCCACTCAATCCCCCTTTTCTCACTCACTTTTCCTCTCCTCTGTCACTCTCACCCCCACTTCTCTATTCCCCCTCCTCTCTCTCACCCCCTCTCCTGTCTCACCCACTCCCACTCTCGCTCACCCTCCTTCTCTTAACCCATTCCGGTATCACCGCACTCCTCTCTGCCTCAATCCCTCATCTCACTCAGTCCCCCATTCTCTGTCACTCAACCCCATTTCTCTCGCTCACCCACATTCCTCCCCCACCTTCCATCTCCCCTCCTTTCTCACCTCATCCCCCCTCCTCCTCTTGCTCCATCACCCTCACCCCACCCCCCTCCTCTCACCCCACCCCCTCATCCCACCCCAACCCTCTCACTCTACCACCCTCCTGTCCCACCTCATCCCCCTCTACACCCCCTCCCCCACCCTCCTCTCTCACCCCATCCCAGATTATGATGATGATGATGATGTGGGGAGATCTGATGATGATGATGATGAGGGGGAGAGCTAATGATGATGAGGGGGAGAACTGATGATTATTATAGGGAGACATCTGATGGTGATGAGGGGAAGAGCTGAGGAGAGATGATCATGAGGAGGGATGATGAGAGAGAGGATCAGGGACAGGATGGAGGACGGAGAATATAATTGCAGCCAGTATTAATATTATGGGGCCCTGAAAAATGTTTGCACGGGGGCTGGCGCATATCTAGCTACGCCACTGCTAACCGCAGTAACATGTTCAAGGGGTTACATCTGGGTGATTGATGTACGTTTACCCAAATCCAACACCTATAAGTGTTTTTAAATCATTTGTTAAAGTTACCTTGTAAACATGATGATCTGAGACTTGGGAGGGGTTTGATTTCCTCTGGATCCTCACTTTTGCCGGATGTCACCACAGGTTCACCAAGAGGTTGCACAGGCAAAACTCCTCCCCCTTATCTTTATTGGCTCTCTGATAAGGAGTGGGTGGTAAAAGGAAACAGAAAACCCCTGACAAACGCTTCCCCATTCAGAGGCCTCTATAAAAATGCAACTTGTAATGAAATTCCAGAGAAGTAGAACAAGACAAACCTTTGCTTCAACATGGTTTGATTAATATAAGGAAGCAAATGAGATTGTTATATTGTATCTTTGTATGTATGTGTATCTTATTTGTATAGCGCAATCCATGTGCATAGCACAGCAGTAATAGACACAACAATGCAACAAGGGTTTAACACAATTATTAATACATTGTTTACACAAGGTTGCTTTCTGGCCACTTACGTAAAATTGTACCTTCAAATGGTATAAAAATAGGTTTCCCTGGTTTAGTAATTTAATACATAATTTTGTTTTAAAAGCCCATAGCCGGCAACGCATTGTGAAGAGAGCCTCGTGTACGGGAAATCTTTCGTGGGACACAGGAAATAACATACATAATAATGAACAAGCTGAATAACCCAGCCAACCGTAACAGCAGACTGCAGCTCACCTTCAGAACCTGCCTGTCAGGTTTTGGGTATGAGGGACGCACCCCAGCCAGGTGACAATCTGTGACTTGTCTTTTAACCCCTTTGCTACTGGAATCGCAGTGCGCTAACTGTTTTCCAAAGTGTAGTCTCATGTTGAGTTGGGCAATTTACCCATACAAGACTACTGTCGCGCTACACAAAAATTATTATCGTGATACTACTGTGAGTCAATTATGTTTTAGGGACAGATAGTTACATAGTAAATGAGGTTAAAAAAAGACATACGTCCATCAAGTTCAACCTGTGCTAAATTTAGACAACAGATATTTTATCCTATGTTGTTATTTACAGTATATTGATCCGGAGGAAGGCAAACAGAAAACATGCTGTTTAAGAAGCGGTAGCATCATAGAAAGCAGATCTGCCAATGTAAAAGGGGTATCGGCGCCCTCTGCACCCCTCCTTTCCCAGATCAGCGTGTCCCCCTCCCGCTTAATCCCTTCCCTAACCCCATCTGGGATGTTCAGTGATAGGCGGCAGTAAGGACATATTATATATTTTCAAATATCATTGATTTAACAGCCCCTTCATTTGTAATAAATGTCAATACTAAACACCTCCCAAATAATGTATTTAATATTCACTAAAACGTTGATGTATTTTTGTTCCCTAATGAACATATATTTATCCCTCTGAAAACATTTCTTAACATAGTTACTGTGAGAATGCATTTGTTATTGCCGGACCATAGTCTCTTGTACGACTACAGTGACCTAATGACAGTGACATGTTTAATGGGTCACCACGTAGGACCAAAGTGACTCTTTGAAAGCAGCGATTTTTTACTTAAAATGATATCTTCTTGCTCTTTTTAATTCTCGTGTTTTTTTTATTTTTTATCTGATTTCCCGTTCAGGAGATCTAAGCTTTTGAAATATAAAGTTTAGATAGATAAACTAAGTGTAAGGATCCGCGCTGCGGGTACACCCGCTTCCAGCGCCTCCTTACCATATTCCCGTGCCGCCCAGGCTCCCCGGCGGCGTGCCTCACTCCTTGTGGCCCCCTCCACGGCTGCTCCTGCACTTCCAGGTCGCGTGCGTCGCCCCTACGGGCACGCGCGGACCCAGGCTTCAATTTGCTTGCGCCGGTGCCTAACTCCGCCTCCTCTGACGCGGTGCGCGCATCACGCACTTCCCTGCCCCTGTTCCATCAGGTCCACCCCCAGGCCTTCCTCTCCTATCAGGCCCTTCCCCGGGCCGCTACTCCGCTCCTCCCCTTGCTCTGACAGGCCCCAGCTGCCCAAGCACCTCTCCCCTATCAGGTCCTCCCTGGGGCCGCTCCTCCGTCCCTCCCCTTGCTCCGACAGGCCCCAGCCTCCCAGACACTTCTCCCCTATCAGGTCCTCCCTCGGGCCACTCCTCTGTTCCTCCCCTTCCTCTGATAGGTCCCAGCCCCCTATTTAGTCTTCCCTCACCATTTCCTCTTTGCTCTGCATAGCTTCTGTACCTTGGTGCTGTCTGCTGTTGCCTGGCCCGTTCTGTCTTTCAGTTCCTATTCCTGTCCTTGGATATACTGCTGACCTCCCTGGATATCGACCTTTGGCTTTGGACTTCGACTACGCTGCTCTCTGGAACCCTAGGATTTGGCTTTGGACATTACTACTCTGCAGACTTCTATATCCCTTGGACACGGCTTACGGACACTCTACTACGCTGCTCTCTCCACTCCACGACCCAGGCTTATGGACATTATACTACGCTGCTCTCTCCATCCCACGACCATTGGCTTATGGACTTTACCTTTCTACGCTGGAGCTGGCAAGTACGGTACACATTCTATTCTTGTTACCAGGACCACCTACGCTACTTCCACACTCCGGCCGTGCCCCCGTTTACTGCTAGGTGTGTGGTATTACTCCTTTCCACCTCAGTCCCGGGGTCTCGTCTGGCTTGTGGGCAGGCCGAGCATTACATTATGCAGAGCCCATAAGACCCAGACCCCCCCTGAGGTGGAAGATACCCTAACCACTATCTCCAAACACTTTACCTTTTTGGACAACCAGGTGTCACGCTGTGCAGCCCGCAGACCAGGCCAGTCCCCTGTACTGAGGTGGGATGTTGAATATACACACCGACAGCAGAGGGAGCGGGTCCGGGATGTGGTTGTAGTGTGGCCAGGCCTGGATTTAGATTTAGAATAGTCGTTGTACTTGCCGAGTTCAGGAGTATAGAGAGTTCCGTAGTCAAATCCGTTTCCGTGTCCAAGGGTCTGAGAGGTAAGAATCGTGATGGGTAAGCTGAAGTCGGGAGCCAGAGAGGTAAGTCAGACAAGCCGGTACAAATCTGTAGGGGTAAAGACAAACAGGAGCACAACACAGTTTCCAGGCTACACAGGAAGCAAGGAGCTATGCTCGGCAAGGAAGTGAAGGCAAAGCAGCATATTTAAAGCGACAGTGACCAATCTGGACGAGGGGCATGGCGGAGGCGTGTCGAGGAGCTGCTCGTGAGTGGCTGAGAGACCAGGAAGTAGTAGAGCACAGCTGAGGGTCTGTAACACCAGTGCCAGAATCCAAGATGGCAGCGGCAGAGTTCAAGGTATGCACTGGGCGGCGGCATGGGTAGCGACGGGGGGCAGGGGCAGCAGCTGCTGCAGTACTGGTAGTGGGTAAGGAGGGGTCACACCTCATCGCCCTTTCGACTGCCTGATTGACTTAATTCCGGGTGCTCCTTTTCCCAAAGCCAGGTCATATCCATTATCTCTGCCTGAAACGGAGGCCATGTCCGAGTATATCACAGAAAACCTTCAAAAAGGCTTCATCCGGAAATCCACTTCTCCCGCCGGAGCAAGATTCTTTTTTGTAAAAAAGAAAGATGGGACGCTTCGCCCGTGCATCGATTTCCGTGGCCTAAACAAGATTACCATCAACAATCGCTACCCTTTGCCTCTTATCCCGGAGCTCTTCGATAGGCTGCAAGGCGCGATGATTTTCTCTAAACTTGATCTACGGGGGGTATGTAACCTGATTCACATCCGCAGTGGAGACGAGTGGAAGACCGTGTTCAACATGCGCAGCGGTCACTATGAGTACCTGGTGATGCCGTTTAGGTTGTGCAATGCCCCTGCAGTCTTCCAAGACTTTATGAATGAGGTTTTTTGTGATCTATTGAATTCTTTTGTGATTATCTACTTGGATGATATCCTTATTTTTTCCAAAACCCTCGAGGAACACATTCTCCATACCAAGATGGTGCTCTCTCGTTTAAAGGCCAACAAGCTCTACGCCAAGATGGAGAAGTGTGTCTTTCACCAATCCTCAACTACCTTACTGGGATACATTGTCTCGGATCAAGGCTTCACCATGGATCCGGAGAAGCTCAATTCTGTACTCGAATGGCCACAACCTAACTTTTTAAAGGCGATTCAGCGTTTCCTCGGTTTCGCAAATTATTATAGGAAATTTATTGCTGGTTTTTCTACCTTGGTAGCACCCATTACGGCCCTTACCAAAAAAGGGGCAGATCCTTCCTCTTGGCCATTGGAGGCCAGCCGGGCCTTTGAGTCTCTTAAAAGAGCCTTTGTCTTGGCCCCCATTCTGCGACATCCTGTCCCCACCCTCCCCTTTACCTTGGAAGTTGACGCCTCCGACGTGGGAGCCGGTGCGGTTCTCTCTCAAAGAATCACCCCTGAAGATAAACTACACCCCTGTGGGTTTTTTTCTTAAAAAAAATTCTTCAGCAGAAAGAAATTACGACGTGGGGAAGAGGGAGTTGTTAGCCATCAAGATGGCATTACAAGAATGGAGACATCTTCTGGAAGGAACCAAGGAATCCATTCTGATCCTGACAGACCACATAAATCTTTCTTACATTGAAGGTGCTCGTCGTCTTGGGCCCCGTCAAGCTCGTTGGGCGTTGTTCTTCTCAAGGTTTAACTTTATCATCTCTTATATTCCTGGGACAAAGAATATCAAAGCGGATGCGTTGTCCCGTCAGTTTATCACTGAGGAGAAGTCACAGGAAGTCCCGGAGAGTATTCTGTCCCCCCAATTGTTTATCTCTGCCACCTCCTTTGATATACTGGATAAGATTTTGGAGTCTCAAGCACAGGTCCCCGAAGGGCTAGAAGTACCTGATGGTCGTCTTTACGCAGCCCCACGTTTTCATCTCAAAATTCTTGAATGGGGTCACTCCTCCAGATATGCTGGCCATCCCGGCTTTAAGAAGACTACGGATCTGATTCGGCGAACCTTCTGGTGGCCCAAAATGATAAAGGACATTACGGCTTTCACCTCCTCTTGCCCAGTCTGCGCACAAAATACACCTGTTCGTCAAAAGCCTTCTGGTCTTCTACAACCTCTCCCGGTCCCAGACCGTCCTTGGAGTCACATTGCCATAGACTTCATCGTGGATCATCCCCTGTCGAATGGTATGACTACTATTCTTGTAATTGTTGACAGATTCTCCAAGCTAGCTCATTTTGTTCCCCTCAAGGGTCTACCCAATTCCAGTACTTTGGCGGATATCTTTGTAAAATAAATTTTCCGTATTCATGGCGTCCCGTGGTCCATTGTCTCGGATCGGGGTACTCAATTTGTTTCTAAATTCTGGCGTGCATTTCCCCAGAGGTTGGGCATTACCCTTCTTTTTTCCTCAGGCTACCACCCCCAAACGAATGGGCAGACTGAATGCATGAATCAGTCCCTTGAACAGTATTTGCGTTGTTTTTCTTCCGATTCTCAGGATAATTGGGCAGAGTTATTTCCTTGGGCAGAATTTGCGATGAACTCTCTAAAAAACGAGTCCACTCAAGAATCACCGTTTTTTGTAAACTACGGATTTCATCCTACCCATCTTCCCATACATTCTCCCAGGTCCGGAGTTCCTGCAGCAGATGATAGGGTATCCACCCTACAGGGGTCATGGAGGAGGATTCAAACAGTTTTACAAGAGTCCGTGCTAAGACAGAAGAGACAAGCAGATAGGCTTCATCGGGAGGCCCATAAGTTCGTACCTAGAGATAAGGTCTGGCTTTCTTCTAAAAATATAAAACTGAAGGCCCCAACCACTAAACTGTCTCCCAGGTTTCTGGGTCCTTTCTCTATTCTGAGACAAATTAATCCTGTGGCCTATCAGCTTCGCTTGCCTCCCTCTATGAAAATTTCACCCGTCTTCCATGTGTCACTGTTGAAACCGTTAATCCAAGGCAAACGATTTGCTCATCCTTCTCTTTGGCCTCCTCCCCCCATTGTACCAGGACAACAGGAGTTCGAAATCCAGTCCATCATTGACTCTCGCATCTCCAGGGGCAAGCTCCAATTTTTGGTTCACTGGAAGGGATACGGACCTCAGGACCGTTCTTGGGTCTCGCATGCGGTTCTTCACGCCCCGTCTCTACTCAAACGATTCCACCAAAAATTTCCCCTAAGACCTTGGATGGTTCGTCCGGAGTCCGACCCTCGAGGGGGGGGGGGGTACTGTAAGGATCCACGCTGCGGGTACACCCGCTTCCAGCACCTCCTTACCTTATTCCTGTGCCGCCCAGGCTCCCCGGCGGCATGCTTCACTCCTTGCGGCCCCCTCCACGGCTGCTCCTGCACTTCCGGGTCATGCGCGTCACCCCTACGGGCGCGCGCAGACCCAGGCTTCAATTTGCTGGCGCCTGACTCCACCTCCTCTGACGCGGTGCGCGCATCACGCGCTTCCCTGCCCCTGTTCCATCAGGTCCGCCCCCCAGGCCCTCCTCTCCTATCAGGACCTTTCCCGGGCCGCTCCTCTGCTCCTCCCCTTGCTCTGACAGGCCCCAGCTGCCCAAGCAGATCTCCCCTATCAGGTCCTCCCTCGGGCCGCTCCTCCGTCCCTCCCCTTGCTCCGATAGGCCCCAGCCTCCCAGACACTTCTTCCCTATCAGGTCCTCCCTCGGGCCACTCCTCCGTTCCTCCCCTTCCTCTGATAGGTCCCAGCCCCCTATTTAGACTCCCCTCACCATTTCCTCTTTGCTCTGCATAGCTTCTGTACCTTGGTGCTGTCTGCTGTTGCCTGTCCCCTTTTGTCTTTCAGTTCCTGTTCCTGGATATTCTGCTGACCTCCCTGGATATCGACCTTTGGCTTTGGACTTCGATTACGCTGCTCTCTGGAACCCTAGGATTTGGCTTTGGACATTACTACTTTGCAGACTTCTATATCCCTTGGACACGGCTTACGGACACTCTACTACGCTGCTCTCTCCACTCCACGACCCAGGCTTACGAACATTCTACTACGCTGCTCTCTCCATCCCACGACCATTGGCTTATGGACTTTACCTTTCTACGCTGGAGCTGGCAAGTACGGTACTCATTCTATTCTTGTTACCAGGACCACCTACGCTACTTCCACACTCCGGCCGTGCTCCCGTTTACTGCTAGGTGTGTGGTATTACTCCTTTCCACCTCAGTCCCGGGGTCTCGTCTGGCTTGTGGGCAGGCCAAGCGTTACACTAAGGCTGTTTGGGCCTTCAAAAATCTCCTTAGACATTAATGGGAGTTTTCCAAAAGGGCCCGATTGGCGGATATAGAAAAAAGCCCTAAGGCTTCATCCCCAGTGGCGCACTGGCCATGCAACAGCGTGTGCGCTGCACACAAAGTACAGCCCTTTATGGGGCACAAAGCACAATGCGTGACCACCTTTGCCAAAAGCCAAGATTTTTGTATTTTGGCGCGGCGGTCGAGCTTTGGCCACATCGCGACGGCGGTTCAACCAATGAGGGCGAAGCAGGCGCGTGACGTCATTGCCATGCCCCCCGACACGCTCGCCCCGTGCGCAACTAGCTAGCCAGGAAAAGCATGGCCAAGCAGAGCGTGTGACGTCACCATGCACGAGCGTGCTTGTTCCCTGCCTGTCCGCAGCCTAAGGCCTCGGGCATGGTCAGCGCCGTGCTGAGGCGCGCTAACGCGTACCAGTGAGCCCCTGCAGCCATAATGAGAGCTTTAGCAGGGGCTCGCGCACGCTTCCGCATGCGTGCGGAAGTGTAGGTCTTAAGAAAAATTTAGTTTCAAGCACTCACGGGAGTGCAGGGCCGGTCACGTGAGTGGTTCGCCCAATGAGGGCGAACCAGCTCCGTGACGTCACTGGCCCGCCACCCGACACACCCCCGGATGGCGCGCTAACCAAGGCCAGGGAAAGCACCCGCTTTCCCTCAGCCTCAGCGCGCCTCCGCACGGGCTGCGTCACCATGGACCAGCCTAAGAGTTACCAATGTAACCTCAGACAATAGAGATGATAAAAACCATGATTTTTAACACTGTTTTTTTTTTTTAAGGAGGATATTCTCAGGGGGCGAGACATTAACATTATATGAGTTAAATTCATATAGGGGGGGGGGGATTGGTGCTTAAAATATGTCACAGCCAGATGAGACTAATCTCAGGACGGACTGACCCTCGAAAAGCAGCAACACTGTCTATGTAGTTATAACTGTTTGCAAATGTATTCGTCTTTTACCTACAAGTAACATTGAGTCCATAGAGGAATTACGTTTTAGCAAGGGATTTTAGACATATTTTTTGTCCTCATTAAAAAGGCAAAACTTTACCCTGGGGATTATTGTTTTAATTATGGGCTAAGAGGGCCTTTTTTTTCATGCTGTGCATAATCCCCTCACTGCCTGTGAGCCCTGCAATGCCTTGTATTTCTCTGTGTTATGTGTACCTAATGAGCGATGGTGCTCTAAAATAAAGATATACATATATCCATACATACTGTAGATAGATCTATTTATCTATACACATTCGGCAGAGGCAAGTGTGGTGCCCGGTAACGGGTAAAATATTACAGTCATACTGTGAGTGTAAATCTTAATTAATAAAGCGCCCACAGTGTGTACAGTGCTTTAACCTCCCTGCCGCTCTGGGCCCCGCTCCCCCTACCATGACCCCCCCCTCCCTGCAAAAACGGTCCCCCCTCCCCTCCCAGCCAACATCCACCCCCCCCCTGCAGCTGTTAGCCATGCTCCCAGTGCTTGCCTGCCCCCCCATGGTGGGATTGTCCAGGTCCGTTAGCCATGGTCTGGGATTATAGATAGTGGGATAGTCCAGGTCCGTTACCCGTGGTCTGGGATTATAGATGGTGGGATAGTCCAGGTCCGTTAGCCGTGGTCTGGGATTATAGATGGTAGGATAGTCCAGGTCCGTTAGCCGTGGTCTGGGATTATAGATGGTAGGATAGTCCAGTTACGTTAGCCGTGGTCTGGGATTATAGATGGTGGGATAGTCCAGGTCCGTTTAGCTGTGACCAGGGGTTGGAGAAGTCACCGTAGTCGAGGGGTAAGCCGAGGTCAATATCCAGAGAGGTTTATTTACAATCCGGGTCGGTACACAAGAGGTTAATCTGAAAGATAAGACTAAGGCAAGACACAACTGTAGGAAGCAGCGAGGCTACACCGAACTATGCTGAGCACTGACTGAGAGCAGGAACAGGGTATATGTAGGCAGACAGACAGGGGGTGGAGCGGGGGCGCGACCCCAGAGGAAGCTGGGATAGGCTGCAGGAGACAAGAGGCACAAACGATGCTTGACACACAACTGGGGATCGTTCTCGCGCGCGGCACGTCTGGGGGGCGGAGCCAAGCTCCGTGGCAGGGGCTGAAGGGGTGCGCGCGCGCTCTGTAATCAGAGCGGGGTTGCGCGCATGAGCGGAGAGTGGAGCAGCAGCACTAGGTAAGGAGGGAACACGTCGCAAAGGAAGAGTTCCCCGATTCCTTACAGTATCAATGTTGAGTAATATTTCCATTTCATTCTTAATTTTAGTCATATTTTCCACTGTATTTTCCAGTGTAATGGGAAAGGCACAGTCTTTGAAGTGGGATATCCAGGCCAGCTCTGCAGGCATGTCTAATTGTCTCCCTAGAGAAAGCGTTTTGATACTGATGTATTACGCCTGCAATATTCAATGTGCATGAATACACATGAGAAATCTAATATGTGATCAGTTATCATTTTAACAATTGCTTTTGCCAAACACAATGTACACTCATTAAACTATGTATAATGTATTTGTTTTTTTATTACTTTTATTTTGAAATGGAGAACCTTAAATTGGAGTTACATTTTTTTAATTTTAAACTATTTATTGTATTATCAATGGGAAATAAAACTTGCAAGTTAATATAACAAATACTTCTATTGGAAATAAAAATCCTGTTCATTTATTATTATCTGTGCCCATTTATTCTTAATATAGATCATGGATAAACTTTACGTACAGTCTTTCCCCTCTGGTCATGTATATTCCATATGTCACATTGTTCACTTTTATAATACTGAATTAAGGGGGTTCCCAGTTCAAACAGCATTGCTGTTCTCAATAGTCCGAGGCGGCCAAAATGAATAATTCATGTTAGTAGTATTATTCTTGCTAGGAAAATGCTATATTTTATACCACATTGTAGGATGAGCGATTAAACCTAATAGGACAAAGATTCATAACACAGAATGAAACAGATGTAGCCAGGTGTTACCGCCCCCCCCCCCCCCCCCGTCCCCCTGCCTACGTTTCGGAGCGTGCGCCAGGAGATGCCGGGTGCCGCCGGAGGAGCAGGTAGCCCCGGCGTAGTTGCGGGGAGCGCTGCGGCTGCTCGGGGGTGCGGGCGGGTGCATACGCAGTAGACATTGCACATGCGCAGAAGGGACGAGAATGCGGTGGCCATCTTCTACATAGCTCCGCAGGGGAACTACATTTCCCATGATCCCCTGGGGCGGCCCGATCACGTGGGCCAGGTTAGCCAACAGGGATGCAGCAGCCTCTGAGAGGAATATTGATACATTTGGCGCGCTTCAAAACAGCTAGATTGTATTAGACAAACTGAGAAACTGTCTGATCGAGAGAACTAAAAAAAGAGATACGCTGGACACGTCAACTGTATTATTAAAAGGGCAACAGGGCCGATCGCCTCCTAGCAACCAAGCTTAGAAATAAGATTAACAGTTATAGTATTTATGCAATCAAACAAAACAGAGGATCTTTAACCCACAACCCTTTAGAAATAAGTTAAGAGTTTAGGGAGTACTACCAAGAGCTCTATAACTTAAAAGACATAACACGAGATAACCCAAATTGCCTAGATCAGATAAATAAATATCAAGACAAGGCACTAATCCCGATCCTTAAAGCAGACTCAGCTAAAACATTGGAAAAACCTATAACGTATAAGAAAATTGCCCAACCCATTAAAATACTTAAGTTCTCGAAATCGCCCGGCCCAGACAGGTACACTAGCATTTATTATAAAAAGTTTGCTCCCACACTAATCCCACACCTGAAATTGTTTAACGAACTACTTAAAGGTAAACCTCCTCCTCAGGAAATGTTAAAGGCTTCAATCACGGTGATACCAAAAGAAGGTAAAGAACCGACCTTATACCCAAGCTATAGGCCAAAACCACAGATATATAGTGACGTCAAGATATTTGCGAAAATATTAGCCACAAGATTAAATGCAGTCCTACTGTAGGCTTACTTGTACACCCCGACCAGGTAGGTTTTGAACCAGAAAGACAAGCAGCTGATAATTTTCGGCGGATAACAAATATTATACATAACTGTAATAAGAACCAGACTCCCATGATGATTTTAGTATTGGATGCTGAAAAAGCCTTTGAAAGGGTGAATTGGACATTTATGTTCAAATTCTCCATAAATATAGAGTTGGCCCACGCTTTATAGCAGACATAAAAGCACTCTATTCATCCCCGACTGCTGTGGTAGAAGCCTCAGGGTGCGTGTCGCAGTCATTCCCGATTTAAAACATGACGCCCCAGGGATGTCCTATGTCACCACTACTATTTGCTCTGATGATAGAAGCACTAGCATCATGAATTAAGCTAAACAAGAATATCACATTAGGAAAAAAGGATCACAAGGTTTCCCTGTTCGCAGATGATGTGTTACTATCTCTCACGAACCTGGAAACATCCATCCCAGAACTTTTTAGAGAAATAACGGACTTTGCCAAATTGACACACTTCAAAATAAATGCCACAAAATCCGAGGCCTTGAGCCAGTATCTGTCCCGCGTCAAATAATTGGTGACCTACAAAGGTGTGTGTCTAGGTTCATGTAGGGTAAGAAAAAGCCTAGAATCAAGCTAACAACAATCTCTGGAAGGACGTCTGGCCTTGTCCGATTTCTGGCGATATTTCAGAGCAGCGAGACTAGGCCCTTTGATTTACTGGTCCCCATAAGCTGTGGGTGGATATAGAGAGAAGTGAAGCACAGGTAACAGATACGTCAACCCTCCTCTGGGTCCCAGCGGCCAAAAGACACACTAAACATGATGCTCATCCAGTTATCTCCCACTCACTAGGAGTGTGGAACAAAGCCCATAAATTAGGGAATCTCTCATCAATCTCCTCTCCGTTAACACCGTTATGGGGAAACCCCGAGTTCCCAAGTGAATTTCACTTATGGAGACAAAAAGGAACAACAAGTTGTAGAGACCTTTTCAAGGACTCACACCCCCGGTCTTTCCAGGACCTACATGACAACCTTGGACTCCTCAATAAACTCTTTCACCAATACCTACAACTTAGACACTTTGCAACATACATAGATAACAATAAAAATAAACGAGCAGACCATTAACTATTTTAGAGACTTTATTACAATTCGGAGAATAATAAATAGACAGTTTTATAATTTACTGTTGGAAGGGAATATGGAAGAAAGACAAAATGTATGCAACAGTGGGAAAAAGACTTAGGCGCGGCGCAGGAAGGGAACATATAGGGGAACAACTGGGGAGATATTTGTTAAAGAATATCCAAGTCCTCCAAATGGTCGGCCATAGAAGTTGGCACTATACCCCACATAGACTACACACAATCTCGCAGGACCACTGTCCAGATTTCTGGTGTGGAGGCAGGGGCACATTACTGCATATCTGGTGGTCGTGCCCAAGATTAGTTGCCTCTATAAAAAATAAATGAATGAATTCACGCAGTGCAGTATCCCACTAGATCTGTGGTATTTCTGCTGCTTAAACTCATTGAGGACTTGGATAGACATGCAGATAAATTGATAACTCACATACTATCAGCTACAAAATGCATGAAAGCAAGTTCGTGGAGCTTGACGAACCCACCTACTATGACACAGATCGATAATAAAATCTGGGATATAATTGTAACCCGCCCTGCCCGGCTCTTAGGGAGTTTACATCGATGTCGGTGTTAGTGCTGTTCAGGATGCATTACCTTGTTCAGAGTCCAGTCTGGGTGTTGGTACACAATGATGGACACCAGGAACTTTATTCATTCAAACAGCAGTTTATTATTATCTAGCATGTACAGTCTCATATGTAATATACAAAGGTCCTCTTGTATTTTCCGAAACATATTTTTGGCTTATGCTGTTTGCATGGCTTCCCTAGCTCCCCCCACGTCGGCCTGCTAGAAAGTTACTGAGACTTTGTATGGCGTGGACTTCTCGTAGAATCCCTCTGCTCTGTAGTGCTAGTATTGCTCCATATCCATGGTGCCCCTGGCGGGCCTAGGACTACTCCCACTGGGATCGGCCCCCTCTCTTCAGGGTAGCTTGTCACTGCGTGGCCTTCTGGTTGAGAGCCAGTAAGGGACCTGCCTGTGGGCTGGGTCCCACTATACTTAGGTACTGCGACTTGTGAAGCTCCCTCTGGGCATAGCCTGTCTCAATATTTTGGGAGTAATGCCAGACCATCTTGGTGGGATTCTAATTACACAGGGTACTCTCCCTAACTGAAAACAATAAAAGGGATGGGGAACCTATCCTATTCTTATGGACTTACATAGCTATTCACGAGATCCCTCTACTTCAGCTCCTCTTGGGAACTGATCTTCCAAAACCTTGCCCCCTCTATGTATAGCCTGACATGATGTCACTGTATCCAGGCAGAAAGGGCATGGGGCTTAACTTCTGCTGAATCACCACCGCACCATGTGATAGAGATGGGGTATTACTCTGTGTGAGCCTACACAGTAAACCCCTTAAGGCCCTAGTAATCCCAAAGGCGGTTACATAATGATAGTGAAAAAGTAGCAATTTGGCAGATTTCACCCGGAATCTTCTAAGGGTTTGGTTGGCCATTCAAGTCTGTTTAAGTGTCTTCATTGGCGCCATATAGGTCATTTGCATATTCAGTGAAAAAGTTGTAACACGACACCTGCCTTAAATTCCAGAAAGTCTGGGACCTATGGACCTCATTTAAAGTGGGCTCGGCAGATCCTAGACCATTGATAAGCGATATTATTAACCTTTGAAGTGGATACAAAGACCATCCACAAACATATTCCTGGGTTATCGGACAATAGGCTCAGAATCAACAGGGATCCCCTTCCCTAACGTAAAATCCGATTATCTTGGATATGCATACCTGTGAACGTATGAAGATCTTGTTCTTACTGTATTTACTGAAGTGAGAAGACCTGTTTACCAACCCCTCCCCACCCAATTCTGTTTTCTGTATCCCCCACCCTCCCCTATACTAATAAAAAAGGAGGGCGTATATAATATATCTTCAAGAGACTCATATTTCCAAGAAGGAGCCAGACAAATTATGGGATTGGCTACCCATAGATATATTTATTCAATGATCAAAAAAAAAAAAAAAAAAAAAAAGAAGAGGAGTAATTATCCTTATAAAAATAAACATACAAACGTTAATGTAGATACAATTAAACATGACAAAGAGGGAAGATTCCTGATTACCGTAGGGAGAATGGCAGATATCGCAACACCCTGCCCAACATACGCTCCCAACGAAAATAGCTCAAGCTTCTTCGAGATCTTTTTCGATGCTCTATCTGAAATCCAAAAAGGAAAAACAATATTAGTAGGTGACTTTAATCTAACAATCAATAGTCATTTTGAGAAATCGTGACCTTACAATATTAAAGAAATAAGTAAAGATGTGAGCGGTCTGCAGAACAGACTAGAAGGAGGTCTCGAAGATTCCAGGATGCTGAATCCAACTCTCAGAGACTTCACTTTTTACTTTCCTCCCTTCAATCATATTCCAGAGTAGATATGATATTTACTGATTCACAGACGGCAGCATCAGTATCTACACTAAAAATTAATAATAAACATGGTCTGATCATGCCGATAGATATACAGATATCTCTGACAAAAGACTGCAGTAGACTATCTATATGGAAATTAAACAGTTCCCTGCTGATAGTTCCCGAAGTGCTGAGAGATCTTAAAAGAGAACCAAGCCTACTTTACTATAAGCAGTAAAACAGCTCCATCTACAAATATATTGTGAGCAGCCCATAAAGCTGTAATAAAGGGATTATAAAAACAGCCTCTTTCAGGAAACGTAGATGATACGAAAAATTAAACACTCATCACAACTGGAGCAGAAAGAAGCTCAACATAAATCAGATCCCATCATAAACCAATATAGGGGAATTACAAGAATTAGAGGTGGAATCAAACTATGTCTCTGTGACCAAACCGAAAAAACAATGACATGGACAGGACAAACATTTTATGAGGAAGGCAATAAACCCGATACCATGATAGCGAGAAAATGTAATAAAACAATGAGAGGAAGCACCACCAAGCAGACAGGGGGGGGCACAGGGAGAAAACTTGGCGCACCCCTTAGGTAGAGGACGTAATTGAATAAGCGCACTCACCTGTCGATATTTAAAAGTCACAGGTATATATAAAAAATACTGGGGTGCATGTAAGCGCAAGACAGGAAAAACTCCTACTACACACGCTAAGGGCTGATAAAGCCTCAACTCCCGTGTGGAAACTGCCTTCAAAGAATCCAAAGTATAAACATTAATAGGTGCGGGGAGAAAAGCATTCAATCTTAATTTTATGAAAGGGAGGACACCAGTCTCAATCAAAAAAGTGTACTTCAGTGTACATACACAGAAAAAGTGACAATTGCAATAAATTAAATAGACATGCTGTATACAAAAATAGAGAAAACTTACATAGCTGACACACTCACCAGAAGAGACTTGACCTTTAGAGCTATGACCCTTTGTCAAGAGCTATGGTATGTAAGGTGTCCTACCTTTCTTAAAACTAAGATCGAGTGCTTTTTGCCCTTGGTATATAGGTTTAACACCATTATCCACCCATCTACTACGGCATGAAGGATAGGGTGCACAGTAAATTAGAACATATGACAGTCCCAGAATATTACTACTGTATCTTTAAGTAGGATTTCTGCCTTAAAGGTGTATGGGTGCGGTGTATTTACCTTGGTTCTTCTCATTGATCCGTGCCGGCCCTTGACAAGGAGTATAGGAAAAGAAAAAGGGTGCCAGGAACTTTTATTCAACTTGTAGCAAACAGAACGTTTTAGCATATTTTTTTATTTATAAAAATGTGTTACCAGGAAGTAATACACTGAGAGTTACCTCTCGTTTTCAAGTATGTCCTGGGCACAGAGTTATAAAAATACATGGTTACATTAAAAGAACAGGGTTATACAGTCACTTCACCGACATTTCATGGACATATAAAGTTGGAAAATTGGGTACAGGGGATAAAGGGCTTGTGAGTTTCAGATTGAAATAGAGCAGTTTTAGCATCACCAAACATCAGCTGAACGGCAGCAAACGGCTCACACCCTTTGGCTGCGCTAAAGGCTGTCCGCCTTTGGGGCAATGCAGATGTACACTGGGGTGGTTGAGATTCAATGCAGCTGTGAACACAAAGTTCTTTGTGTCCTCTTGGCTCATTAACATTCCAGTGGGTGGGGTTTACCGCCCACAAAGTACAAGCAAATGTTAACCCTTAGCACGCTGGTCCTGTGCAGAGGGGAGCAGCTCTTGGGGAACCCCATCAGGCTGTCCGTCTTTGGGGCAACGCAGATGTATACTGGGGTGGTTGAAAACTGGTACCTTCAGTCCCTCTCACTAAGGCAGAGCTTACACTACCTGCGCGGCCGCGTGCACTCCTGCAGCCCCAGCAATCTGTGCACTAGGCTGCAGGAGATTGGGGAAGCAATAAGGGGGGAGCCGGGAGCGTGGCAGGGGCGTGCCAGACGCGTCACAGAGCTGGTTCACCCTCATTGGCTGAACCAGCTCACGTGACGCTGATGTCGCGCGGCAGTCGCCAGAGAATACAAATTTTCTTGTCTCTTCAAAGCGCTGCAGCGTCAACGCGCTACATCGCTCAGGCAAGCGTGCGCACGTAGTGACGCCGCCACCATAAACTCAGCCTAAGAGACTCGTAGTGGCTCATCTTTTTTATAGAGATTTTTGCCCTGCCTGGTTCAGACCCAGATGCTTTAACCCAGGAATCGCCAGCAGCCCACCCAGGTCGCTTCCTAGTCCTGCAGGTGGAGAGGACTCCCTACAGTAGTGTAGTAACTTCCCAGCACCTTCTCTATGGAGCCTCTAATACTGGGATACTGGCCCTGTGCTAAAAACAATAAAAATGTCCTCCTTACAGGCTTATAATGACGGCGCTCCACCGGAACAAACATATGCAGAGCAATGAAGGTGCACACCGACATTTTAAATTGATCTTGCTGCGCGACCGCCGCATCACGTAAACGGTTCTGCAAAATGAGGGTGAACCGCTCACGTGATATCATGGCCACGCCTCCAGCGCCTTCTGTACACCTTTGGAAATGTTCTTGTACCCTTCTCCTACTCTGTGCCTCTCTACCAGTTTATCCCTGACTTATTTCGGATGCTCCTTTGTCTTCATGGTTGCTTTGTTGGATCACAAGTCTTTATATACCTGAGGGAAATGATATAAAAGTTAAACCACTTTGATTACACACAGGCTGAAACAATTTCACTAGTTGTGTGTGACCTTTCAAACAATTAATTTGCACCTGAGCTGATTTAGTGCTGCAGTAGCAAAGGGGTTGAATACTTATTCAACTGAAATTCAGCTGTTTTTCTCTCAGTTAATCTTGCTTATATTTTTTACGCATTTTCTAACTTCATCACTTCGGAGCAGTTTTTGCAGTGTGTGTGTGTATGCCGGCGATTATACAGCCGAACTGCAGGGCGTGCACGCGCATCTGTGACGTCACAATAGCGATGTCGCTGAGGGACTGCGCACACGGCTGCTGGCTGAAATGTTTTTTGATTGGACGGCCGTGTCTCGTGACGCAGCAGGCGCAACCCGAAAACAAATTTTGGAAACGGTACAACTGTCTCCCGCTTTGCAGTAGCAAGCGGGGAGACAGTTGCGTTTGGTATACGCAGTTTTCAGGTTGTTTTGCGCCGCACGGTGTCGCTATGGGTGACACTATGGGCGTTTTTGAGTATCATCACAGCCTATAGCAGGTATAAAAAGAATCCTCTGTTAGGCTGCGCTTATAGTGCCCGGCGACGTCGCGCCAAAACAAATACATTGGATCCGTCGCATGCGCTTATAGTAAGCGTGACTGCGACGGAGCTGCAAAAAATGTTGAAGCCATTGAAATTTGATTTTGGGAGAGACAGTCGCCACATGTGACTGTCTCTACACCAATCATAGAGCGCCTACTGCACTCTGCCCGCCCCCTTCGTGACATCACTGGCCTTGTTGCCAGCGACATCGCTCCAAACCTAAGTGCAACTTTCGCCAGTGGCGACGGGTGACGTCATCAGTCGCGTCGCCGTCACTATAAACGCGGCCTTAACAGAGCAACGTCGACTATATAACAAGCTATGCTTATAGTGACAGCGACGTCGCAAGGCAGCACTTATAGTGTGACGGCGACGTCGTGTCAAAACAAATGCATTGCCGCCGTCGCGTGCGCTTATAGTAAGCGCGACGCGACGGAGCGAAGGCTTGGTCGCGATCGCTGGAAGTCATCTCAATTTGATTTTTCCAGCGACCGCAGCCTGACGTCGCCGGCACTATAAGCGTAGCCTAAGGCCGCGCCTATAGTGCCCGCGACCGGCGATGGGACGGGTTACGTCACCCGTCGCCGCTAGTGAAAGTTATATTTCGCTTTGCGGCGGCGGCGCAGGATTTGATTTGTCCACGGCCTGTCACGAGGCGACAGCCCTTGAAAAATCAAATATTCCCGGCTTTCAAAGTCCGCAACGCGACGTCGCTTCGTCGCATTGCCGCCGTCGCGGTTATAATAAGCGCACAAGGCGGTGGCAATGTATTTGTTTTTGGGCGGCGGCGCCGTCGCGGGCACTATAGGCGCGGCCTAAGGTC
The DNA here is from genome assembly GCA_036426205.1 of Ascaphus truei. Classification (NCBI taxonomy): domain Eukaryota; kingdom Metazoa; phylum Chordata; class Amphibia; order Anura; family Ascaphidae; genus Ascaphus; species Ascaphus truei. Next base: position 66,731,498 of record CM071574.1, read on the forward strand.
AACATGAGAACTGTATCTTGTGGAGGTTTTTAATAAAGCTCGTATTAAAAAAAAACTAATTGTTGAGGGGCGCAGCAGCAGGGAGAAAATGGGGTCAGTGCTGAGGAAAAGAGGCAAGGGGTGAAGCGCAGAGCCGTGACGTCTAAAAGGGGGCGTGGTTCTGTGTATTCTGCGCATTAGAAACCGGTATTTTTACGTCACTAAAGGCGTGGCCTGGCTGAAGTCGGCCTGTGACTGCACAGAGTGGGTGGGATCTGTCGATGCACTGGCTGGCAATTGGAGGCCGCCATAGAGTGACGTCATGCGTACTTTGGCTGGCAACGTGGTAGCCATTTTCCAACGTGTTGCATTCAGTGGGTGGTACTTTGAGGTACGTGTCGTGGTTGGCATGACGTCACCAAGGCAGGTCTTTGGTTGGCATGGAGGCGGCCATGTTGGCTGACGTTGGCGGAGGTGAGGGCGGGTTCTGCAGCTGGCAGTGCAGAGGCGGCCGTTGCTGCGACATGAGTGTCGGTGGGCGGGGCGTGTGAGTGTCCGTGTGGGTAGCGGAGGGAGCTCCGAGACCGGGGAGAGCTACCGTGAGGATCGAGAGAGAGGAGAGAGACCGGAGCCGGTATGTACCGTGCGTGGAGCGGGAGGGAGAGAGAGGAGAGAGAGTGAGAGAGACGGGGAAGAAATGCAAGGAGTCCCGCAGAATGAGAGCGGTGTGACAGCTCCGGAGAAGTTTGTGTCAGGGAGACGGAGACGGAGAGAGGTGGGGAGGGAGGCAGATAAAGAGCACAGTGGGGGCGAGGAGAGTGGGAGAGGTGAGGAGAGATGACAGGAGGGGGGTGGGGGAGAGACATGAAGGTAGGGGTGGCTGTAGAGAATGAGGCAGTTGGAGGTGAGGAGCCGGGCACTGTTGGGGAGAGAGAGAGACCTGATAGAATGGAAGACTTACACGGGGTAACTATATGATATGATAGACTTACACGGGGTAACTATATGATTTGATAGACTTACATAGACTTACACGGGGTAACTATATTCAGGGATTCGTAGTAACATACTGTGACTCTTACTGATATGTGTTCATGTTTAATATTCCTATACGATTGCATATGTACCAATATTCAAAATTAGTTGTATATGTGCTAAGGTGGTGTGTATATAATAATATATATAATATATATATATATATATATATATATATATAATATAGTATATATATATATATATATATATAGTATATATATATACTACACACACAACAGGCACTCCACGATCCAAAGGCTGAATTGTTGTTTATATTTATATATGGGCTGGAGGCTGGGGGTTGGTTCTGCAGCCCCTCGTTCTGTGTAAATCACGGTAATGTATTTACATACCTCCACCCAAATACCTACACCCAAATAGTGCCCGTACATGTGTAATGATTTCTAAAAGAGTCTCCTTATTCGTGGCTGTACATTGTTGTTTTGAAATGATTGTGTGAGGCTTTGGAATAGAAGACGCACCATGTAATATAAGTGGGGTTAACCATATGCTGTTACTCCTATGACGAGCTGTTTGCTTTTGATACGAAGGCATGCAACGCCAACGTGTCTTATCACCTTTACCCATGGAATGGTTGCTGATCTATACAGTATATCAGTCGTGTGAGGTTTGATTTTAATTTTAAATGTCAATTTTCATTCAATATTTTTTTTTTGTAGGTGTGTGTTGTGTGTGGTGTATGCATGCATTACAGGTCTTGTTATGAAGAATGGTTGGTTATTTGAACACTTTACGTTTTGGTTTTCTTAAGAACCTTTCCCAGAGAACCGAAAACGTCGATTTGTTAGAATATAGTAGCAACGATTCTTCACAAGACCTGAGTACCTTACATTTGCAGGGGCAGCAGCGCAGTGGTGCGTCTCTCTCCCTCTTTCAGCCAGTGACGGATCAGTGCATGATGTTGCCACGTTCGGCATCGACTAATTGAGATGTTTGCGGGTTTTGTAGACACAATTGACATTTAGTGGATATATATATATATATTTTTTTTTACAAGAGTGAAACGGTTTGTTTAAAACCCCTTCATGTTGAAGCAATGCGTTTGCTGAAATCTCTTGCAAGCTGAAGTCCCGTCGTCGAACGTTGTTGCCTCAATGTGCGAGACTCACTCCATGCATGCACGCCCCCTTCCAGCACAGATAGGTTAATTTATCTTCTGAGATCCCACTCAGACAGCTGGCTTCCCATAGCCATTCATTGACCTAGGGATTATGGGATTGTAGTCATGGCTGCTTCCATCCCCTGGAAAACGGACTCCAGAAGCCCCTGTGGCCCCCTCTTCCCTCATCTGTCCCTACCAGATGTCACTGTCACATAATCCCCACTCCCCTTTATCTTTTGTTCTCCTCCATGATTTATCATTATCTGCTTTTTTTAAAGCCCAGCCCAGTGCTCTCCCCACACACAGTTCCTCATTTAGAAATCCCATTTTAATTCCCACTTCACCCTAATCAGATTTCAGCATTGTCCAGGTGGTTTTTTCAGCTGCAGGGGAATATTGGTGCCAGGCATGTTTTTTCCGCCAGGGTCCTTTAAATCACGGTTTTATTGAGTGTCACGAGTCCGTTTAAACTTTGTCCAAGTCTGCAACTTTAGAAGAGTTGAAGCCAAAAAATAACTACTTATAACCTAAAGGTTAAGTCTCATGTAACGGGTAAAACAAGAAAGTTAAGCAGCGTCTCAGTTTATTTGTTCCTTATAATGATTTAATCACTTTAAGCCACCGTTTTGTATAGTGAAAGTTAATGTGCGGCACCTGCCATATCCAGCTAGCTCACACTCGTGTCTCACTTCTCTGTCTCGCTCGCCTTCTCTGTCTCGCTCGCCTTCTGTGTCTCGCTCGCCTTCTCTGTCTCGCTCGCCTTCTCTGTCTCGCTACCTCTGTCTCGCGCTTTCGTCTCGTCGCCCTTTCCTGTCTCGCTCGCCTTCTCTGTCTCGCTCGCCTTCTGGCTCGACGCTCGCCTTCTCTGTCGTCCCGCTCGCCTTCTCTGTCTCGCTGTCTTCGTCTCTCTCCTCTCTGTCTCGCTCGCCCTTCTCGCTCGCCTTCGCTCGCCTCTGCCCTCTCCTCGCTCGCCTTCTCTCGTCGGTCGCCTTTCCGTCGCCTCCGTCGCCTTCTCGCTCGCCTTCTCGCTCGCCTTCTCTGTCGCCTTCTCTGTCGCTCACCGCATCGCCTTCACTGCTCGCCTTCCTTCGTCGCCTTCTCGTCGCCTTCTTTTCGCTCTCGCCTTCTCGCTCGCCTTCTCGCTCGCCTTCTCGCTCGCCTTCTCTGTCGCCTTCTCGCTCGCCTTCTCTTGTCGCATTCTGTTAATCGCCTTCTCGCTCCCCTTGTCTCGCTCGCCTCCATCCTCTGTCGCCCCTTTCTCTCTGTCTCGCCGCTTCTCGTCTGCTCGCCGCCTTTCGCTCTGTCGTCTCTCACCGCTTTCTCTCTCTCGTCTCGCTCGCCGTTTTCGTCTCGTGTCTCGCTCGCCTGTCTCTTCTCCCTTGTCTCGGCTACGCATTCTGTCTCTCTCTCGCTCATCTCTGTCGCTGCTCGCTCATCTCTTCTGTCTCTGTCGCCTGCCTTCTTCTCGTCTGCTCCGTCCTCCCTCCTGTCTCTCCGTCTCGTATCCTGTCTTCGTCTCTCCTGCTTCCGTTCGCTCGCCTTCTCTAGCCGTCTCTCTGTCCCTCCTCGCCTATTCGCACTGCTCTCTCTGTCTCTGTTCTCGCTCCCTCGTCTCTCTTCTCTCGCCGTTCTCTGCTCCGCTCGCGCTCCCTCTCTCTGTCTCGCCGCCTTCTCTCTCTCGGGGTCTGCTACGTCCTTCTCTCTCGTCCGTCTCGCTCGGCCACTTCTTCCCTCTCTCCTGATATCCGCCGCTCGCCTTCTCTCTCTGTCTCTCTTGTCTCGCTCCGCGCTTCTCTTCTGTCTCTCATGTCTCGCTCGCCTTCTTCTCTCTGTCTCGCTCGCCTTCTCTCTCTGTCTCGCTCGCTTTCTCTCTCTGTCTCGCTCGCCTTCTCTCTCTCGTCTGCTCGCCTCTCTCGTCTCTGTCTCGACTCGCCTTGCTCTCTCTGCTCTCTGTCTCGCTCCGCCTCTCTCTCTTGTCTCTCTGTCTCGCTCGGCCTTTATCTTCATCCTCTGTCTCGCTCGCCTGTCTCTCGTCTGTCTCGCTCGAATCATCCTCTGTCTCTGTCTCGCTCGCCTCGCTCTCTGCTCCCGCTCGCCTCCTCTCTCTTGTATCTCTGTCTCTCTGTCTACTCTGTCTCTCCGTCTCTCGTCTCGCTCTCCTCGCATCTCCGTCTCGCTCGCCTTCTCTCCGTCTCGCTCGCCTTCTCTCTCTCTCTGTCTCGCTCCGCTCTCTCTTCTGTCTCGATAGCCTTCTCTCTCTGTCTCTCTGTCTCGCTCGCCTACTCTCTCTGTCTCTCTGTCCGCTCGCCTCATTCTCTCTGTCTCTGTCTCGCTCGCCTCATCTCTCTGTCTCTTCTGCTCCTCATCTCTCGGCTCTCTGTACCGCTCGCTCCTCTCTCTGTCTCTTCTCTCCCTCTCTGTCTCTCTCCTCTTCTCTCGTCTCGTCTCTTCTCTCTTGTCTCTCGTCTCTCTTCTCTCTCTCTCGTCTCTCCGTCTCTCCGTCTCTCCGTCTCTCCGTCTCGCTCGCCTTTCTCCGTCTCGTCGCCTTCTCTCTCTCTCTGTCTCGCTCGCCTTCTCTCTCTCTGTCTCGCTCGCCTTCTCTCTCTGTCTCTCTGTCTCGCTCGCCTACTCTCTTTCTCTCTGTCTCGCTCGCCTCATCTCTCTGTATCTGTCTCGCTCCGCCTCATCTCTCTGTCTCTGTCTCGCTCGCTCATCTCTCTGTCTCTGTCTCGCTCGCATCTCTCTCTCTGTCTCTGTCTCGCTCGCCTCCTCCTCTCTGTCTCTGTCTCTCCGTCTCTCCGTCTCTCCGTCTCTCCGTTCTCTCCGTTCTCCTCGCTTCTCTCCGTCTCTCTCCGTCTCTCCGTCTCCTCGAACCTTCTCTCCTCTCTCGTCTCGATAGCCTTCTTCTCTCTCTCTCTGTCTCGCTCGCCTTCTCTCTCTCTCTCTGTCTCGCTCGCCTTCTCTCTCTCTTTCTGTCTCGCTCGCCTTCTCTCTCTATCTTTGTCTCGCTCGCCTTGTCTCTCTCTCTCTGTCTCGCTCGCCTTGTTCTCTCTCTCGTCCGCTCGCTGCTCTCACGTCTCGCTCGCATTATCGTCTATCTCTGTCTGCTCGCATCTCTCATTGTCCGCAGCCTTCTCTCCTCTGCTCTCTGTCGCGCTAGCCTACTCTCTCTGTCTCTTATTTTGTCTCGATCGACCTCATATCTCTGTCTATGTCTGACGCCTTCATCTATCTGTCTATGTCCGCTAGCATCATCTCTCGTCTCGTCGCGCTCGCCTCCCTCTCTGTCTCTGTTCTAGCTCGCCTTCCTCTCTCGTTCTTATCTGTTCTCGCAGTATTCTAAGTATCTCCGTCTTCCGTCTCTCCGTTCTCCGTCTCTCCGTCCTCTCGTCTCTCCGGCTCTCTCGTCTCTCCGGCTCTCCGTCTCCCTCTCTCTCCGTCTCTTTCTTCCCCCCCCCCCCCCCCCGACGCCGCTCTCTTTCTTCCCCCCCGACGCCGCTCTCTTTCTTTTAAATTTCTGAACTATTTTTTTACTTAATATTTCCATGGTAAACAAATACTTTGGAGGATTTTTACAATCTCTAATGTATTTTAGTGATCAGACATTCAGTTCCAAAAGGTAAATTGTTCTTTTTGTTTGAAATTTAGTTATGGAGCCATTATTAGTCAAACCAGTAAGCAGAAGGAGCCGATATACTCGAAATCCGTGTTCCGGCCAAAAGTGAAACGTTAATTTTTTCCAAAGCTATACAACAAATAAGTAACTTTTAAGGGGGATTGGACCTTTCTAAGAAATCTGATTACACTGTGATTATTTTTTTCTTTACTCGTTAAATTGAATTAGGACTGGCTACAGTCAGTCGGGGCACAAAGCCCAAACCAACTACATTGTGTATATATTGGTCTTATTTGGAGTACTACTACAGATATACACATGCATACCACCCAGGTATTTCTCGTGGTCTTTTTATTTATTTTTTTAATTAAACCGTGTTCAACCCTTTCGCTGTAACATGAAAGGCTTAAAACAATCCTTCTTGTATAGGCTGGTTTGCACCTTTAAGCTATTACAGTAGACCTCCCGCACTACTTTTTGAAATCTGTGATGTTTATTCTTTTCCTAGCACAGGAATGTGAAAGGTTTATTGTAAACTATCCACAGGAAACGGCAAAATAAACATTTCTGGTTGGCTAGTCTGTGCTGCTGGATGTAGAAGCAGAAATATTTGCCCATATTGTTTAATTTTGTGTTGTACGTTGTGCGATACATTTTAATGGACTACAGGAGTGTTTTTTTTATATAGGTGACATCACGGGTTTTCTCGCTTGTTCAAAGGTTTCCAAACCTCACAGGTCTCTTCCTTGTGTGTACCGAGCTTTAACAACCTCAGGTCTCCTTCACATGTGCAGAGCTTTCCAAGCCTCACATGTCTCTTCTTCACATGCACACTTTCTTTATAGTGCAATTCAGCAGCAATGTGTGCTAAAAATTAAAAAACAAATAATGCTTTGTTCATTCTTTACACTCGAGCTTTTGTGCCACCCTCACTGTTTGTTATTACATGGAAGGGACATCTGCCCACACCACAGTTTGTAGTGTCAAAGTAAACAGCAGTGTACATTACGCACACAACCTGCCTGGCCGACCCCACGTGGTGTGCAGAGAGAGAATGGTTTCTGTGCACGGAATACGCCTGCTAACAGATGTGCAACCGAGACAGATTCTGTACAATTAATTTAAAGGCTCAGACCTGTGAGCTCTGTGCACATGAAGAGGAGACCTGTGAGGTTTGGTGGGGGGAGGGGAGGAAAGGTTAATTTCGGTAGCTTGGATGAATGAGCCAAAGTGTGACAACTACAATTTGAGACAGAATTCAGGCTTAATAGCACTGTAATGCAGGACCAACTCCTGTTTTCACGGGCCACCCACAAGTCCGGTTTTAATGATTACTTGCTTCAGCGAAGGTGGCTCATTCAGAATGACAGCCGTCTATTCTGAAGCAGGGAGATCCTGAAATCCGGACTGGTTGTGGCCTATAAGGACTGGCGTTCCCCACCCCTGTGTTCCCTACGTGAACTACTATACAGGAAAGGGAACGGGGAGTCATTATTTCAGCTGACTTAAGTAATGGGGAAAGCCAGCAAGATGTTAGGCTGTATAGGGAGAGGTAATGGCAGAAAGAGAGGTTGCGATTTCACTCTAAAGATCATTGGTGAGACCTCATCTAAAGTACTGTGTTCAATTCTGGAGACCACATCTCCGGCAGGACGAAATAAAATAATTGTGTAAGGAAGGGCAACTACAATGGTGCAAAATCTACAGCATAGACCTATCAATAGCTAAATGAATAACTTTAATATGTGCAGTCAGAGGCAGAAGTATGGGGTGGAGCGATTGGGGCAGTTCCCCTGTGAAGCTGCTGCTGGGGCATAGGTCGGGCAGCAGAGGTGCAGTGCCGAGCTCGCCCCAGCACAACTTACGCTGTCTGTCACCAGGACGAGCTCTGTTCCATCCAACAGGTAGAGAGTGGGGACTTTTAGCTGAGGGGGGGGGGGGGGGGGAGCAAGAAATTGATAGAACTTTTCAAGGGTGGAAAAATACAGAGTTCCTCCTCTGTGTACTTAGAGGATAGAAGGGAGGGGGGGAAGGGTCTGATTACAACTTTCAAATACATAAACGGTTTAAGCAATGTACTGGAGGAAAGCCTATTTCTGAGCATGAAAGGTTATGCTCCGATTCAATTCCTGGTGTCGCTCCTTGTGACCTTGGGCAAGTCACTTTATCTCCCTGTGCCTCGGGCACCAAAAACATAGATTGTAAGCTCCACGGGGCAGGGGCCTGTGCCTGCAAAATGTCTCTAAAGCGCTGCGGAAAACTAGCAGCGCTATACAAGAACATGCTATTATTATTATTATTATTATTATTAGTACTATTAGTACTATTAGTACTATTAGTACTATTACTATTACTATTACTATTATTATTATTATTATGCTCTGAAACGGCAGGGTGGCCGGTTAAGGGGAAATGTGAAGTACTTCACAGAAACGGTGGTGGATTTGTGGTACTGTACAGTCTTCCAACAGAGGTGGTAGGAGGAAGGGCTGCCGTCCGGGGTGCTGAGCCGGTACATGTATCCCGGGCCCGGTGGCTGTGGGGGGCCCTGCTGGTGTTTGAAGTTGGTCCTCTCATTGCCACCGGGTCCCGGCTCTCCCCAGCTGCAAAATGCCCTCGCTGACACTATCCCATGCCGAGCCTCTGACGCTGGCACGCTTCGGGCACCTGTCGGCATGTGCCAGAAGCAAGCTGGGACCAGCTTCTGGCGCACGCCGATAGGAGAGGCTGGCGTCAGAGGCTCGGCGTGGGACAGGGTTCGTGCAGGAGAGGGAAGCATGGTTAGAGGCCTGCAGCAGCTGGGGAAGAGCCAGGGCAGCAGAGGCCTGAGACCATCCTCAGGGTGAATTTGTATTTGGGGGGGTTGGGGCTTTGTATGTATTTGGGGGGGGGCTGTGTGTGTTTGGCAATGGGGGGAATGAGTGTGTGGAAGGGGGATTGAGGTAGCGGGATTATTGTTGGAGCGGTGGGGAGCAAGAGGGGGTGAGTGAGGAACAGCAATACATGGGAAGAGGGGGGGGTAATAGAGGGGGCAATAGAGGGGGCTCGTGAGATTTGAAACGGGGAGGCTCGCAAGACTGCCAACGGGGGTTGGGGGGGGCTTGGTCGTAACTTTTGTCCTGGGTTTCGGGAAATCTGTCTGCGGCCCAGGTGGTAGGAGCTAATGTAGTAAGGGAATTCAAACATGCTTGAGATAGACCATAAGACTGTCCTAAATACGAAAAAAAAACAAGGATCAAATTGGGTCTTGGGGTTTACAGAAAATCGAAAAATTGGACGGTGGGCCAAGTGGTTCATATTGACAGTCAAATTCTATGGTTCTAAGAAGAGACCTGTGAGGTTTTGGAAGCTCTGTGCAGGTGAGGAAGAGACCTGTGAGGTTTTGGAAGCTCTGTGCAGGTGAGGAAGAGACCTGTGAGGTTTTGGAAGCTCTGTGCAGGTGAGGAAGAGACATGTGAGGTTTTGGAAGCTCTGTGCAGGTGAGGAAGAGACCTGTGAGGTTTTGGAAGCTCTGTACAGGTGTTGGTCCCTTGAATTCATCACACCCTACAACAATTTGACATTGCTCCAGGACCAATACAGCTGCTAGAACTTTAAACTTTTACAAAAATTCCATAAAAATATGTATACTTTTCTGATTTTGTATGAACATTGTATTAATTGTATTAATCTCCTACATTTACCGTACTGAATATGCCACTGCCATTAGTTCCCATTGGTCCTAGGAAGGAGACCGTTCTGAAAGTGCAATCTCACATAGCTGGTCAACATTTTTTTTAAAAAACAATTTAAGTGTAATCTCCTATGGATGAATGGAAACATCCAATCCCATAAATTAACTGTTTTTCTCTGGGAACACTATTCCATCATATCTGCTACCTTGTTTCTGTTTTGACTAATGACCTGATAATTACGTTTGCAAACAAAGAATAGCGCAAACCAGAGTAATTAACCCTTGGCTTTGAAAATGAACACTTACCTCCGAAAAACACTAGATAAAGATAGCAGAGACTGTCAGCAGCTTGAGCTGATCGTTAACAAAATAAGGGGTCAATCAGCAGCTCCACTTAACCTACCAAACATGTCACTGTACTTTTGGTCCTTGGAGAGACTGAATCTTTTAAAAACTGTGGGGACACTTGGCCCTTTTGCTTCCCTCTTCCTCACCCCCCCTCCTCCCCACCTAGTGTGCTGGAAGAGACATCAATTAAAGCTGAACAGTCAGCGGGAGACAGGAAGATGTTAACTGCTTTGGCCTGAAGGTGTGGACTTGTGGGCAGGGAACAGCTGCTGTTTGAATAGAGGCACTGGGCAGGGTGGGCTGGGAGAAGGATTTATGGAAATGGGGTCAGAGAGCCCATCAGCTGACAGCGTAATGACCCTTTTTTTAGTTATTGCTGTCAGCGCAAGCAGACCTTAAACGGAGCAGTTCCTCCGCATGTTTATTTTCTATTTGTTAAAGACTTTGTACTGTATAATACGGCCTCTGTTTTCACCTGGGGTTTTTTTTGTGTTCCTAATGAATGAGCCCAAAACTAAAATTGTATGTCTGCTAAGCCCCTCTTGCTTCGTGACATTAGTAGACCTCAACCTGAGTTGTTTTTTTTTTAAATTGTTTTAAATCTGATATTTCATACAGGTGATATTTTGAAATATGAAATGCCCAGGGGGTTTAAGTTAGGTAACCATGGTAATCTCAGAAGCTAGAGATTAAGAACATGACATTTTGTTAACCGTAGAAATGTTTTCTTTAAAGAGCAGGGCATGCTGGGAGGGCACGATACTAACATACGAGTTACACTAATAGGCTTCTGGGGGATTGCTGCTTTAAGTGGAGTGGGGCAGAGTTTTCAAAGGCCTACGCTGTGCAATAATATTTGCAAATTAAAAAACGGTAATAACAGCGAGGTCTTACTAAAGAAAACCATCTTGTATATTGGCAAAGCTCAATCCACCCTTTTACCTCCATGTGCGTTCAAAGTAGTATGAACCGCCTGTGTTCGCCTGAATATTTTGGCAAGCGGTCCATCTATTCGATGATCACATGCACTTACCTAAGAGCAGTCAAAATAAATGAAATCTGCTTAGCTGATTAGGCCTGTCTGGCCGTTGGGAAGCTCTTGGCTAACGAACGAGGGAACCTGACATTATTTTTAATTAGTAGGAACGAAAAGTATCTTTCCCCCTGGCAAGCTGCTCTCATCAGTATGGTGTTGAAGTTTAGAATGCCCCCTGTTCTGTTTTCTGCTTGGTGGTAAGAACACTGCATTTGAAGTGGGAAATCCTGTTTAGAATCGCAGTGTCGGCACTCTTGTGACCTTGGGTAAGTCACTTTATCTCCCAGGTATTTTTTTTCTCCGCAGCACATATTAATATAGCCAGTGTTCGACAAACCTATACATTTGCTCGCCCCGGGCGAGTGGATTTAACATCGTGGCGAGCTCCTATTGGCCCAAGCAGCACACGTGTGGTACTAGGTGGCGAGTAGATTTTTTTGTTCGGCGAGTAGATTTTTTGGTGATTTGTCGACCACTGAATAAAATATTAGTATTCTGTGCTGTGCCATGAGACTATACATGATTACATATTGCATTTACTATGGATGAACTTGATTGTATGTATAACTTTATTTTTATAGCGTCAGCAGTGCATGCAGTGCTTTAAAATAAATAAGTAAACAATATAATGCAGCGGGAGACCCTGCCCCGATGAGTTTACAATTTAAGTGGTGAAGGGGTTGCTTGATCATGACTGGAATTGTTTAAAGCTGCAGTTCAGTCAATATCCTGCATGTGTGGTTTTTTTAATAAATCAGTTCTGTAGTAAGAAAAAATACTTTTAGCATTTTCTGTTTTTAAAAACAACAACTTTAAAAGACAAATTTTCTTGTATTCTATTTTAACAACCATTTGCTAAGGCACTGCCCCTTCATGTCCTGTCACAAGCTCTGGCACACCCCTTTGTCAGCCCTGCCCTCCCTCTAGCACATGTCAGTGCAGGAGTGCTCATGAATATTCATGATCTTCCACTGAGAGACAGAAGCAGAAAAAACAAAACAGATCCCTTCACTAATGATGTCACCAAATTTTGCAGATCAATACATGGAGAACGAATTGACCTGCAGCTATACAGTTCTTTAGGTAATTAGAGATTGCACACATAAAACTATTGAAGTAAAAAAATAAATTTAAAAAAAAAGACTGAACTGCAGCTTTAAATGCTTCTGTTACATTCCTTTTATTTAAAGTAGCAGTCAGTGATGCTCAATAAAAAATAAATAATTATTGACCTAAACCCGGGGGTCCCCAGGAGCTGATTTGGGGTCTCCTGACCTCTTGGAACTCCCTGGATTCCACAGTACTTGCACTGCGCCACGATGTTTGCCTGCCGAAAACAAAATGGCCAAGTCTGGCTCGCCACCTTAGCCTATAGAGCGCTGCAACGCGTTGTGTGCGCGCGCGCATGCGATGTGTGTGCGCGCGCGCATGCGTTGTGTGTGCGCGCGCGCACGCGTTGTGCGTGCGCGCGCCTGCGTTTTGTGTGTGCACGCGCATGCGTTGTGTGTGTGCGCGCGCACGCGTTGTGTGTGCATGCGAGCGCATGCGTGTTGTGTGTGTGTGCGAGCGCATGCGTTGTGTGTGTGTGTGCGAGCGCATGCGTTGTGTGTGTGTGTGCGCGCATGCGTTGTGTGTGCGCGCGCGCATGCGTTGTGTGTGCGCGCGCGCATGCGTTGTGTGTGCGCGCGCGCATGCGTTGTGTGCGCGCGTGCGCGCATGCGTTGTGTGCGTGCGCATGCGTTGTGTGCGTGCGCATGCGTTGTGTGCGCGCGCATGCGTTGTGTGTGTGTGCGCATGCGTTGTGTGTGTGCATGTGTGCGTGTGCGTGTGTGTGTCGCATGCGTGTTTTTTGTTGTTGTTTTTTTTCATGACCTAGTGAGTTTTTTTTTATTTATTTACTTTTTAGTGTGGATCTACAAGTTTAGTGTTTTTACCTTTGAAGAATTAAAAGTCTCTGGGTTAGATTGGTTTAAACCCTTCAGAGCAATATGTTGCAGTCCCTCTGGCACAGTAGGGGTTAATGTCTGCAGGCTGGTGCGGTCCAGTTTATGGTGGTTAATGCAGCGTGGCAGTGTTTGCTTTAGGAACTCTGCGTTCTTGTCATGCAGGTTTGGACCATTGTTCAGACAGAGGTCCCCTTTTTTGTATGGCCGTATTCACACAGCCCTCCCCTCACAGACCCTGTCCCAACAGGCTTTCTCAAAGACAACAAGCCTTTAAAGTTCCCCATTGATGTATTTCCCTTTTCTGTACGTGATGAAACACGTCCTTGGTTTTGCGGGTAATAATAGAAGAGGTCTGGTGCTTCCAGACATCCATCCATCCATCCATCCATCATATAATGCTTAGTATATAGAAAGTTTAAGGCACCTCCATAATATTACCATGTGAGCAGCAGGCATAGGAAGACTAGTGTCTAGTGTATCCTGTCGGAATACACACGAAGCAATTCAAAAAACAAATCTCCCACCCACTAACAATATAACAGTTATAGAGGCATAAATAGAACTCACTTTGATAAATGTCTAAGTCCTTCGGAGGTCCATTGATATGCATCTATGTAGGTAGTACAGCAAGACACATAGAAGAAAAACCGAGCACTATCCAGGTTAAAAAACGGATCCAGAGGAGTCTCACTCATAAAAGAAATGATCAGGCTTTATTGGATCATTCAAAAATAACCTCTAGAGAGGCAGCATAACACAACGCGTTTCGCTCGTATAGCGCTTAATCATAGTGTAAGGTTGTGAGAAAAAAAATCAGCTTATTTATTTGGCTTTGATTCCCTGTAGACCAATGGGAATACATGCTCGTTATAGTCAATGGAGGAATGCAGTGGAGGTGTTTTGGCGTCTGATGTCACTCGCGCGTCAGATCTTTTAAATATGCAGATTTTTTTTTGATTTTTTTATCGCAACCTTACACCATGATGAAGCAAAGCGCGAAACGTGTTGTGTTAGGCCTCGGGCATGGTCAGCGCTTATGCGCTGACCCGTGCTGAGGCGCACTGCTACTCGGCAGTGAGCCCCTGCAGCCGAAATGAGAGCGGCTTTAGCAGGGGCTCGCGCACGCTTCCGGAAGCGTAGGTCTTATACAATTTTTAGTTTCTGCGCAGGGCCGGTCACGTGAGCGGTTCGCCCAATGAGGGCGAACCAGCTCCGTGACATCACAGCCCCCCCCCCCGTGCCCCCCGACACGCCCCCGGATGGCGCGCGGTCTAAGGCCAGGGAAAGCACTTGCTTTCCCTCAGCTCGCCTCCGCCCGGCTGGATTCGCCCTGGACGCAGCCTTATGCTGCCTCTCGAGGTTATTTTTGTATGATCCAGTAAAGCCTGATCATTTCTTTTGAGTGAGCCCCCTCTGGATGTGTTTTTTTACCCTGGATGGTGTTCCGTTTTTCCTCTACGTGTCTTGGTTTTGCGGGGCCTGTCTGCAGATTATGCGGGTAAAATATTGGGAAATGTGCTTGTAATATTCCTTCACCATGTTCTGCAACATCACAGACCAGCATGAAATGCTGTTGGTGTTTGCGGGAAACTGAGTTCTGGCACTTTTGTTTACATTTTTGTTTAGGGCTTACAAAGAAACTCCATATATAAGAAATGATTAGGTATAAGCGTAAATATTCACTATAATTTTGTGTGTGTGGCTGGGTCCCCCTTTCCCTCCCTTACCTCCGATGCGGAGAAGGGGGAGGCTACTACAGCTGCGGGAGGGCTGTCGGCAGGGCTCCGGTGCTCGGAGGTGGTTCGCCAGTGCAGGCCGCCGACATGTTGGCTTTGGCGCATGCGCAGAAGACACCCCGCGCATGCGCAGAGCGTCCGTAGATCAAGACAGCCATGTTACGGAGGGGCACATGCTCATTGCCTTGAGTAGCGGCGGCCATCTTACGATATGCTTCGCAGGGGAACTACATATCATAGGATCCTCTGGGGCGGCCCGACCATGTGATGCACAGCGACCAATAGGGTCCTCCGGATCCCCTGTGAGAGGATATTCCTACATTTGGCACGCTTGGACCGGGTGCTGGTAATTGGATCCAGGAGGCAGAAGGTGAAGGCAGGGTCTGGGTGTCAGTGGCTCCCAGACTAGGAATAGATTGCCCCTCAGGCCCCAGTTAGGACCTAACCACACACAGTTTGTGGTTGCTTCAGGGAAAGGCCCCCAGATGGGGACATTTCTCCCAGTAGCATTGGTAGTGTTAGGCAATAGGATGCCTCGCGGCCAGTGGTCTGGGACCAGACCACTCACGATAATAGATTCCTAAAGGTGAGACCCTCCAACGGGAGTTCACCCCACGCAGAGGCGGACGACGACGTTGCTGGATAAGACGGATCCCTTGTGTTATACGACGTACTGGAGTTCCCGGGGAGGTAAAAGTGCACCAACAGGGTTAGTGCTACTCCCTACACCTTTGGGTGGGCCCTGACATTGGGGAAAGGACATCAGGAATATTGGTGCCAAGCACCCACTGTACTTTGTGGACTCTCACCTGGTGGATTGGGTTGTGTGTTTTATATACTGTGGGGTGCAGTTTGCATATTCTATGTTCAGTAAAACCCGTTATATACCGGTGTGTGATTACTGTTGGTAGTGGTTCCTGTGAGGGGCTTATCCCGCTACACTGGAATCCCTCGCAGGTGGAGGCGCTGCACCGAGGCGAATAATAGATCACCCCAGGCTCCCAGTGGCGGCGGCTCAGGCCTTCTGGTAGCCAAACCGGTAACGGCAGCACCGATTGTTCCTTTAGTTACGGGGAACAGGGGCTACATACGCAATGAAATACAAAAGGTAAGGGCCCTGCT
This sequence comes from Ascaphus truei, assembly GCA_036426205.1. Taxonomy (NCBI): domain Eukaryota; kingdom Metazoa; phylum Chordata; class Amphibia; order Anura; family Ascaphidae; genus Ascaphus; species Ascaphus truei. Next base: position 66,747,112 of record CM071574.1, read on the forward strand.
CGTCATGCACATGTAGATATATCTATATACTTATTCTTCAAATGAACACGTATGTTTATTGATTTAAGTGGCATTCTACTAACAAAAATGGTTAACTGCCTGGGAGCATTAACTCAGCGGTGCGCAAACTGGGGGGGGGGGGGGGGTTTCCTGGGGTGGCGTGGGATTTTTCCAGGGAGGGAGGGGGGGTCGCACGGGCGGTTGCAGAGGCCCTGCATGTGCCGCGTCATCATAACGTGCGTCAAATGATGCTGTGGGGTCACGTGACCGTCAGTGTCATTTGACGCTTGGTCACTTGGGGGAGGAGGGAGGTGCGAGCGCAGGGACGGAGACACAGGGGGGGCGGCCAAAAAACTTTGCGCACCTCGGCCTTGACAAAGCACGCCCAGCGAAACGTACGTCGGCATGTGACGTCATCACGTCAGAGGGGCGGGATCAGTGATCGGAGCGCGGCCACTTCCACTAGCTCTCCGTTTGTAGCTATGTTTATGCAATAATGTGCATTATTTATTTTAACCGAAGCAGTACCCACTGGTTCAAGTGCGAGACTATGCAAGCACCTTGTAATTGTCAGACGGTGCATCGCTACTAAGCGCAACTACCAGGGCTGCTGCATACGATCGGATACATTGTTACTGTCTGCAATGCTGGACACCATGTTTAAGCAGGCACTACTTGTGCACTGTTATACCTGCTCCTGATCCTACCCACCTGTGCTTATTTGTCCTCTGTGACTTGGGCCATTCGTGTCTAGGCTAAGCACTCAACTTTAACTGTGTATTGTATGCACTTAAGCTATACCGGCAGGTAGACCCACAGTCTATATTTGCCATAGCGGGTTCGCCATGTGTAGCACACACGGATATGTGCTAATTATATCTACACAGTTATTTTATCACTGGTCATACTGGGATTTCGGATCCGTCATACCTAGACTGTACCTCAATCCAGACCATATAAGTGCATTCCCCATTGATTGCTATCCTTATGGGAGAAGCGCAGGGATTCACTTTCTGTTTTGCACATTTGTATGGCCATTTCCTTCACTAGCTGCATGCTCTTTACATGGAGAAGCGCAGTGATTATATTTGTTTTACATATAAGTGCATACCTATAGATACTGAATATATTCTACTCCGTTTTCTACCACACTGACTAGTCCTATATACCATAGGTCAGCCACTAAATTGTGGGAGGGAGCCACTTAGACTGTTAGTGTTATTACCATCACACACTCTGGCCACCCCATTCTGACCTCAGGTGTGAGGTTGGACTTATATAGAGCTGTTACTGCCATATTCATTGTACTAGTACTATCCTCCTTCCTGTGAGGGTAGTACATTGGCAATCTCTACTGCTGTATCTGACATGCTTTTACCAATTCGCTGTCATATTGGCTTCTATAGAATCATAACACCTTGATTCTTCAGCGTTCTATTTTATTTGAGTTATTACTCCTAAATAAAGTGTTTTAAATTATACATTCCTCACCCAGCATACACATCTATCCATCCATGTGTACCTGTGATCTCTAGTGTATGCGTGCTCTCCTTGGGGTTCTGTTTCTTGTTGTTGCACCCCTGCATTAACTGCTAAACCTGTAATAAACGTGTTCTATTTTTCAACTATTACTTTTATATATATATCTATATCAGCCCTTGTCTATTCACTGCTCGTTAAAGGTCGCGCTACATGATCTTCCCGGTACTGGGGTTGCGAGGCACTCTTCCACATTTCGCCAGCAAACTTTCTGTGGTCATTCCGGTTTCCTTGGATTTCAGTTGAGTACCATCTTTGTCAAACAATGGTAATTTCTTCCTGCAATATCTCCAGCCCACCGCCATTTTAATTTCTTCACCCTTGTGATGTCACAGACTTTTGTTTGGTTTCAAACCCAATTTTTTTACCCTATCCGTGTAATTCCCAGCATACATCTGTCCATACTTTGCGTTGTCTGAAACTTCTGCATTTCTTTGCTTTTCGGGTCCAAGCTTTGTATGTGTGTTGCGCGTGTGTGTTGCGCGTGTGTGTTGCGCGTGTGTGTTGCGCGTGTGTGTTGCGCGTGTGTGTTGCGCGTGTGTGTTGCGCGTGTGTGTTGCGCGTGTGTGTTGCGCGTGTGTGTTGCGCGTGTGTGTTGCGCGTGTGTGTTGCGCGTGTGTGTTGCGCGTGTGTGTTGCGTCTCGGGCAGTGTTGCTGATTACAATCCATCAGTAGTTTGGAAACAAGACTGTAGTTTATTTTGCAGCAGTTCCATTATTGCTTCTTTCCTGGGATCACATTGGCTCAGAGTTCACTGATAACAGCTGAAGTCTATGAACAGACCCAAAGCTTTTAAAGGGCCAGCCTCACTTAAACCCTTGGCTGCCAGAGGGACCTGCAATACAACTGATCAATGTACTCCGCTTTTGGCATGTCCTGCGAAAAATTCATACATTTACAAGAAATTATGGTAAAATACACGTATTACCTGGGTTTTTAATATATCCCTGTCATTAGATCACTTTGAATTAATAGCAGTGATATATTGAATAGGTCGGTTAGTATGTGGGACAGCCTCAAAATATCATTAACTCCCTTGGCCACCTGGCTCCACTTTGCATTTGCTTCTGATTCTGGCAATTAAGAGGTTAACACACAAGGTGTCCTCTGTGCTGACAAGTGAGCAGCCGTTTCAGCTGAGTAATTTATTAACCTCCTGTGTTGCTGGCATTATACTGTGGAATTATGCACTCTTAAGTCTTATTGGTATGTGAGCAGACCAGTTCCCTTGCAAATCCCAGTCTTGTGACCTTGGGCAAGTCACTATCTCACTGTACAGCAGCCACCAAACATTTGATTGTTAGCTCTATGGGGTAGAGACTTGAAGCTGGAAAGTTCTCTAAAACCTATTGTATGAAAGCATGGCAGCCCTTACTAGCGATATTCTGTAGCAGCGATTCTTAGAGAAGTAAAACATGCTAAACTCTTTAAAGAGAGTAGTCTCCTAGCACCCAAGTCTACTACTGGCAGTGACATGTTTAAAGGGGCAATCCCTCCTAGAACCAAAGTGAATTAATTCCAATTGCATGTTTTATGGGGTCTCCTCTGGGTAATTGATACCTTATTTACACACATCTGACATGTTTTTTTTTTTTTTTTTAAGGTGAGACTTAGGTTTATTATGGCAAAATACCCTTCATAGCTATTCATTGATACCCATGAGGGCCTTACAAGAGGACCCCCTAGTGATGTGAGCACTGGCAGTTATACTTCAAAAACATATATATTTAGAAGGAGTAGCAAGGAAAATGCTATTCTTTATACTCCGAGGGGAGTTGACACCACCCAAGAATCATTAGGGGGACTTAATTTTGTGCGGTGACATTCCTGTGTAGCCCTCACAATCTAGGGGTTAGAGTTTTTGTTTTGGGAAAGTCATGGCTGGTATTTCAGTTGAGGGTCAAAGGTTGTGTTTCGTGGCATGGGTTTTGTGTGTTTGGTTTACGGTTTTATGTTCTTATGTTCTTATGGTTTTTGGTTCTGGTTAAATTTGGGACTACGTTCGGTTTGTTTTAGAAGTAGTGTTTGGGTTCTTTGTAGCATTTTAGTTTTTATTGACACGGATCAAATAGGAAGTTGGATTTAGGCATAATCTCTTTTTTTCTAAATATTTTCTTCCCTTTGCAAGGCCAAACCCCAGAAGTCCTTCATAATGAAGGAGATGTAGTAACTTTTGCCAAGGCTTGTTTGTCATCTTTGTTTTCCTGGATAAATGTACCACAACTTTGTTACATGTACACTGCAAATCTAGCAGTTATAATGGACATGGGATTCCCAGAGCCTGACGGGACTTCTCATGTTCTATGGCAGGGGTGCGCAGAGGTGGGGGGCACCCCCCCCCCGAGATTCGCCGCGTGGGGTTTAGAGACCCTGCGCGCTTCCTGAAGGCATTTAAATGAATCCCGGGGGAGCTGCAAGGCATCTGTAAATGTCTCCTTGCCTTAATTCAGACTGCTCCTGGTGATGTGTCATGACGCATGGGCGTCAGTCAAGGTAACTCGGGGGGGTGCGAGGAGATGGGGACAGCCGGCAGGGGGGCGCAGAGGAAAGATTGTCTAAATATGGTATACTTGTAATTGCGAGACCTAGGAGAAGGCCTCATATACTGTAAACGTCTTAGATAATACAGTTTTGAAAAAACAGTTTTTTTTTTTTTGTTTTTTTTTTGCGTAATGTTTTTGTCAGTTTAATTTTTATATTTTAGGTAGTACATTTAAAAAAAAATTAAAACATGGTAAGCATGCCTTGAGATATATAATGTGTCCTATTTACGTGTTTCATTCTAACAGTCTAAATGCAGGGAAATGGTTTACTATTTTTTTAACACTTATGTATATATCTTTTTTTTTTTTAATATATATATATATACTATAAAGAACCTTTACAAGTATTTTTAGATGTAAGATACAGAATGGTGTACATATTGATATTTAATGTATGTACAGTAGTTGGTACATAAACTTTTCATATTTACTTGAGTTAATTTGTCTTCCATTATATTGCAATACTTTAAGCATTTGGAGAAATGTTTATGAAATGTGACCACAATGCCATAAACTGCAGGTAGTATAAGTATATAGGACATGTAGAGTCTGTTGGATATAAACATTTATCATTACTGGGGCATGAACACTGTTGACATCAAAAACTCAAATATCTTAAGCAGTAGCAATTGTGCACACCTCAAAGTATTTTAAATAGGGCTAATTGACACTTAAAAATGTAAAACATTTTTTGAAAAATACTGTTTTTTTTGTTGTGTTTTTTTTAATTTTTTTTTTTTTTAATTTTAATTTTTTAAATAACCATTTCCATTGCAGACAAAAGCTTTTGGCGGGTTTTTACAATCTGTATTTAATGTCTTGGTGGTCAGACTGTTTCTCAGCCCTCATAACCACAGGTAAATTCTTTTGTTGCTCTGTTCTTTGTTTGCAGAGTAATTATGAAGCTATAATTAGTAAACCCGATAAACAGAAGTGATTGTGCTGGAATCCAGTGTTCCCAGGCAGAAGCAAAACATTAATTTCTCACCGTTGGGAACTGTTCCTTCAAGGGGGATTCAATATTTGTGAAGAAGTTGATTATAGTGATATGATTTTGATCTGTTAGGTTGGACTGAACCTTTAACTACTTCACTGCTAGAGGGACCCGCAACTGCAGTTTTCTCCAGGCCTGTACAGATGTATGGCAATGTTTTGATCGGGATGATGGAGAAGGAGGGAGAGGGGTTATATTTCCAGTTGACACGCCGCCTGTGCAGAGCACAGGACGCCATTCTAAAGTTTTCCTTTTTAATTAGCTGCCTCTTGAAAAGGGCCCGTTCCCGCAGCAGGACCAGCCGCCGAGTTTCTATTGAGCTAACGTCACTGTTTCCAACACATCTGAATGGGGTTGTCGTGGCCTGAATGGACCCTAAGGAGGTCCCATTGTTATCGCCTCGATCCTGTCTGAAAAGATCAGACCTAGCTCAGCATTTGCCTTTTGACAGTTGATTGTAAGCCAGTAATAACACTGGCAATTCAAAGCGGCAGTTTATGTACAGAGGCTGACAGGAAGCATGCTGAATTGTATAATACCAAGCCCTCTAAAACTTTGGGCCATGTTTGCCAAGTGGTGCTGCTCCATAAAACCACTCCTACCCCATCCACTTTAATAGGGTGTAAGGTGTTTTCTGACATCGGGCATCTCCTGAAGCAGCGCTTGGTAAATATGACCCTTAGGCTGAGTCCATGATGTGGGAGACCGCGGTGAGGCATCCGCGCGGGCGCGATCAGATTGCCTTAAGGCATTGATCGCCCCATAGACCGGGCGCACGCGGAGGCAGGAGGTGGCACGCATTACGCAAGAAATCAGTGGAAACTGATTTCTTGGCGCGACACGTCGGTCACGTGAGCGATTCGCCCAATCAGGGCGAACCAGCTCCGTGATGCCCCCAGGAACACCCCCCACGGCCCGTCCACCATGGACAGGGAAAGCGCCGGCTTCACACGGGATACTTAACAGCCTCTGCGCGGGCGAAGGCGCCATGGCCCGGGCCTTCGAGGGGATCGAACAGACGTTTCCCACACTTATCGATGCATGTGCTGTACTGCAATCGTCATATACGTGCATAACTGATGTAAATAACGCATGTGTAACAGGCTCTATAGTCTCCCCGCTTGCGCACAGCTTCGGTACAGGTAGGGAGACGGTTTTGCTGTTCAGGACGTGCTGACGGGCGCATGCGCGAGTTGCTGTTTGCCTATTGGGAGAGGGGAATCGGCGCGTCACTACTACGGTAGTCTGTAGGGCAGAGTTCATGTCCGTATTCGCGAAGCGAGCGTACGGACACACGGGTAAGGTGCTGTTGAAAATATGTCCTTACTCGCGAGTGTACTTAGTGAGTGTCAGTAAACCGGGGTATGCCTGTGTGTTTTTTCCTTTGTATAGCTGACAGTTTGAGCAGTGCTGTACATAGTTTTTGCAGGCACGAGTCCCTGGCAGTAGGCTGAAGCACAGGGAGATTAAGTGACAACTTTAAGGTCCCAAGGAGCAGACATGGGAATTTGAGCCAGGCCCCCCTGCTTCTGTTTTCAGATTCGGTGCCTTTACTCGCTGGGCCACTCCAACTGCACATCCAAGCTGTTAGTGTTAGAGGCAATCCAAGCTGTTTTTCCCCTCTTCATTTTTATAATACAAGAATGAAGCAGGGGGTCTCCGGAGCTGAACCCCGTTAATTTCAGCTCCCGGGACCCCCTGCTTCCCGAGATACTTGCCTTCGAAGGGGGTGCCGGTAGCCACTCCAGGCCAGGGTTCACTAGGTCTGTTTTTTCAGAGCTCGCTGGCCAATAGGAAACTGTGACGTCATCCCGTCCACCAGCCCCTTTCCTCCTGCCTGCCTGCCTGTCCCCGCTGCCTCCTTCCGGCGAGGCTCACTACGCGCTGTGATGCTTCAGCCGCCAGGGGAGGCAAGAGGATTGCGATCCCGAGCGGTGACGCGTCACGTGGTGCGCTGGTGAGCCTATCACCGCCGGGGGCTGGAGTGTCAGAGCTTCCCCCACCTCCAAAAGAGGTGTGTGTGTGTGTGTGTGTGTGTGTGTGTGTGTGTGTGGTGTACGAACGGACCCTCCACTCAAACCACGTCCCTCCCGCTCCATACACACCGCAGGTAGCGGTCAATTGCCTCTCAGTGCGCCGCCTGCATGCAGTGCGGGGGCACTGACTGGGGCAGCGGGGCCTCGGCCTTAATGGCGGACTCCTTTCCCTCTGTGTACGTTTGTCGGTGCGCTTAGCATAGTGCTGTATTATATTTCCTATAGGGCATCTTTCTTTACTCTAGAGTGGTTGAGGCTATATGAATACCAAGATACCTACATACATCCCATGGCTGTAGTTTTTGTTTTTGTATTTTTTTTTATGATCCCTACAGTGCATAAGAGCTGCTCCCCACCTTTGCTTTGCATTGTTACTTCATTGAGGTAATTAATAGGGCTGTGTAGAATTTCAGCGTCACATTTGTTTTCAGATGAAACCCAATCTGGCCAACAGTTTTTTCCACGGCTCTCCATTCAAAGCAGAATATATTAAACTGCACTGTGCTTCCTAGCAGCTGTTTTTAGTACTTGAATATGTTACATACCAAGAGCATCAAATAAGTCTTGATCATTTGAGTGGCCTAACACTGGTCAAAGGTCTTGCAGACAAGTAGTCGTTCTCAAATAAATATCTATATCTACCTCTATATCAAGGCACACAATAGCTTCTGCTAAAGTACTGTACTATGTAGAAAGGTAACAGCAGGCACACCAAATGGTACAATAAATGTCTTTACTAGCTAAATGTTTCCACTTCCCAATGGGGCCTTTTTCAAAAGCCGTTGTGAAGCTCAATCATTGAGCTAGTAAAGACACCTTTTTTGCACCATTTGGTGTGCCTGCTTTTTTTGACACATCCATATCTATATCATCCCAGTGTCAACTCCCCCTGTCACCTTGGACAAGTCACATGTCCCTTTGCCTTAGGTAGCAACATTAGGCCAGTAATATAGTGGACGGGCTTGCTGCGCGGCACTTATAATCGGCGGTGGTTAGCCAGCCATTCTATACTAGGGCCGCGCGCGCACGGCGTGGAGCCGGCCGACGGGGGAAGACTGTGAAAACTATGTTTTTGCGCCGCTACCGCTGTGTGCTTCTTTGCTTGCGAAAACCGTGTATGTTTCTTGCAAACCATCTGATCACTTTTATAGAATAGGTAAGTACAGTAAAGCAGTTTTCTATTTGCAGAGATAAATACATCCATGTAACTTATTCGGTGGGATAATTTACTCCATGATCAGATTATCACATAAGAGTGAATAGAGTTGTTAAATATGGGAAGTCACAAGTCCTACTCTGAGGGACTGCTGTATGTCTGAGATTAATGCCATACACCGTAATGGTGAGGAAATCCGTGTAAGCGGGAGATCCTGAGCAATAAAATACATTGGCTTTATGTGATATGAACATGCAGAGGCTGTAAAACACAGCACTGAAATGATCAGGAGTCAAGTTGGTTGTTTTGTAATTATTTCATTTTAATACCTACATTCAGTATCAATGCCCTTGAAAACTTGGCTTAGTGTTCAGGTAAATATGACTTTGTCTAGTCACCATAACCACAGTTTAATTTCAGAAGTAATTTACAGTATGTATTGACATTATCTTTAACATACATGAGAATATATATCACAAGAAATGTATTGAAGTCCCTTAATTATTAGTAAGTTACCCTGGCGATCAGGGACAGTGCCTTGTTTTGGCCACATGCACGCAAAGGTCCTATTTATATTAATAGAAATCTTTGCGTTTGTGTTAACAGAAATAATCTACATGAAATATATCAATTGTTTATTAACAAGATCCAGAAAAAGACACAACTGGGGAAAAACAGCAACGCCTCGAGCTATAAGAGGATAGTGCATCCCATTTTTATTTTAACATGAAGTACACATCAGATATTCATCTAATACATTCTAATAAATTAATAACACACATATACACATACTGTACACATATACAAGTATATATACATATACAAACACACAGACCACTGCAAACCTGTCACTCCCGGCAGCACGGACCGTACACACAGTGAGCGTCACGTGACCGCGCGTTCACACAGGCGCGCGCCGCACCTACTATAGGAGAAGCCTGCGTGTGTGTCCCTAGAGCTAGTTCATGTGACATGCAAGAAAAAAAAAGCTGAACAAAATAAGGGACATCATAATACTCAAGTGTATGCTGCGGATGTGTTCTGGAAGTGTCTTATGAGTGCCATTGCACTGCGAGTTTCTGGATGTCTGCTTCAATACTACTTTTAGGAAGGGGAATTCCTGCCTTTGCTACGTGAGCAATGTAAATGGCTTAAGACACAAATGCACTCGCTTGTGTACCTGATGAAGGGGCTGCGGCCCCCTTTTTTACCGGACACCTAGTAAATCGTTTGTAAATCATTTTTTTTTTTCCAATTTAAACTGAGGTTTCGGATTGGTTTGATTTCCTCTGGCTGCTCCATTTTGTCAGATGTCGCTCTGTGCAACAAGTTCACACAAGCAAAGCCTCCTCTCCTTCCCATATTTCTATTGGCTGCAACAGAGACACGGAGGGCTAACCCAGGGGTGGCCATCTACAGTCCTCAGCGGCCTCCAACAGGTGAGGTTTTCAGGATATCCCTGCTTCAGCACAGGTGGCTCAACCATTGACCTAGCCGTTGATTAAGCTACCTGTGCTAAAGCAGGTCCTGAAAACCTGAGCTGTTGGTGGCCCATGATCACTGGAGTGGGCAGCCCCTGGGCTAGAGGTTAACACTTGATTGACTAGCCCCTCCCCATTCAGAGGCCTCAATATGGAAATCGTCCATTTTCAAAAATCAGAACGGACAAGTCCTTTAAGTCTGGTTCCATTCGTTATAGGAACGTATTTGTGCGAAGTATCAGGGATTGCCCCACTTTACAGCACCCGAAGCACATGCCAGGAGAGGCCCTTATGACGTACCAGGTAACACACATCCTGGACACTTGCTTGTTTTATAGAGGCAGATCTACCTGACTTATCAAACAGAGAGGCCAACCTGATCGAAATGTGATGCCCCTCCACTGCCGCCACCTGGGGCCTGGTCGCAGTCATGTGATCGCTACATGCACTGTAAAGGTTGATGGGTAAAAACTGTAAATAGGGTGTGGCCAACTCCAGTCCTCAAGGGTCACCAACAAGTCGGGTTTGAAGGATATCCCAACTTCAGCACAGGTGGCTCAGTCGCCTTTGCTGAAGCAGGGATATCCTGAAAATCTGACCTGTTGGTGGCCCTTGAGCAGTGGTGGATTTCCCGTTAGTCCTGGACCTAGGGCAGCAAAAATGTCCGTCCCCATAAACATTTGCTGTGCTCTCGGACCTAATGGGAAGGCACTTACATGTTGGGCCCCCCCCCTCCCGAATCGCAGCGTCAAAAGACGTTACCATGGCAACGCGATGCTGTGATGTCACGTTGGTGACCGCTGTGAATCGGAAGGAGGGCGGCAGCGAGGAGGCGGCTGCTATATGTAGGTGCCATGGAGCGGCGGATCTTGAAATCCGCCGCTGCGCTTGAGGACTGGAGCTGGCCAGCACTGCTGTAAATGTTAGGTGAGCGCTTTACAATCCCACACTGTTCAAACAGATCAGCAATCCTGCAAACTGTTATTCTTTGTTACCATTTTTTGTGTGTCTGAACCCAATCCACAAACCTTGTGTTGCTTTCATTACACAGGCGCAAAAAGTAACTTGTCCTGAGGAATCCATCCGAACTTTCTGTTGAAGCTTGGGATTATTTGTGAATTACATCTTGATGACCGATATGGAAATACCCACATGTTGAAGTCTCTGTAATGTGAGTACCTGCTTTTCTGTTAAATGGCGCCAGTATTTTCACCAAAACATATTTTTTTCTATATTCTCCTAATTTTGGGCTCTTATGACATTATAAATATTGTAGTCTCGTGGGACAGAGAGGTCCCTATGTTGCTGTGGTGGCCTTACACCTTAAACATTGGACCAGCTAAACCAGGGTGCCCTGTCACCCAGGGGTGCCTCAGATTAATCTTAAAGGTGCTCTGTGAAGTGAACAACCAAATGCTGCAATGTTTTATGAATTTATTGCTGATAAAACATTTACATTGTAATATTTAGATTTTCTGTTCTTTAAAAATACAGTCAATGATAACACTGTAACTGTAAATGGATACCTATTTGACGTTTCTATCCAGTTGTATTTAAATATAAAAGTGACAATGGATAAGATGATGCCCTGGCAAATTGGAGCATCTCACTAGCTGGGTTCTGAGGGTGGGGGGCGGGGAAGGTTGAGGAAACACAGCTAAACTGTTCACTTGGATGCAAACTATCTGAAGAATTAACCCATTTGTGTATCGCCTCCGGTACTAGTGAAGTCCTCATGGTTTAGAGGTGGAAAGGAGTTGGTGGAAGAGCAGGTGAGGGAGCAATGGAAACATAGCAAAACTCATGAAAGAAAATGTGTTGTTTCTGCTGTGTAATAGACCCTAAAGCATCTTTCTAACATGACTTCTGCCAAATCCTGGCGTATTTGGTAGATGAGTCATTAACACACAGATACATACAGACTTGCTCGAGCATGGAACACACTGGACCGCATGCGCATGATCACACAAAAAGCTTTGTGTGATATATAGATATATGTATACACACACACACACACACACACACACACACACACACACACACACACATGCAGTTGTTGACAAATCACCAAAAAATCTACTCGCCACCTAGTACCAAACGTGTGCTGCTTGGGCAAATATTTACTCGCCCGGGGGTTAAATCCACTATATATACTGTTATAATGCTAGGATTTGACGCCTGGGATATTTTGCGTTTATGGTTGCTGTGACCCTGATAAATTGGTTAAATCCATGCAGTTATGTATAAAGTAATGTCCACATCTGCCGTTTGTAATACCCTTTTTTACCCCTTCAGTATTACAAGGGTTAAGTAGCTGTGCATTTGTTTTTGTACTTGGTATATAAGATGTGTTTTCTCCGTCTTGGTTTTCCCTTGTGTTCTACAGTTCTAATGCCTTTTGTTGGGGCACTGAGCAGTGGAAACTGGTCTTTAATCTTCATTATGTGCTCTGACAGCAGATTATGGGCTATATTCACTAAGCCACGCTATTCTATGTGACGCCTTACAACTGTTTCACATGACTTGGCCACAAAGTGGTTTTTGTTGCTGTAAGATGTCTTATAGAATAGAATTGCTTAGTAAACATGGGCCTGTGTGTTTGTTAACCAGAAAAGTGACACACCTTACTCCATAGCTAATATAGAGAACTTGTGCGTTTTATCTGTATGTCTCACACAGGTCCCCAAACGTGCTTCATTGTCACATCCACACACCGTTGTTAAGCAGCAGACAAGGGTTCTGTGTAGTAAAAAAACAAATGAGCACACTGTCACCTATAGCTTACTAGCCATTATTGCAGCCCCTATCCTGAAAAGTGCCCTCTAAGGCTAAGGCCCCGCTCCCAGAGTCAGCGCGCCCGCACTGCAGACAGGCGGTGTGCTGACATACACAGACCGCGATATGCGGTCTGTAGGGAGCGGGAGGTGGGCGGGAGTGGGAGGCTTGACAGGGAGGGGGGGCGTGGCTTGAGCGGAGGGACCCGCTACTCTCCCCCCCTCCCTCCACGGACTCGGGCTGGAGCTGCTGATGGTAAGCAACACACACACACACACAGGCACTCATATACACACACACACAGGCACACACACTCATACACACACACACACACACACACACACACACACACACACACACACACACACACACACAGACAGAGGCAGGCACTCACGCACTCAGACACATACACACACACAGACACGCACGCTGCTTTCACTCCACACTCCTCCCCGCTCCCCGAAGCCTCTCCTCCTCCCGAAGCCTCCCCTCCCCATTGGCTCACAGCCACACCACGTGACGCGTCAACGCTAGGGATCACCATTTTCTTGTGTCCCATAGCGGCTGACGCGCCACAGCGTGTAGTGCGCTGTGCCGCCAGGGGGGACCAGCTCGGGAGGATTCCCCTCCTGGTGGGGAACTCGCGTGTGGCCGCCCGCGCCAACGAGCGCAGCGGGACCGAGGCCTAATATGGGAGATCAAGGGACTTGCCTAATGTCATAAGGAGAGCAGATACTGTGATTCAAACCAGGTTCACTCAATTCAAAGTCAATTACCACCAAGGTACGCCTTCTGCCACTGCAAAGACATACAATAAAAGAATCCTATGCAAACGACATTGCCGGCCGTTTCTCATGTACCATAGAATCCCGCTTTCCCAGACATTAGTTGCTCACTGGAGACAGTAACACTGCAGTGTGAGGTTATCGACACCCCAGCAATTCCACTTTAAATACCTCAGTTCTTGAATATGGAAATCGCGCTCGTCTGGGATCCTAAGGGAGATTCTTCTGGAAGGTCTCCTCTCCCGCTGCTCCCTCTCCCTCCGGTGATCAGCCGGCCAGATACAGTCCAAAATGCAAAAAAGAGATGGGAGGTGGAGCGCAGAGAAAGAAAAAACCAGGGTGAGATAGGTTCAATTTATTACAACAACAGAAGCACAGAATTACTTACAATTAGTAAAACAGCAGCATGTAGATACTCCCACAGGAATCTGATCTGCAACTATTTGGTTACCCCCGTCCTGACTGCAACACACTGCTTCAGTCACACAGGGTCCCTGACCCGGAACCGGAAGTGTAGCGACCGAGCAAAGGGCGGGCTCTCTCTAGCCGTGGCAAGGGCTACAGCAATAGCAACAGCCACTCAAGACTCACGGGGGAATACCAGCAAAAAACAGAAAATAGGGAGATTCTACTGTGCTAAAGATGCACTCCTACCCAGGAGTGCAACATAAAAGTATTGAAACAACCCTCTACGCGTTTCGCGCAGTATAGCGCTTCGTCAGGAGGTATTAGGGTATTGCAGGAGGTGGTCTTATATAGGTCACCACCTAATTAACTTTAAATACCTTTCACAGACCTGGTCTGAGACTGGAGCCTACCAAACAGGTTGGCTTTTGAAACTCTACGTCGCGGTGATGATACGTCTGTAACATTAGGGGACATAATAGTGGTGGTAAATTCATAGGCCACTGAAACCTCTCTTTGTGAGTGAAATAGCAGTACACTACATACAGTACACCACACTAAAAGGGATATTGTAATTTGGAAGAATAATCAGAGGCAGGTTTTTTTTTTGTCAGTCTTTAGGGCCTTGAACAATTTGCAGTTCCTTGAGTTTCCACTTTCAGTGGGAAATGTACACGTTCTCCTGGTGAAATTTGGCCTTTAGACTCCAGGGTTGAGTAACAGTGGTAATAAAAAAAAAAAAAAAAAAAAAAATATGAATCGGAAGAATGTAATAATTCAAGATTTTTTCCTCATCGAAACCTTAAACGTTTATAAAATGTAAAATGACAAACTCATTTTTTTGGTATTTTTTTTAAATATATATAGTTTAACCGGTTGGTTCTAAGCTAAGTTGGTGGAAAAGGTGTGGGGTCCCAGCACTCACTCAATGAAAGAACAAGTGTAGGCAAAAAAAATTATTATATTTGCGATTTTCGCAAGAAATTGGTACAATTTGCAGAGATCCATTCACACAAACGTGCTGGGAAGTTTGTGAAGGGGACAAATATCTCCAGTGTGTCAGGTTAGAAATCCCTAGGATCATCTCTGGCAAATAAGCAAAGCGTTTTGGCAAAAATCTTGCTTTTAGAAAACAAAGCTAACAAAAGATAATTTTTCGGGAAGATAATCTGGAGGAATTTTTGGGCCTACTACTCGTATGGCACAAAGTCAGTCACTTGTACAAAGTCAAACCGAGTCCTACGGGTGTCTCCCCAGTGGAGTGAACCGCTTAAACAGTGTGTAGTATTTGCTCTAATGTGACACAAGATTAGTCTCAACCCCTGAGGAAGTGACGTTTCATGAAACGCGTAGGGTCAGAGGCATTCACCACAGTTGATCCTGGGACAGGCGATCGAGCAAAGCAGAGCTTTCCCATTACTTCCTGCATTGCGCACACATCCACTGCGGACCGCGAGGAGAGCGCTTGAGCACTGAACATCCAGTACGGATGATGTCGGTGTGCCCTGCAGGGACTCTTTCAACTACCGCAGAAGGTCGAGGACAACGCGGGAGGTACCGGATCTCATATATTGTCGGTGTTGGTGCGAGTACCCTGGAGGGACTACCTTTACAGCCATCGATTGCCAGCTACTTCGGATAAAGACTATCCCAAATGCTCTGTGAAATCCTACTTGTCGTAAGTAGGATTTCAATTTTTCTCATTGGAGGACCAACACAAGTGTCCCAGTGATCTAGACACATGTCTTTCTAATTTTATTATTCTAATTACGTTTTTCAGCTTATTAGGTGTTGTATATTGTATTGTCAGTTTGTCAGTGTTGGTATTGTCTATGGCTGCCTACAGTTTGTAACAGTTACACACTATATTTCCTTTGTTTATTTTTCATATGTTGTGAGACTGTTCCTGTGGTTCATCTGAGGATTCAGGGATCATCCAGACTGGACATTCATGTATGGTCAGATTCCATATACAGGCATACCCCGCATTAATGTACGCAATGGGACCGGAGCATGTATGTAAAGCGAAAATGTACTTAAAGTGAAGCACTACCTTTTCCCACTTATCGATGCATTTACTGTACAGCAATCGTCATATACATGCATAACTGATGTTAATAACGCATTTGTAACGGGCTCTATAGTCTCACCGCTTGCGCACAGCTTCAGTACAGGTAGGGAGGTGGTTTTGCTATTCAGGATGTGCTGAAAGGCGCATGCGCGAGCTGCTGTTTGCCTATTTGGCGATATATCCTTACTCGCGAGTGTACTTAAAGTGAGTGTCCTTAAACCGGGGTATGCCTGTACTTGATGTTACCAGGCACCAGATTTTATTTGTTATAAAAAGATTGTTAAAAGATTTTTTTTTTGTGCCAAAACACTTTGTTTATTTGCCCGTGTGGCGATCCTAGCAATTTCTGATCTGACACTTTGGAGACATTTGTCCCCTTCACAAACTTGTGCGTGCGTGTTTGACTGGATCTCTGTAAATTGTACCAATTACTTGTGAATTTGCAAATACAATATATATTTTTTGCCTCCAATTGTTTATTTCTTTGAGTGCTGGGACCCCACACCTCGTCCATTGATTTACTTTTTTCGACCCTGGAAGGCGTCTCGTGTGCCACTGCACAAACGTAATTGATCACGATAATCAAACAGTAAATATATTCTGTAGCTGAGTCGCTACTAATGCCCGGGGACACCCTGGTCCTGGGATACTTACTGTTTAGTTTCTAGTGTTTTCGCATTCATCAAAATGGCCACCAAATCAGCCCAGGTCCCACAGGCCGTAGGAAACGGCAGCGTCATCAGGGTGATCATGTGACTTTCTATTGGCTGACCGTGGCGGCGCTTTTTGAATATCCGTGAAGGACACAAGTAATTAAAACTAATTTTCTCGGTGACCGGGAGGGGGCTCCCAGGGCTGCAAATTGTGCTGTTCAGCTTTGCTATGCAAAATGGCGGTTGGTTGTAGGGGGACTAAAACCTTAAAGCAGCAAAGTGTATTAATGGCAGTGACCTGATTCTGGGGTCCAAATCTGACACCTAATAAATATTCTTACATAGTTGGTTTGCAAACACAGTGAGCTGAGACTTGGGAGGGTTGTGGTTTCATCTGACTGCTTTTGTCACTGTGTTCAACAGTTTGCACAGGCAAATCTCCCCTCTCTGTCCCTTATCTTTCTTGGCTGTTTGTAAAGACCGGGTGGGCATAGGGTAAAGAAAACTCCATGGACAAATTATTCCCCATTTAGAGGCCCCCAAGCAATGCAAATTGCAATTAATTCCCAGAGAAACAAAAAGACAAATATTGGCTATTGGCACGGTTAGATTTGTTTAACAAAGTCGATTTACATTGCTTTAAATAGTGTTTTTTTTCTCCTTTCTTTTTTTCTTTCCTCCCCGGAGAGCGGCAGACACACCACAGGGTGACATGACTTCATTTGCAATTCAGGCCAGAGAACGCAGATGTACGTGTCCAAGGTCTGCTACTAAACCAGCTGCCTTGTTAAATATTAACTTTCTATTATGGTGTTGACCACACCAAACTCTGCAGCAAAACTGCTCTGCTCACATCTGGTCTCTGTTTAAAGGCCCAGTCCCACATAGCAGGTCAAATAAAATGTATATTAAACAACGTAATGGTGTAATCCGCTTCTCTAGTATTCTATCCCCTGTTTAACGCCCCTGCTTATCTTTGTCTGTCGGATAAGGGTGAAGAAATTACACACACTTATATATATATATATATCAGTCTCACTCACACTCACTCACATTCATTCCACTAAACATTAAATAAATAAAAGAAATAAATAAAAGGAAATAAATGAAAATGTAAATAATAAAGTAACTAAATAAAATTAACTCACATTCCAATCAACATTAACCTACTCCCATTCACTAACCAAGTCATCTCACATTCACTCACTCACATTCACTCACTCACATTCACACACTCACATTCACCGACTTCACATTCACACACTCACATTCACACACTCACATTCACACACTCACATACATACACTCACTCACACGATCATACACACACGATCATACACACACGACCATACACACACGACCATACACACACGACCATACACACGATCATACAACATACAGAGGATCATCACACACACTCATACAGATGGATCATACACACACACTCATACAGATGGATCATACACACACACATACAGATGGATATATATAGATCTATCTCAAAGAAAGCACATAATAAACCACCACCAATAGAAGTATTTGTGAAACATACAGATCTGATCAAAATACAAATCCCTTAGTTATTCTACGCTTTCCCTATTAAGTGAGACTAAGAGGTCCTTAACCCCACACCGCTGAATAGAAAAGGGTACCTAGGCACACAAAAAGGCGAAAGAAGGATGTTGACTGGAAAAAGGACAAACAATAGAGTAGTACTGTAGGTCTCAAATGTGATTTAAAAAAACTGTCCAGAAACTCTGTCCTTTGTATATTTATATCTCTATGATTGTGTAGACTTCAGGTGGATTGCTGCCTTTGACTGTTTTGTCTTCAAATATCAGTGTTTGTCCCTGCGTCCCATAACAAGGTGTCGCACAGAATGATCCGGCTGGACCTGTCCCTGTCTCACGTTAAAGTGTTCGCACACAGGCTTTCTAACGCAGCCTATAAATTCACCATCCATGCTCTCGTGAGCATCCTGCGGCCTGTTTGTATGGTGCGCAGCAGCACATAAATCCACTATTCACCTGCAGTATTCTGCCATCAGTGGGAAGTCGCACACTGTATATTGAGGTACTGTGAAGCGGTCAAATAAAAGGGGCTTAAATGTTCTTGAGCAAGGGGAACCGGGTCTCATCATATTAAGGACTATGGCTGTGTCTACTGTTGGCTGTTGCACTGTAGGATTGCTGTACATTCTGCTACCTTTCAATGGACCAATAAGTGAGGTGTTCATAGATGCAGTTAATGCATAAACTTACCGACTTCACATGTCCTTTCCAGATGTTTAAAGGGTCTGTCCCTTAAATTAAGTGACTCAAATGACAGTTTAAAGGGTCAGTCCCACATAGGACCAACATGACCTAATGAGCGTGACTATGTTCAATAGCTTAAAGGATCAGTCTATAGAGGACCAACATATTGACGGTCCCTTCAGCACTTAAGAGTTTTTAAAATCCTCTTATGTTACAATTCAAGAGCAGATCCGTCTTTACAGCACAGATTTAATTAGTGACTGCAATTTCCTCCTTAGGAAATCATAGTTTAGATTCAGCGCTTATGACAGGAATCCTAAGGAGAAATACAAAAAAAAAATGAATAAAGAGCAGACTGCATATTCTCGTACTTTGCCATTTACCCCTAAAATGTTTCCTTCAGAAAGCCAGGAATGCAAAGACAATATGAAAAAAGGAAGTGTGTTGTTGTCTTTATGCAAGATGTATTTGCCCGTGTAAATAAACTGCTATCTGGAATATAAAAGACATATTATGAATACACTGCTCCGGAGGCTTTAGTCAGTTTGAAATATCCGTGTTTAGGATTAAAGGATTTCAGTATGGTATCATCTACTATCAGCAATAATGCAGACTTTCTATCAGCTCTTCTGTGTCTGTCTCTTTCTTTTCGCGTGACTGCATCTTTATGAACAGATTAATTTAGCTTTGTGCTGATTTTATTTGTTTTGCCAGGAGCAATTTCTGGTCCATGTGTATTGACTGTAGCACTGGGGCCTTTCTGTTTCCATGTATAGTTTCGACTAATTGTGTGAAGTATTGTCGGGCACGGAAGAAATGTATGGTAGGTTTCCTCTGTCTCCACTAAAAGAAAAGGTTTCATTTCAAGCCGTGTTTTTTTTTTATTTTTATAAATACAATGGGAACTTGGTGTCTAAGGATCTGAAGAGAGTCAGCTCCTGAGATACGAATGTGTAGAGGTACGGGCATTGCATTCTCTTCCAGTGATGCCAAAATGCCAGTTGACATCTCCAGTGTCATGAGGGCCAATAGTTGGATGCCAGGTCTGTTGCGGGTTCTTTGCCCATGTGAGGCGGAGATGTGAATGCCAGCGTGAAACCAGAAAGTGATGCCAGTACCTTTATGGGTAATTATCTTAAAGCAGCAGTCCAAGCTGCTGTTTAAAAAGAAAAAAAAAATATTCCCTTTATGTGCATCAATACAATCCACACAATAAGTAATTTAGCTAAGTTGCCAATCGATCCGTTCTCCTGTGATCGATCAGCTAAGATTCGTCTTGGGGGTTCTCTAAATGGCTGTCAGTGCAGCAGAAAAGGACCAAAGATGCAAAGTTCTGTGGGGAAGATCATGTGACCAGGCAGTCACTAGATACAATTGGTGCACTGCTAGAGAGAGGGCAGGGCTCAAAAGGGGGCATGCCAAAGCCTGTTTCAGAAGAGGAAGGGGATGTAACTTTGTAAATAGTTGCTATAGAAACAAAATGCTTGTAAAATTGTAATACATAACTGTCGAGTTGTAGCTTTTTTTTTTTAACAAGTATTTTCTCGTAGTACAGAACTGATTTATTTAAAAAAACAAAAACACATGTAGGATGTTGCTTGATCTGCACTTTTAAACTGTGGGTGTCCCCTGAGCTGAAAATTTACGAGATGCGACTCCATGGTTGGATGCGAGGGTAGTGTGGCTTAAATTTATATAGTTAAAAAAATGGTTGTAACTGTTGAAATTAGTCCAGTTTGTATTTTTAGGATTAGATTTTTGTGTGCAACAAATATACACACAAAGTAAATCTAAAACAAAGACCGCCTGAACCTGTCCCTGATAATCTGAGTCAGGCCACCCTATATTAGATATAAACCCGGGACTGTCTGAGCCTGTCCCAGATACTCTCCAGCCAGGATGTCACCTTACATTAGCTATAAACCCAGCACTGTGTGAGCCTGTCCCTGATACTCTGCATTCAGGAGGTCACCTTTGCAGAGAGAAGCTGTGTCTGAGCTGGAAAAGAGGAGGCGGGCGGCAAGAGATTGCAGGCAGACAAACAAGCCTTATAGCAAAGTGCCCAAACACAATGCAAAGGCTGAATGTGCAAAGGGAAGAGAGGCTGGGAGTCCTCAGCACATGGAAACTGAGGCTGAGAGTCCTCAGCACATGGAAACTGAGGCTGATAGCCTCCTACATGGGGGGATTGCAGCAGGAGTCAGTCAGGAGGCAAACACAGGTACATTGCAGACAGCAGCGGAGGCAGAAACAATGGAAAGAGACCCTGAGAAACTTTCTTCTCACTCAGAGCCCATTGCAATAAACTCTGAAGAGGCAATGGAGCTAAACTGTGAGCCAGAAGGGGTTAACGCCCTGACAGATACACAGATTACACAGGTACCTGAAACCAGCACTGCTAACCTGGAACAACTCTCAGCTGCATGGAGACACACAGAGGCTGCAGGGAGACACACAGAGGCTGCAGGGAGACACACAGGCTGCAGGGAGACACACAGAGGCTGCAGGGAGACACACAGGCTGCAGGGAGACACACAGAGGCTGCAGGGAGACACACAGAGGCTGCAGGGAGACACACAGAGGCTGCAGGGAGACACACAGAGGCTGCAGGGAGACACACAGAGGCGGCAGGGAGACACACAGAGGCGGCAGGGGGAGACACAGAGGCGGCAGGGAGACACACAGAGGCGGCAGGGAGACACACAGAGGCTGCAGGGAGACACACAGAGGCTGCAGGGAGACACACAGAGGCGGCAGGGAGACACACAGAGGCGGCAGGGAGACACACACCCGCAGGGGCGCAGTGTGGACAAAACAGAGGCTAGGCAAGGAGACACACAGAGGCGGCAGGGAGACACACAGAGGCTGCAGGGGAGTCAGATTGCCAGAGAGGGGAAATCTCACTGAGAGGAAAATCAGCTGTACCTGGTGCCTGCAATCAGCACAGATAGTCTGGATCAGGTTTCAGCTGCCGGGGGCTCAAACTGATAAGAAAATACAGAACCAGCAAAACCCAATGACTCACAGCAAAACGCATGGAAATCACTGAAAGGTTTGAGATTCTTTCCCACTATTCCCATAAAAAACCCTTTAAGAAGAAGGAATGTGGTGAGACTGACATTTCTAGGAACAAGAGAGAAAGATCCAGGTTTGGATTATGTGGGGAATACACTAATAAAGAAATCTTTGCGCTTTGACCCAGAGGATGTTGACGCCCTCCTGCATGGCCCTTATTCACCATACTACGATATCAGTTTTAAAACCTCCACCCACTTGAGAAATTCTGGGAGCGATACAAAGCAGTGAGTAGCAGCCCTGAGTGGAAGTCTTTTTTGAGGCCACAGCGATATCTAAACCTGAGACAGTGATAGTGAATATTATCTTTGACCACGAATCTATCCCAGTGGCTGACATTGAGTTCTGGCTGAAGCGCCAGTGTGACATACTCAAAGGACCAAGGAAGCTGTACAATGGGGAATACCGGAATGGAGGATATCAGTTTGAGGTGAAACTAGTATGTGCAGACAACACTGACATATTTACTAAACTTCCTATACATTGGAAATGAAAGAGGAAGGTGTTTTTACCGTGGGCAGCCCAAATGTTGCTTTAAGTGCGGATCAAGATCACACTTCTCATCAGGATGTAACAAGATCAGATGCAGTCTATGCAAAGATTTGGGGCACCACCGAAATGAATGCAAGAACAACAATGTGTAACTTGTGCTCAAAAAGTGGGCATTCGTACAATGTCTGTCCCCATACCCAACACAATCAAGCACAAGAGTACGTTCTGCAGCATTCTGCAACAGAGGTGTATAGAGAACTGCACTCGGAGGCACAGAGGCCATCTGCAGAGAGGAGGGACTCCATGGGCTTGCGCCCGATTGAGGAGGTTTTAAAGGAAATTCGCAATCCAATCACAGTAGAAAGAGAGAACACCAGAAGTAATCCCCTCCCTTCTCAGACCCGACAGAACAAAAACTCCCAAGAGGGACAAGTGCACCAGGAGAGATGTGAGATGGAACTGCCTCTCTAAAATAAAATAGATCAAAGCCAGAAGGCTCTCCCTTCTCCAGATCATCTAGAAGCAGCAGCTGATGGTGAGGAAGCAGGAGGATCTATATGGGAGGTTCGGAAGTCCTGGAAGAAAATTCCCACAGCTGCAAAGTCAGCAAGTAAGGACAATCCTCGTGCAGCTGAACTTGTCCAAGATTTTTTTTAAAAAGTTGCCTTACTGCAGTGATTGACCGCCTAACGATACGGAACATGTTTCAGCCACTACAAAGTCCTGGGCTGATAGGGTGGAAGATCAGGAAACAGAGGAACAGAGTACCCACGAAGTCCCAGATGCAGAAGCAACTAAGAATTCCCAGGAGGCACCATCTCAAAACATCAGCAGGAGAGAGGTGGAACAATCCACAGGATCCACTGTCATACTGTACGTACAACCATTACCCAAAAGACAGATGGTAAAAGTGATAAACCTATAGCTTCACAGGACATGGAGATGAGGCTACCTTCCAACATAAGAGGGTCATCGCCTGGCAAAGGGAAAATTAAGGGGAAAAATCACAAATAGAAGACGTGGAGTGCAATCACAACTCAGAATGACACATCCCTTCCTCACCCCTCTAAGAGTAGGGTCTTTAAATGTCAACTCCATAAAATCCAGGAAGAGAAGATCGCTGGCATATAACGCCTTCAAGGACCCGGATTTTGACATTTTGTTCCTGCAGGAAACCAGACACTCGTCCCTTAGGGACATTTCGGCAGTTTCCGCGGAATGGACAAGCGGTGCATCTTTTTGGTCCTACGGCCCTGACCTGTGTGATGGGGTGGCCCTGACCTGTGTGATGGGGTGGGATTTCTATTCAAGGGATATGACTTCCAGTGTGAAAAAGTGATTGACTTGAGCCCAGGCTGATGTCTTATCCTAGATGTGTCATTCCAGAATGTCAAGCACAGATTAATTAAGGTATATGGCTACCAAACGAAAAAACAAAGGGATTTGTTTGGTTAAACCTTTTTGAATTTACTTCTAAATATCTCGTTCTAGGGGGTGATTTTAATTGTGTGACACCTCAAATCTAGACCGTGGCAGCGGTAGAGAAGTATTGGAATATGATATAGTGTTCCTAAATGAATGTGTAGACAGGCTAATTTAAGTGATGTTTATAGATTTCACAAACCAAATACTCCAGGATACACATATGTATGTGGGGAGAGAAAAACAAGAAGACAGGTTATATGTTAGGAGCAATGTAAATACTGCCAGCTGCAGATTGTCACCAGTAGAATATTCTGACCATGCTATTCTACAGATAACCCTACACTTAGATTCCTCTGTGATTCTAGGTCGCAGTGTTTGGAAGCTGAACTCCTCCATGTTACAGGAGGAGGCTGTATGAGAAAGTTTCCTACAGTTCTTCAAGGACTGCGTATCCACACAAGTTCTGTATCCCAATATAGTGCATTGGTGGGAGGTCACTAAAAAACACATGAAAAACATAATTTTTTAAAAGAGAACCTCAGGTGTAACAAACCAGGTGAGGTATAAGAAATATTTGGCCCTCCGCTCTAAATTGCTGCAACTATATACGGGAATGCAGAATGGTCTAAGAGTGACTTCTGAGCAGTATAGGTGTGTTAAATAAAATATGAGGTTATTACAAACTAGAAGGATTTTGATGGCTGTGGGATTTATTCTCCAGAACCCTTTGAAAATTGTAAAACCAGAACTAAAAAGAAGGTTATATGTGGCCTAAAAGATGCACAGGGTGTGTGTGTGTGTAACTAGTAAAGATGAGATGCTTAACGTTGTCACTGAATACTATGCAGAGTTTTTTTTTTTAGCAAAAAAACTATTGATCCGGTAGAAATGGGCAATTATCTTGTTTCTATTAACGTCCCATCAGTTTCTGAGGATGACCTGATAGGCTTAGACTCCCCAATCACAGCAAGTGAAGTGTCTTATGCAATTAAGACCCTCTCAGGTAATAAAACCCCCGGGGCAGATGGAATCACTGCTGAATTTTATAAAGTTTTCCGTGAGATTTTAGCTGAAATATTGGCAAAAGTATATAATGCTTCTCTGGGAGGGATAGGTCTCTCTCACTCAGAGTGAATCCCTTTTGACCTTATTATATAAGAAAGGGGATCCGAAAGAATGAAAAAGTTGGTGGCCAATAGCCTTACTAAATAATGATTATAAAATCTTAGCGAAGATCCTTATAAATCGGATGAGTAACATTGCTGAGAAGGTGATAACGAGTTCCCAATCCTGTGCCATTAAGGGAAGGAACATCGCTAATAACTTAATTAACATTAGGGAGATGTTTGAGATGGGCAGGAATGGAGGTCTATCGGGGTACCTGTTAAATCTTGACCAGGCCAAAGCCTTCGATAGGGTGGATCATGATTATCTTTTTAAAACTCTGTAAATATCTGGTTTCCCAGATACCTTTGTGGAGAAACTGGCTCTGCTGTATGAAGGAGCTTATGGAAGACCGGTCATTAATGGCTGGGTAGGGGAATCTTTTCCCATAAAGTGTCTTTTTAAGACAACTGGAGCAGAACAGTCACATACAAGCCATACCCTGTGAGGGTTCCCAACACGAGGGGCGAGTTACGTGCCAGGCGTATGCAGACGACGTTTGTACAGGCAGTCCTCGCTTTACAACGCTTCGCTTTACAACGAATGGCTTATCCAACGCTGTGCAATGCATACCTATATTCATTTTTACAACGCCAAAATGGCTTATCCAACGCTCTTACGACGCTTTGCAATAATAACTGCTCTGGAAATTACTTCTGTTCCCAGGAAAAAATTGTACTTGGTAGTATTGAGCAGAATATGTGTCTCACAATTAGATCTGAAACACTGTGATATAGAGGACAGAGGACAGAGGCCTTACAGAATCTATTAGACCAGAGAATCCCTCTTGGGGTTCAGGATACCGTCTGGGTGACTTTCCGTGGGCGTCTTTATATAAAAGCAAATTTAAAATATAAAAACATAGCGGATAGGAACTGCCCCCGAGGTTCCTGTGCTGGGATCCTGGAGACGATGGAGCACCAGGCTCAGACAGTACTGGAGTCAGACCCAGTCTACATTAGATATAACAGTCCTTGGAGATGGAAATCGCGCTCGTCTGGGATCCTAAGGGAGACTCCTCTGGAAGGTCTCCTCTCCCGCTGCTCCCTCTCCCTCCGGTGATCAGCCGGTCAGACACAGTCCAGAATACAAAAAAGAGATGGGAGGTGGAGCGCAGAGAAAGAAAAAACCAGGGTGAGATAGGTTCAATTTATTACAAAAAACAGAAGCACAGAATTACTTACAATTAATAAAACAGCAACATGTAGATCCTCCCACAGGAATCTGGTCTGCAACTAGTGGGTTACCCCCGTCCTAACTGCACACACTGCTTCAGTCACACAGGGTCCCTGACCCGGAACCGGAAGTGCTACGACCGAGCAATAGGCGGGCTCTCTCTGGCCGTGGCAACGGCTACAGCAATGGCACCAGCTACTCAGGACTCACGGGGGAGTACCAGCAAAAAACAGAATTAGGGAGATTCTACTGTGCTAAAAGATGCACTCCTACCCAGGAGTGCAACATATAGGTATTGAAACAACCCTCTACGCGTTTCGCGCAGTATAGCGCTTCGTCAGGAGGTATTAGGGTATTGCAGGAGGTGGTCTTATATAGGTCACCACCTAATTAGCCACCACACAATGCACATGTGTCAAACCATACTTTTAAAATACTTCCCAATGGTGAATGTGACTAGAGGACATATATTATACATATAAAAACACTGAACATATTTACACATAGAAAATGTAATAATACCTAATATAAAATTTACAAATGCATGTCTACCTATACACATATACCAATATTACAATTAATAATATAGATTTAATTAGATAGCTATCCGTTTTTGATCCCTAATGATGCATATTATGTACCTGTACAGTTAGACCTTTTGCTAGCGTAAATCTCCCAATGGTACATACCAATATTAAAATAGATTGAAATAAAATTAAAAATCTAAAATTCCACATCTAAAAACTATATTCATACCTAAAATATGTGTTGATGATTTTATTGTAATTTCATTTTATTATTAATTATTTAAGAAAAGGATTTAATTCTATCATCTCATTAAGGCCACCAGGGATTTTGCTTTTCAAAGTATAAATCCAATACTGTTCTCTTTGGAGTAATTTTAGTTCTCTATTACCCTTCCTAATATCTCTTTCTACGACCTCCAAACCTCTAAAGTGTAAACCCTTTATTTCACCATTATGTTGCTCTAAAAAGTGCATGGCTAAATTATGTACCTTCCTCCCAGACTCTATATTACGTTTTACATTTTTGATACCATTAATGTGTTCTCCAATCCTTATTTTTAGAGGGCGGATGGTTTTACCAATATAATATTTTTTGCATGGGCAATCTATTATATACACTAAATGTGTCGTTTGGCATGTAATGAATTGATTTATTTTATATTCTATTCCTGTCTGATGGTCTTTGAAAACTTTTTCTTGGGACATATATTGACACATCACACATTTGCCACATTTGTGATTGCCCATCGGTTTACTTAAAAAAACTTTTATTTGTAGCAGATTTTTTGTTTGCTCCTTTTAGGAGACTTGGTGCTAGTATACTTTTAAGGTTTTTGGCCTTTCTAAAAACTATTTTCGGTTGGGCAGCTAGTTTATTATTAAAAACAGGATCCATTAATAAAATATTCCAATGTTTATTAATTAGCGTCTTTATCTTTGATTCTTGTTTATTAAAATTGGTAATAAAAAAGGGGGTTGAATTTTCTTGGATTTCTGGTATTTTCTTTTTAGATATGTAGATTGGATCTTGGTCTATTTTTACTGTTTCATTAAGGATTTATTTAAAATCTCTTTTCTGTATCCTTTATCAATAAACCTCTGTGTTAAGATATTTGTTTGATCATCACAGTCTATTGTTCAGAACAATTCCTACGTATTCTTAAAATTGTCCATAGGGGATATTATTAAGCCAATTGACAGAATGATTACTCGTTAATCTAGGTAAGAATTTGCATCCACCTTTTTAAAGAAAGTCTGGTTGTTATTTTATTACCTATGGCTTTTAAATTAAATCTAAAAAATTAATTTCTGTTGTACTAATATCACCACTTAGGACTATGTTGCGATCATTACAGTTTAGGAATAAAATGAATTCGTCGAGGGCTACCTTTGATCCAGACCAAATCAGTAGAATATCATCAATGTATCTACCGTAGTAGACCAAATGTTTACGATATATCACAGATGCCCACATTAAAATGCCAAATGTATAGAGAAGTGGTGCATGGTTTGTTTGGAGAGCACTTGCAGGATTACGGTGGGGGCACAGTGGTGTTAATGGACTGGTTATGTACAGGTTGTGGATCACCCGCAGTGTTCTTTCCACAGAAAGGGTTCTCGTGTCTCTAACCCAGGGGTGCGCAAACTGTGGAGCGCAAGATTTTGGGGGGTGGTGGGGGGGCGGCGCTTACAGAGGCTCCACGCTCTTACCCAAGGCATTTACATTAAATGCTGGGGACCGCGTATCTCTTACCTTGACTCGGATGATGTGTTGCTATGGTGATGCGGGGTCACGTGGCACCACAGTGTAATTTGACGCTGTAGGAAGGTTTGCGCATCCCTGCTCTAACCTGTGCAGTTCAACAGGTTGTGCAGCAGGCAAAGCAAGTAAGACAGAGAGAGAGAGGTGGGATATACAGTCCTGGGAGAGAAGTCCTGATAGAATTATGTCCATTTCTCTTTTCTGTATATTGTGTAAATAAGATGTAAAATTGTATATTTTAGATTGTTACATTTTTTGCTTTTGTATTGTTTGTAAATTTGTTTTGTTCTTTGTAATAATAAAAAAATCCCTACATTAGATGGAAAACCAGCACTGTCTGAGCCTGTCCCTGATAATCTGCAGCCAAGAGGTCACACTGTATTAGATATGAAACCAGATTATTAGGGACAGCCGCAAACAGTCCTGGTTTTAGATCTAATGCAGGGTGATCTGATTTAGGATTATCAGGACAGGCTCAGACAGTACTGGAGTCAGACCCAGTCTACATTAGATATAAACCCGCAAACTAGCTAAACCTGTCCTTACAGTAACCCTTTCAATCTTCACATCTGTACTACTTTGCTTTTGCATGCAGATCTTTCCACCTGAAGGAAAGGGTTTGTGCGTTAATGATATTGCACACGCCTGCTTCCTCCCCCCACCAAAAGACGCACAATGAATCGTTGTTACTCATTCCCAAAGTAGAATTTCCAAAGGCTCAGACCGTTTACAAAGAAAGAACTTGGACAAGTTAAAAGAAGCCCCACACTTTTATGAGAGCAGTGGCAGTTTCACAGTTCCCCTCTAATGAATATCACTGAGACAGCATTTCATACACAGGCTTTTATCTTCTAATCCCACTATCTCCCCTTTGAGCACATTTTCAAAGAGAACAAGTTTTTATTGCTGTGACTTGATCCTACGTATCACTTCATTTTCCTGTTTGCCAAGATGCAGCTGCAGGAAGAAACGGATTTCTGTTTGACAGTGGCTCCATTCTAATGGTCACGGTCTCCATGATGTACAATGGATATTTCAGAAGGTCTTGGTATAGTTTTGTGGGCGAGTTGCTGTGTAATGCAGTAGTCCCTTGGAGCAGATTTGGAAAGGTCTTCGGCATTGTGACCGTGTAATGCGCATAGGACAGAGGCCAGTACACTTCTGAAATGCTGCCAAGACTTTACCCCAGCGCACTTGCAAGCAGAAATAACCCTTATTCCATGTGGTGTGTTTTTCTATAATCGGACTCGTGGGCTTCTTGATATTTTAAGGATGGCCAGGCACAGACGGAAAATCTTACGAAAGCAGACCCCCTCCCCCAGAAGCCGATTCAAGTATATCTTCTATGATCGAATCGTGCGTGCTGAGCATGTCCTGCTTTTTACATTGAATGGTTACCTTACTCTAGAGCAGGGGTGGCCACGCACAGGTCAGGTTTTCTGGATATTCCTGCTTCAGCACCTGAAGCCTGACTGATATTCTGATTGAGCCACATGTGCTGAAGCAGAGCTATCCTGATGACCTGACCTGTTGGCAGCCCCTGAGGACTGGCTGGAGTTGGCCCACCGCCTGGTCTAGTGTCTGATGTTACCATGGTAACCTTTAGACTGGACTGGGTTCTGGGAAGAGCACCATTTTAACCTCCCTGCCAGTTAATATTTCAAATGCCAATATCTCCTGACCAAAGCATTGGGTTTAACATAAAAAAAAGTATTGGAAAGGGTAAGAGTGCTGAAAATGCAGGAAAATAAATGTGGCTTAGCATGGACTGGTCCCATAATGTATGCCGGTCTAGCCATGGCTAGTAAAAATTTCTTGACTATAAATCATAACTAGTCACTATAGCCACAGTACGGTAATGACGAGTAGATCACTTGCGATAAGTTTGAGTGTCTCTACTGGCAGGTGGTCTTATTGGGAAATGCAGCTTTGGATGTCTCTCTTGACCTTGACCGTACTGAATAAGCAGTGTATGCCATAAAACCGCTTCTCACGGGAGGACACCTTACAGCCCATTCAAATGAATTTAAGGGAGAGGGCTGGAAGGTGTTTTCATTGAATAGCACTGCTTAGTAAATATGGGCCTGTATGTCTACATGCTGTACTGGAAATGTGTTGCCAAGAGGCACATTGTTTTTAAACAATGCAGTCCTGCTGAAAACTTAACACTGGTGCGTAAAATGGGGGCACAGGAATATTCCCGGGGGGGGGGGGCATAGCGGCTACAGAAGTCCCGCGCTCTCCCCCCGGCACTTAAATTAAGTTCCGGGGGATCGCGTGAGGTCTCTGCAGCTTCTCCTACCTGATCTTCGGTGACACGTCGCCATGGTAACGTGACCCAGCTACATCATTTGACGCCGGAGCCGATCAGGAGGGGGGCGCAAGGTCAACTTTGCGCACCCCTGGTTAACACTACAATGCCCACCAGTATGACCTATTTTGAGAGCTCAATGTGACAGCCTTTTATCCCAAAAAACAAGCGGTGAGATTGACAGTCGCTACGTCATGTAGCCCCTGGTGTGCTGGACGCCATGAGAACGTAGCTACCTCAGGCAATCAGAGTTAGCTTTTACGGTGCCGGAGGTTATGGGATTGCTACATCTGGGATCATATGACCTTGCTCCGGCTCACTGAAACGGAAGTGGAGAAGGGGCTCCACTTCAGTTTTGATCAGGTCGACCGCTCCGTTGGAGTGTAGCTCGGTGATCCCCTATAAAACGAGCATTTGTGCCGTGATGTCCCTGGTAAACAAATAGGTCCCGATTTTTCCATTTCTATTAACAAAGGCCCAAAGCCTGCAGTAGTGTGTCCACATGGAAACTCCTGCGGTGTATTCTCACTTTCTCTACTTTGTATGGAAAACAGCTCTGTTCTCCTTGGTAGACAATCCAGGATCTCATCAGTAAACTGTAATCTTCTCAGGCAAGCTTCTCTGGGGTTTACTAATGGCACAAAGTGAGGGATTTCCAGGCATATTCATTGAATATTGGGCAACCTTTTTAGATCACTTAAATTGTAAGCTCTTTGTGGCATATACTCATTTTCGTAACGTTACTTTTCTCTCGAGCGTTTATTCCCATTATGCGTTATATTATGTTGTGTATCATTGCTGTGAAGCACTATGTACATGGATGGGACTATATAAATAAAGGATCGAAATGAATGAATAATCTTTGGTCCCCAATTAATAATGCAACTTTTTTTTTTTTTTTTAAACTAGTCGTTTCAGGATCACAATTACATGGTGACGACGTACTAATCCTGAAATCCCCTTTTAATATGAGTACATTTCACTTTGATCTCTGGAGGTGGATGGGAATGGTAATACCACAGGTCATTTCTGCAGAGCACTAATTGTTGAGCCACAATTCTTTCGATTAGGTGTTTAAAGCTGCAGTTCAGGCAATATCCTGCATGTGTTTTTTTTAATAAATCAGTTCGGTAGCAAGAAAAAAATACTTTTAGCATTTTCTGTTTTAAAATAAAAAACAACTTTGAAAAGACCAATTTTCTTGTATTCTATTTTAACAAGCATGCTTGTTACTATAGCAACCATTTACATTCCCCATATTTAAAGATGTCGTCAAACTTTGCCGATCAATAGACGGAGAACGAATTGACCGGCAGCTATGCAGTTTTTTAGGTAAGTAGAGATTGCCCACATCAAACTATTGAAGTTTAAAAAAAATAAAAAACAAAAACGGGAGCCTGAACTGCAGCTTTAAAGTTCCAGTGCCCTTGGTGTGTTTCCTGACAGCGGAACCCCAGGGTATTGTAGTGAAGCACTATATGCTGGCGGATCTCTATTGCAGCTTTGTCCCACTCCCAGTAAGTGGGACATTCACAGGAAAGCTGGCACGTGATGAGCCAGCACCGGTAAATGCTTTTAAGTGTAAAGGCGAAACACTGTGTCATGAGCTTCTGGGGACAGACAGAATAGGGACAGTCACAGCGAGAAGTGTACAGTGCGACGGTGACATAAAAAGGGCAGTCCGGGAGGCAGACACAGAAAAGGGACAGTGACAGACTAGACAGTAGGGACCGTGGTTCCTATTTATGTGAGGAGGAAATGGACCTCTAAGGAGTTTATATAGTAATAATAATGTTGCACACCAAAATCAAAAAGTAAATAAGCTTTCTGTTGCAGATTGCCAGACACAGGAACGGGAGCACCTCCGAGCTAATTTAGCCTTTAGCTAGAACACAAATGTGCAGGCTTTCCTTGAGAAAGATTGCACTGACAGCCGAAACGTCGTTTCCACCCAGCGAAATAACACGTTTGCAAATCATGCGTGTGTGTACACAAGGCACTGACAGGTCTTAAGTACATTTAAAAAAGTGCTTTTATCCATAGTGCACGCACACTTGTTATATTCAACCTGAGATGAGATCAATGAACCCAAGTAACAAAATAATTTGAGGAGTTGCTTTGACCTAATTATTGCAATTAAAAGATGTCTTAGAAAGATAGATTCAGAGATATATAGATATCTATATAGACACCTAATATAGATGCATCGAAATGACAGCTGTAGTTAAAACAAACGTGGATGTATATTGGATGTAAAGCTAGATATTCGTTTGATATGCAAATTGCTAATAGACACAAACTTTTGAATGCCACCATCCGCATATCTAATATCTTTATGATGGTATATGGCAATATAATGGCAATATAAGGGTAATCCCGTCCTAAGCGAGTTCTGCTTGCCATAACATTTCTCACTACTACTGTTCCTGTGCACTTTTCTTATGCAGCTGCCGATGCTCTCATTGTGCTCTTCACTGGAGCCTGTCACTAAACCTTGCACAGCACAGACACTTCCATGCCTTTGGTCCCCCTCTATACAACAGGCTTTGTATCCTTGAAGCAAGTTTCCTTCCTGAGTCACACAGCGTGGTGCAGAGGAGGAAGTGTCTGCAGCTTCCAGCCTCCCACTGTCATCATGTTACTGCTTCCATACTGTATACTGCACCAGGCTGACAGATACAGTTACAATGCATGCTGCAGCTGCTGTGATATGCTGCCAGCCACAGAGCTTGCCTGCTTGCACAAGAGCGAGCTCTGTATTGCACTTGCCTTCTCCTAAACAAGCAACTACCGTACTGGCCCCAATATAGTGCGACCTCACAGATATGACCCTAACGTTTTGAAAGTGTTCTACATGAAAAAAAAAAAAAAAGGTGTTAGGCTGCACATATAATAAGAGTACAGTCTTCGGAAGGACATTTTTAGGGGGGAAAAAAACATAGCACTGTATGCGGGCCAATATGGTAGTTTCCATGCTAAGTCTGTAGTGGTTTGGTAGAATGGAAAATTCAGTTTTTAAATGATGGTGTACAAAACGTTCCAAACCTCACAGGGCTCTTCACGTGTACAGAGCTTTCCAACCCTCTCAGAGCATATCACGTGTACAGAGCTTTCCAAACATCACAGGGCTCTTCACGTGTACAGAGCTTTCCAACCCTCTCAGAGCATATCACGTGTACAGAGCCTCAATCCTCCAAACAAAAACCTCACAAGGTGAACATACCAAACATTCACGTTAAGAGCTGTTCCAAACCCTCTCAGAGCATATCACGTGTACAGAGCTTTCCAAACATCACAGGGCTCTTCACGTGTACAGAGCTTTCCAACCCTCACAGGGCTCCTCTTCACATGTACAGAGCTTTCCAAACCTCACAGGGCTCCTCTTCACATGTACAGAGCTTTCCAAACCTCACAGGTCTCCTCTTCACATGTACAGAGCTTTCCAAACCTCACAGGGCTCTTCCTCATGAGTATTTAAGAACTGCAAGTTTTTGAAAACACTGCCCGCTATAATTTTATCTTTTTAAAGAGATCTTTTGCACCTTTAAAATGTATCACAGTCTACACTTCTGGAGCACCAATAGTAGTTTTTTTAACATGCATACTGTTGTCGTCTGGGGTTGGTCGCAATAACATTTATTTTTCAAGGGTTCTGCAGTTCTTGAGGATAAATTCTTGCGTTTAGCACTTTGGCCTCTCTTTTTGAATTTCTGTGTTTTTCTCTCAAACCTTATACCGTGAAAATTGTACAAAACCTCTCGGATGTCTGAGCGCTTTTTCCTACGACTCCAGTATATATTATTGAGCAGGCCTGGGGCTTTAAACTTTTGACAGATTGAACAAAGGAGAAAATGATAATACTAGAAGAAGCCTAGAAATGCCTGCAGGGACTCTTGCTCTAATTTGTACATTGTGCTACTTTAGAATAGACTCTGACACGTTTCTGTTAATATTCAAGCGCTTCAGATGATAAAATAAATGGTTTTGCCATGCCAAGGTTTTAATGGAGCTCTGTATGCCAGAACTTATTAGCGAGATGGATTGCTGAGCTATAAATGTACCTATCCATTAGCAATTGGCAAAAAATGAATATTTTGTAACTCCATCTGTTTACGTGCCATATACAGCTGACTCTTGCTTGAATTATTGCATTAGAATGGAGGGAGAGATAAAGTGGCAGCATTGTTGTTTTTTTTTTAAATATGGCAGCATACGGACAGCCACACCAGGACACCAAAATACATTGATTGGAGGTTCTGGTGCTTTTTAATGGACCGTCGAAAGCGTGTAACCTTTTATACAAAAATACAAATCACATACTCTAATAGGGAGAGAATAAAATTCTCATAAACAATTGTATATATTTGTGTCTGTTTTGAGTGAGATTTTGTATTTTTTTTAATGGTTGCACTCAATGGGCATGTTGGTCACTAATTATTTGTTAATATGAACGATAAATGTTTAAAAAAATGTGTGCATATACATAATGTATTTTATGGTGTTTATTGATCATTTTAATGTAAAATACATCATATATAGTTATTTTATTCTAATTATTTTTCACTTCTATTAATGAGTTGTTCACATTTGTAAACACAATTTGAATCAGCAATCTAATGCAGGAGAGCGCAAACTTTTTTAGCTGCGCCCCCCATGCCTTCCCTCGTGCTCGGGCCCCCTCCCTCACCTTGATGCGGCTTCAAGACGTCATTTGACGCATGTGAAGCCACGTCACATGACCCCGTCAAATGCCATGGACACGAGTGACGCCGGCAGAGTCAAGGTAAGTAATAATGTTGTAGTGGCCTCATGCGATCCTCCGGCATTTCATTTTAGTGCCTCGGGGAAGAGCGGGGGGCCCCTGCAACAGCCCGCGCCCACCCAGAAAAATCTCCCACCCCCCCACTTTGCGCACCGCTACTCTGTGTGAATGCAGCAATATGAGAGGTGCGAGGCAACCACTGGGACCTCTAAATGCCTAGGAATACATATAAAATACAGAAGTAAGTGGCTGGCACACACATGAAAAAATACTCGGAGAGACCTTATCTAGAATATGTATTAACTCATAGTATACACAAAAACACAGCAACAGGTAAGCAAAATCAGACACTACAGGAAAAACTGCAGGAGCTCAAAAAAAGATCAAATGCAATAACAAGAAGATAGATACTTCTATCTGAGCTCCACAGTACAGATAAGGGGAAAATACAAGCTGCTAATGGAGCGTGGTACACAGGGAGGGCAAAAATAACATCTCAATACGAAATATGGTGGGGGAAGTATGTGCCAAAAAGGGGGCGGGGGGGGATCGCATTTCAGGCTCGCTCCTACAGGTTCTAAGCAACCACAGTACTTCCTTCCAGAGTGCCACCTCAAGGTGTTTCTCAGACCAATATATACAAGAAGACGAGAATATTCAGGCACAGTAGCAAAAAAAAGCAGAAGCCACATATCGGAAATGTCAGTTGCAGTGTAGCATAGAAGTTTTTATTGTAGTTTTGTAAAGAACACCTATTTTGTTCACATTTGGGAACGTTTTATGTATATAGTTAATCAAATATATTTTAGTCCTTTATCGGTATAGCTTAATATTAATGTATATAATTATTCATCTGAGATGTGTGCGTGTCTCAGACAATACTAGTATGCGCTAATCCCTGATGTAGTGTGATGGCACAAAACGTGTAGAGGTTAGCGCACAAGCATCCAACAAGGAAGTGTGGGAGCATCTCGTGTTTTTGAGGAACGTGTGGCACCTTTGGAAAGTACCCCTGGATTAACATCGCTTGTTCCCGAATTGAGTAATTATAAGATCAGAGCGATGGATGCACACGTGCCGGTTTACTATATTTTGTACGTTGGCTTTTAATTTTTTTCTTGCCTTTTCTATGTAAAAGTTTTATTTAAAAAATAAAAATAAAAATAAAAAAATACACGTTTCCTCAGTGGTCTCCTTGTTTTACTCAACTTGGCACTGGTGGTCGCAGGAGGGCATAGAGCTGCAGGGGAAATTTGTGACAATTGTATTAAAGATATACTAGCGTGTGTGCAACTATTCCTGCTTTTAATGGAACAACAAAACCGTTTTACATAGATGGGAAAAGGGGACCTGATGACACCTGAAGAAGATGCATGAGTTTTGGAAAGCTCTGTAACCGTGAAGACCTATGGGTTTTGGAAAGCTCTGTACAAGGAATTAAATTGACAGAACTCTCTTTTTGGTCCATTAAAAAAAGTATTACTACCTACAGCACTTCATATACAGTATGACCCTTTAACCCGTTAAACAGATCATGGTCACTTTGGTCCTGAGTGGAAACGCACCGTTTAATTTCTGCTTTGACGGTGGGTTTTCTAATGTCCTTGCTCCTTTTTGTTCAGGTGTTTTGTATCATACCTTTACAAACTCGGTGTTTGTTTTTATGCGACCCAATTAGCCAGTGTGCTGTAATGTTAAGTCATCCATATGTGTAACTTGTTAGGCATCCACTTCATTAGGCTTTAATGAGGGTATGTGTGATAACAGCGTTTAGGGTTGTGATGAAATTTGACTTTGGAAGAGACCAGCTCTAAACTATTGCAAAAAAGGAATATGAGATTTCTGCGTAGATATTACAGCTGAAGTAGTAAGACACAGATTTATGTACTGTAGGAGCTGGATTACTAAACCTTTTTACTGTCAGAAGGGGATGCAATATGAAGTACACTGACATTTGTAGAAACCTGGTGAGGTTTGGAAAGCTCTGCACATGTGTAGAAGAGACCTGTGAGGTTTGGAAAGCTCTGTACATGTGTAGAAGAGACCTGTGAGGTTTGGAAAGCTCTGTACATGTGAAGAGGAGACCTGTGAGGTTTGGAAAGCTGTCATTTTATAATTGCATTTACGCAACCTGGCCTATCAGTAATGTCTTTGATATGCGACAACTTCATGGGAGGATTTACTGCTACATAGTGGTGTGAAGAAAAGATATTTGATGCAAACACATCACACGTCTCCGCTAAGCAAGAACTGAGAATGTTGCACATAAATGGAAATAAGTTTGTGGAATTGATCCTGTAACCCCGAGAATATGTAAAATATTTGAGTGGTCGTGCCTTTAGGGGGGACATGTATATTGGGAAATGTATTCCCCAATGAGTTGTTGGGCTATGGCCCCAGTGGTCACGGCTACACGCACGCCAGAGCACCCGGCGGCGTGTGCACCCGTTTCAGCCGAGACTGGTTCGCCCTCATTGACTGGACCAGCAGCGTGACGTGGCCAATGCTCGCCCACCGCGCCAAAAGACACACATCTTGTCTCTTGGCCAAGGTGGTGGCGCATCGCGGCTTTCGCACACGTCGATTTGGTGCCTGCCCCATGGAGGGCGGTGCCTTGTGTGCGGCGCGCACGCTCTCGTGGCCACTGGGGAACTAGCCATAGCTGAAGGAGTGTCCCCGGGGAGCTAATGAAAAACCTTTATAAAGAATCAAACGGTCTTTCTTAAACAAATGTACCCATGCAAAAGCAAATGTAAGTCCGCTCTGTGAAATGAACCACACAATCCATTTTCTTTTGTGTGGTGGGTGGGGTGTGTTCTTTCCCCTTCCCACCCTGTCATTATCTGAGAGCCAATAAAGGTAAGTGAGAGAAGGGGGGTGGGGGCTGAACACCCAGCATCATTAAGCAGAAGGAAAGACCAGTGCACACAGCTCTGCTCATGTTTACAAACAGACTCTACCAAGTGATTTCAAAGTACTTATCAGGGGGGGGGGGGGGGGGAGGGATAAATCATTGATCACCCAGATGTGACACGTTCAACATGGCTCTGCCATTACTTATATTGTAGGGTTCAGTCCCTCCTAAGTCCAGTCACTGCCATTAATACACCTGGTCATAGCAGGCATTGTCCTTTTAACCCATTAAACATGTCACGGTCACTCGATCACTTTGCTCCTGCATGCTGCTAGCCATTTTAAATCCGCCGTTTCCTGTTTCCAACTCCACACTTCAACTACACTTCCTATGGCTGTGGCAGGGACCGGAGATGTAGCA
This sequence comes from Ascaphus truei, assembly GCA_036426205.1. Classification (NCBI taxonomy): domain Eukaryota; kingdom Metazoa; phylum Chordata; class Amphibia; order Anura; family Ascaphidae; genus Ascaphus; species Ascaphus truei. The sequence goes on from CM071574.1 coordinate 66,785,773, forward strand.
ATGAACTCCTTCTGTGACATCAAAAGGCATTAATACAACCGTCACCTTGCATTCAAGACGGGGGATGCCGATGGCCAGCCCTCAAGGGCCGCCAACGGGTCAGGTTTTGCAGGATATGTGCTTGAGTCAGGTGGGCTTCAATCAGTGAGTCGGTCAACGCTGTTGACTAAGCCACTCATTTAGTCACCTGTGCTGAAGCAGCGATATCCTGAAAACCTGACCCGTTGGCGGCCCTTGAGGGCTGGCCAACAGGCTAGACCAAGGTGACACTGGAAACCGGGCAGGCATGTTCTGAGAGTGCTGGTGCGCAGAACTTGCAGGCATAAAGTGTGCATATGTATATTATTGTAACCTTCACCTCTGCCTCTCCCCTCCCCTACCCCCAAGTCAAAATCTTATTGACTCTCCTGTGCCCGGCCTAATTCATCTGCAGCCAGAAAAATGATAATACTGGTGTTTTGGTCTCGGGCCACGCCAGCCCAAACAGGTAGATCAGGTTTTTCATCATGCAGCCTCCTCTGTTTCAGGAAACAAAAACTATTTCTTATTTAACCAGTAGCTTTTGGCACCGGAAAGCCGGTTAATTTATCGGTATAATCTCCAATGCACTGTTAAATTATTAAACACAAGAAATTTGACCCACTGCATAACGCTGCACTTTTAGGCCTTGTATTTAGTGGGCGCACGCCTGCTGCAGAGGCGATCCGTGGCCACAGAGATCTGGAGGAGGAGTTGCGACGGGGAGGCGTCCAAGATCAGCTGCGATTCACCGTTCGTTAATAAAAAAAAATGACCGTCGCTCTCGTGCACGCGCGCTCTGTGGCCATGCTCATTGCCTTACGGCCTTTTGTTTGCGTCGCACTGACGCGGCCTTAACAAAGAATTAACATATCTTATTGCTGTCCCCTCTGGCAGCGCAGTGGGTAATGCTTTGCAAAATCTAAGGTGTTACCTCGTTAACCCTCTTTTTCCGTGACTAATTCTTTGTTTACTGTATTAAAATGATAGATCAGACTAGAGGTGTAATCCCTGCAGCCTGCTACATTAGACGGTGACGGTGCTGTATATTGTCCGGAGTCACCTCTGTTATTGTCAGCGTGTCTGTATAAATGTGTTTACGTACATCCGAATTTCATCTAATGTAATGTTTGTGTACACCCTAGAAAAGATGCCTTTTCACACCTATGTTCGTTTAATGCATATACACAGACTATAGGAATGTTTTCTGCTCAATATAGGATAACCCTTCTACTAACGGCTATGTTTACCAAGTGGTGCTGTGCCATAAGACACCTTAACCCTTTGCGTGCCGGAGGGGTCATGGTGCTCGGGTGCCACAGCACTTCTGCTACAGTGTGGCCACATGATCGCAGTGGCCATTTTTAAAAATGAAACTGAAGAGTCCTCCGCCTCTTTACTGGTTAGATCTTACCTTACGTTACATGGGAACGTAGAACGTGATAGCCCCCCCACCCCCCTCCCAAAAAAAACCCTCCCTGGGCATGACGTAGTCACTGCAACATGGGGCACCCAAAGGGTTAAAAGGGCAATCCCTACTAGGATTAGAGGGAACTAAGGGCAATGTTCCTCTAGACCTGGTTTGAAAGTGAGGCCTTTAAAACAGATTACCAACCTTACTTTACCCTGCTTTTGATTTTATTCTAAGGCCAGGTCCCCGCTGGCTACTGCAGCACCCGCTGTGGCGGACGCTACAGGGACAAGAGCCGCCCCATAATGACGGAGGGCGCCGCACGGCGAGTTTTTCCAGCCTGCAAGAAAATTGTGAGGGGAACTAGCGACGGAGCGCTAGGCCACGCCCCCCAGCAATTCAGCCAATGAGGATAACCTGCTGGAGTGACGTCACGGCCGCGCCCACATCACGCCCTCCTCTTGTCTTTCCCTGCAGACCGGGGGCTTCGCAGGCACTGGGGCCGTAGCCAAGTGTTATTTAGTAAGGCCCAAAGCATGCAGTAGTGTCCACATGGCAACTCCTGCTGTTTGTTTCTTCACTTCTCCACTAAGCACAGAGCGGTTTTCCATGCAGGATTTCATCAGAAAAGTGTAATCTGAATTTTTTCTCAGGGGCCTCGCATTTGGCTTTGGGCTCGTTTTTGAGGAATAAGAATGTTTAAAAAAAAATTGTTGAAATCAGATAGTTGTACAGTATGGGGTGGGGGAGGTGCTTAACAAATAAACATACAGGAGGAAGTGACCCTTTCCGTCTGCTCAGCCCCGAAGTGTCTGCACGGTCTGGCTATGACTTCATTTCCTTGGCACATCATGTAGACTTGATTTGTGTCGCTCCACATTGGGACAAGAGTAAGCCATAGCAGAATGAATGGTGAGCTGCCGGGTTAACCATACAGGACTGCAATGCGTTGCGGTTCCCTCTGTCTGCCAAGGGAGATGGCGCGTTGGACATGACAAATTCATACGCTCCCTGAACTCTATGCAGTTTCTAATTAGGTTTGAACAGCTGCAGCACAGTGTGCACACACCTTTGCACATCCTGCACAATATCAATCGTCCACCCTGTATACCCCACAAAGATTATATAGGTTATATAAATGTGTGGGTGTGGGTGTTTATAGTGTATAAATATAGATGTATATAATATGGATGTGTTTCTTCCACCCATTTTTGTATACTACATTCAAGTAGTTTATATTTTGCTGTGTGTACAGTATGTTTGTATATATATATATATATATATATATATATATATATATATATATCACACACCATTTTCTGCTATTGCTCTGATTGTGAGTGATCTGACATTGTGTGAGCTTGCTGTAAAGTGTGGATGCTTCATATGCTGATGAGTCTTCTCATGGGAGAGATTCTGCGGATTATTTGGGGCACTGAAGAGTCATTGTGTGGAATGCTCCAGTCATCCCACAGAGATCCCCGAGTTCTTAAGGTTCCCACTCGCTCTCATCCTGACCTCTCCCTTCTACTGGATACTGCTATGTTCTCATTTCCTGAAGGAAACATCAATCCCAAACTGTGTTATGAATAATAGGACGATTGTACACCCTGCTCCTGAGACCAGAGCAGTGTCCTTTTCCACAGCCAATAGAAGCGCTCTTGTTAATCGTTTGTAGCCCACTCGTTGCTGAGTAATTATTCAGATGTTGAGCAAGAGGAGAAACCTTAATTATTACTTCATTATCCTAAGATTGATTGGGATTTTGTGTTTCAGCAAGCGGCTGCATTCTGAAGCTAAAAGGCCTATTTATGCCTTAAAATTTACACACATTGTCCATTTTGTGTCTTAATGGAAAGGAGTCAGGGGAGCAATTATATGGAACGGTTATATGGAGCAATAGGGGGTGTTATACGGAGAGGTTATATGAAGCAATAGAAGTAGGCAATACCGTAAAAGAATCCTTACTGCTAACACGCATGCGGCTCTCATGCTGCACGTATATTTCCTTTTGCATGCATCTCATCCATTCATCTTGTACCCGCACACGATTTAATGTGCATCTCGTAAAACATCTCCGATTTTATTAGGCTGGAGAACAGGAACAGAAGCCATTGCATCTGAAACAGGATCAGCACGAACCGCTTGCTATTGTGAACATACCGAGAGCCCGGAATGCATGAACATTGGCTGGCAATGTGCACCGTTAGTGAGGATTAATTTCCCGTGCCTGCCTGCAATCCATTCTGTTAGGTCTGCACACACAACTTCAAATGGTCACCCGTTCAAATAAATATCCAAGCACAATTTACATTCAACAAAGTCTGCATCTTTAGATAAAATTAACTCTTAAGATTGGGGTGTATTTCAAAGTGTTTGAGATGCTTCTGATGGCTGCGTTGAACATTCCTGTGCATGTATCAAGGCACACTTGGCGTGATGATAAAATATGCATTTTAATCATTCACCTCTTAGTGGTAATGTACGAAGGTGCTTTATTTGGCTCGCTGCGTCATGGGTTTGTGAATTGTCAATAGGATGCATTCTAGGGTGCGGTTCTATGGAGCAATAGGAAGTGTTTATGTAGGGGGAAGAAATCTGGAGAGAACGATCGCAAAATAATGGTCATTCAGTCACTTTGGTCCTGGGTTTGGCTTACTCTAACACACTAAAGCTATTAGTGCCATTAGGTCAGTTTGGGCTTATGCTGGAAAGCCCCTTTAACGGTCACTTCCTGAATAATTTGTTGATGGGTCCTCCGGCAGCTCAGGGGTTAGATCAGGGGTGGGGAACGTCAGGCCCGAGGGGAAATCATTTGGTCTGGCCCTGCTAAGGCAACTGCTATAACCGGGGTTGCGCTAATTTAAAAAAAATGGCCGCCGCACGCCCGATCGGGAGGAGGTGGTGTGAGGCGCCGGCAGCCCTACACGATCCCCAGCAGCCACCGTACTTCCCCCGCAGCATTCCCCGCACTTCCCCCATGCTTCTCCAGCAGTTCCCCCCGCACTTACCCCAGCATCCGCCCTACACGATCCCCCCCAGCAGCAGCAGCAACTACCAGAGGTAGGGGGGCGGGGTTCTGTGTGCTTACATGCCTGCCGTGTGTCTGCCGTGTGCCTGCCTGTCTGTGTCTGTATGGCCCGCGAACGATGTTATAAATATCCAAAGGGCCCTTGGCAGAAAAAAGGTTCCCCACCCCTGGGTTAGATGGTTACTTCTCCTAAATGTTTTTTTTTTTAAATATATATTTAAATAGATATATCTATTGATATATCTATAAAAAGCTGTGCAATGCAACAAGCATAAGCTTAATAGGGGTCCATGTCAAAAATGGATTTGAAGCAAAAGGTGGCACTGTGCTCATTTGCATGTTATTTCCCAGAATACCTTGCTGCAGTGGAAGCACTGTATGCTGGGCAATAATGGTGAAAGGCAGGGTTGCAGACTGTCTAAGGCTTGTTCTATAGTACGCTGTGCGGGCACGTGCCAGGCGTTGCGCATGCACGTGGCATACGTGTTTAGTTAATATAGCGCATGTGGCTAGAGGGTGTGACTGACGTCACAGCGTTAGGCCGCGCTGTGATTGGTTCGCGGAGCGGCAGCAAGGCGGGTCTGCCGCGCCACCACTCACGGCTGTGCGCGTGCGTCCCTAGTATAGAAACGGCTGGCTAACACAGCCAATGCTAATTGACACGCGCGGGCACTATATTACAGGCCTGAGACATGCAAACGAGCACACCGTAATATTTCCATTATATATCTCTCTCTCTATCTCTCTCCGAAGTCAGTGTACGCGTCACAGCAGCTATAAACACACGGTACCTTGAAACGTTAACTGGCGATAATGATGTAATGTGCGCTCTCGCAGGGGATCCGCGCTGTACCCCGGAGGATATTACAAGGCGGGGGCTTGTTCAGACACAATGAAATCATTGTGCTGAAGAGCATTGGCCTCAGCTTCCATTGTGTCACGGCTATGGGAAGATGTAATTACCCTGTCATTAGAGACACCATTCTTTAATTGTCTCAGCTACAAAGAAAAACATTCCAAGTGTCAAAATGCTTTTAAAAATACCTGGACTTTATTACGTTTTAAAAAAAAAAAAAAGATGGGGTCACCCACGTAGATTTAAACCATCAGCAGTGGTGGAGAAATCCCGGCCAACTATAAAAAGCAATGCTGGTGCCTGTGTTGCAGTGCTGACTAGCCTCTGTCACTGCTGCATCTGGCAACAGTGCAACCTATCCTGCTTTGAAAGGTGCGTGGTGGGAACACTCGGTGACTATGCCCACCCCTTCTCCCAGTGCAGGAATGTGCGTGTCTGTCTCTGTCCGCATCTGTCTGCGTACTGTGAAATGTAGCATAGCCCACAGAGTACTTTATTCTTTCTGGGACCAATATGGCTACTCGGACTCTTCAGTGAATGACTTAATCCATTACGGTTTCCTCTGGCCACAATGAGTTTTTTTTCTTTCTTGTGGCAGTGAAGGAGTTAATATCCTGCAAAGACCCACCTTGAAGATTCTCTGTACAGTTGAATACAAATGTAGGACACCGAAGGGTGCAATCATCGGCCCAGAGCCTAGCGGTTTTGTGAGCCATTAATTGAAGGCTAGCGATTACTGAAGTTGTTTACGCGAGAAATAAAAGGCAGACTCCATCTGTAGGTGGATGGAAAGCATGGAGCGTTTGTCATTTGTGTCGTTCTCTGCACATACAGCAAACCGTTCCGCCGTCTGAGTTTTTTCGGCTGGAAACTGATTGTTTCTTCTGTAGACCGCTATAAAAACACGTTGGCTTAAATTAAGCCAGTGTTGGCAAATGAAGCAGAGTTGTTGTCGGGAAATATCGGCTTGTGTTTGAAGTTTTAAAGGGGCAGCCCCAGATAGGCAGCCAATAAAGATAATAAAGAATGTTTTTCTAATTGGCTTCCTTAGAAAGATTTAATCACTGTTAAAGTAAAAGTTTTACTTGTGGCTTGTGAAATATAAAGGGTTTGCTTTTCTTCAGGGCAGTGGATTTCATGCCAATTAAACATGTCACTGAGTCACTTTGCTCCTAAGTGGGACTGACTCTTTAACCCATTAAACATATCACTGTCATTTGGTCACTGGTTTTATGGACCGTCCCTGTCGCATCACAACAGCAACAGTTTCTCGAGGAGTCGGACACCATGAAAGGAGACTGGATAGGGTGATGATGATGATTATATACATGATGATTAAACAGGAGAATATGCTCCCCACTCCGTCCTGTAGTATTCCTTAGCCATGACTAAAGGATTACTTTTTACTAGAAAATTCCACATTGAACTTCCAGGAATTGAGATCTGCAGCTTGTCCCCGAGGCGGGGAGATGACCACGATTACAAACGCACATCTTTTCCAAGTCTGAAACCATTTTTAGGCATTTAACACAGCTTGCTACTGTCTCACTAAGCAGGGACTTGTTTAAAGACCTGAAAATATCTTAAATGGTCATTCCATCGTAGGACATAAGTAACCTAATGACAGTGACCTGGTTAAAGGGTCAGTACCCGTAGGATTAAAGTGACCTAATGACTGTGCCATGTTGAAAGGGAAATCCCACATAGGACCAGACTGACCTATTGATGGTGACATATTTAAGGGGTCACATCTGGGTGGTTGATGTGCATTGTTGCCCAAACGTGGTACTGGTCAGTGTATATATATATACTACATGTTTTAACGTTACTTTGTAAACAATGTGAGCGAGACTTGAAGTGTTTGATATTCTTTGGCTGTTCCTTTTGTCTGATGTCCATGTGTTCAACAAACGTTTGCACAGGCAAAGCCCCCATCTCTCCTCCCCGTATCATTATTGCCTCTGATAGGGACAGGGGGGTATACGGCTAAAGGAAACCCTTGATTGACACACTACCCCATTCAGAGGCTCCAAAGAAATGCCCTCTGTAATTGCCAGAGAATCAAAAGCAGCCAAACTTTGCATTTAGAATGGTTCTGTTGGTTTTAATGAAGGCACCTTCAGCCTCCAGCTTGTTCATAACAGAAGCGTCCTGTACAATGAGCCATTGATGCGTTGTTACAGCATGTGACAGGTCTCAGGCCCCTCAGCGCAGTTCCATCACGTCCTGTTTGTTCAGTGCTAGTTCTTAATCAGTGGTGCACAACTCCAGTCCTCAAGCCTTCCCAAAAGGCCACGTTTTCCGGATATCCCAGCTTCAGCACCGGTGGCTCAATCCTGTGATATCCTGAAAACGTGGTCTGTTGGAGGGTCTTGAGGACTGGTGTTGGGCACCCCTGTTCTACAAAACCTATGGCCGTGACAACTATGAATTCTAGGTCACTTAAAACGTCTCCCCCCCAGTGTACACTGACTGTTATACTGCAACCCCCCTCCCTTAAATATACCACAAAGCTGTCTTCAAATGAATTAAGTCTGCAGCTGCCCCGTTCAAGAGGACGGTATATTGAGTATTATATTCACAGCATGTTCAATATTGAATGTGTCTGCTCTTTAATACTTCTAAATCTCCTACTACAATGAGGTCGTTGTTGGCTGAGCCATTTCACCAAATCTGCACTTTTGTGTTTAACGTGCCAATGAGTAATGTATTTGTTACAATTTTAAGTTCTATATTCATATACATGTGCGCGTCTTTAGAGGTTCTAAAGGGAACCGAAACGTCGATTTTCTGAATAAACCACCGATATTTTGCATACTAGTCCCAGAGTGCCTCCGTCGGTGCCTGCGTCGGTGCCTGCGTCGGTGCCTGCGTCGGTGCCTGCGTCGGTGCCTGCGTCGGTGCCTGCGTCGGTGCCTCCGTCGGTGCCTCCGTCGGTGCCTGCGTCGGTGCCTGCGTCGGTGTCTCTCTGTCGTTTGCTCTGTCTCGCTTTTTGTTTTTCTGACTCGCTCTTTCTCGCTGTTGCGCGCTCTCTCTTTGGCTCACTCGCTCTTTTGCTTACTCTGACTACACACACACATTTCTTACTCTTTTTTTGCGATATGGTATTTTCTCCCAATATAGCGCTGACTATGTACACAGCGCTGTACATAACATTTTGCCGCCACACTTAGTCTCTGCCATGCAGAGTTTACAATGGAGTTTTGGCCACTGGGATTTGAATTTATTAGCTTAAGCTACTTATTCAGCTCCTGCCATTGCATCCTATGGAAAGACGGTGATATTCTGCGTTATATTGGGGTATGTCGCTGCGCTGGTTGATCAGCATTATGCATTACATTTGCATACATAGGGCTGTACGCGGAATTGAGTTCATGCTCTGGCCCCCAAAGCTTACAATCTAATACCCCCATAGCTGATCTTTTGGTAGACTCAGTCCGTGCCGTAGCCCATAGAACCTGCACATTTATTTCCTACAAGGTACAGGGGCGTCCCCTGTCCTTAACCTTCCGATCGATGGAGAGCAGACTATGGGCCCGGCCCCAGATTAAAACTGACACAGCCATTTACTTATTATGGGCTTCACAAATGGGTCACAGCCGTGTGAGTTGATCTTGCTGGAAGGTTGTCATATCCAATTACATCCGTGACGGTTCACTCGCTCTAACAGCTTATTGCAATTTAAAGGGGTTGTCTGAACTTGGAGTTGGGCTCTTTATTGACAAACAGCCATATGCAAGAACATGGCTCAATCTACTCCTCTCCTCCCTTGGGGGCTCCCAAATATTTCTAACCGGTTCCCCCTGAAAAAACTCCAGCGCCTGAGGTTGTAACCTTGAGACAGCAGTGGGCTCTCTGCAGACGTCCATTTTCACCTCCCAGTCACTTAATGTTTCAATTGCTCAGATCTCCCGGACAAAGCATCAGATTTTAAAAATAAAAATGTCCACTGAAGGGACGTGTGTGTGTGTTGTGCTGGGTGTGTGTGTTATGTAGTTGGTGTGTGGGTGTTGTGAGTAGTGCTGTAGGCTGTGTGTGCTTGTAGTGTGTGTGTGTGTGTGTGTGATAGATGTGTGTGTGTGTGTGTGTGTGTGTATCATGTTGAGATCAGCCACATAAATACTTTGCAAATAAGGTGTTAAAGGAACAGTTTTTATTTCAGTTATTGATGCAGCAAAACGACATTATGTGTATATTTTTATTTATGTAGCTTGAACAATATACACAATGCAGTGCAAAAGAGACATTACAATGCAGGGAATTAGAATACTATAAGTGCAACAATCATAGAATCCGGCAATTGGAAAGGAAATCTCTGCCCAGGGAGCTTGCGCTTTAAGTGTAAGCTCTTGGATCAGTCTCTCTTGCTCTGTCACTCTTTCTGAACCCCCATCTTTCTTTTTGTCACTTTGTCTCTAAATCAGTATGCTGTAACATGACTTCCCAGTGCCGGAGAAGAGCCCAAAGAGCTTTCAATCTAAGTGGGGATCTGTATGTTTTACCCTCATCTCCAGCACTGGGAAGCAATATCACAGAATATTCAATGGGTGGCCTATTATGTGCTTCTACTTTCCAATGTCTAGCTTCCTTCTATCACCATGACTACTCGGTAGGGGGGTCCCGGAGACTAACACGGTGGCATAAATCTCCTGGGCCATCCTGTAGTGCTGGGGATGCTAAACTCCAGTCTTCAAGCCTAACCCCCCCCCCCCCACAACTTTCCCCCCTAACATGTCAGGTTTTCAGGATATCCTTGCTTCAGCACAGGTGGCTCGATCAGCTACCTGTGCTGAAGCTGGGATATACTGAAAACCAGACATTTTTGGGGGGTGGGGGGCGGGGGGTGAGAGATTGAGGACTGTATGCAGACACATACACACATACATACACATACACACACAAATATACATATATACATACACATGCAAACATACAAAAGATTCTTTTGCCCGTCTTCCCGCTATCTGTCGGCTCCCCGCTCCCTGCCGTGCGCGCGCGGCGCCATTATAGAAAGGCTGACTAACGTCAGCCAACTAAAATTCCGACCCGGCACTATAGAACGGGCCTAAGGGGTATTGCACTTTTAAATATGTACATTATGAATCGCCTTCAGGTAACCTGTTAAATGTCACTGTCTTTGTGTCACTCTGGACTTGCGAGGTACTGACTCGCTAACCCATGTTACTCTGAGTAGGGCTTCTAAGACTACGGCCCAGTCCTCACTGCTGCACGTGCGCCTGGCGGCGCGTGCACAGACTACAGCCATGATCGGCCGTCTGTAGGGGAGCGATGGGATGCGCGGGGGAGGGGGGCAGCCATGGCGGGGCATATCTGCCCTTCCATTGGCTGCCCGCCGAGCACGTGACCGCGTTGCGGCATGGGAAGACAAAATTCTTGTCTTCCCTGCCAGCGTATGAGTCATCGCGTTTTGCGCACACACGCCCACTGGGGCCTGCCCCATAGAGGGCTGTGCTGTTGTGTGGGGCGCGCACGCCACAGCGGCCACTAGGGACCTGGCCTAAGAGTCAGAGGGTGGTAATCTTTTTAGCAGTGTAGACTCAAGCCTACTCATGGGTAGTACATATTCCAATCGAGATGACCAGTGATAGATCAATGTATGTTGAATGTACTTATGCTGTCCATCCAGTAGCAAATAATGAAGATGGATGGGTGTTATAATGCTTTGTCTATTTGCTCATCAGCCTTTCACTCAGACATGTCCGGATCAAGGCATCTGGCCGGTGTGACTGGTTGATATAAGTAGATTAGGTCAAGCTCCCTGGGGAGATGAACACTATCTTTGATTGCATAGTATAGTAAATAATTTATCGTTACACTTTAATCTCCGAAGCACAGACCACTTCATTGTAATACGGCATCAACCAGAAAGCCCTTCATACATAACATTAAACTGTGCAGAGCTGAGCAAACCTCACGATCTCTTCCTCGCGAGTACAGAGCTTTCCAAACCTCACCGATCTCTTCCTCGCGAGTACAGAGCTTTCCAAACCTCACCGATCTCTTCCTTCGCGAGTACAGAGCTTTCCAAACCTCACCGATCTCTTCCTCGCGAGTACAGAGCTTTCCAAACCTCACCGATCTCTTCCTCGCGAGTACAGAGCTTTCCAAACCTCACCGTCTCATATACACTCGCGAGTACAGAGCTTTCCAATCCTCACCGATCTCTCCTCGCGAGTACAGAGCTTTCCAAACCTCACCGATTCCTTCTCCTCGCGCGTACAGAGCTTTCCAAACCTCACCGATCTCTTCCTCGCGAGTACAGAGCTTTCCAAACCTCACCGATCTCTTCCACGCGAGTACAACAAGCTTTCCAAACCTCACCGATCTCTTCCTCCTCGACGTACAGAGCTTTCCAAACCTCCCGATCTCTTCCTCGCGAGTACAGAGCTTTCAAACCTCACCGATCTCTTCCTCCGCGAGTACCAGAGCTTTCCAAACCTCACCGATCTCTTCCTCGCGAGTACAGAGCTTTCCAACCTCACCGATCTCTATCTCTCCTCGCGAGTACAAGCTTTCCAAATCCAACCTCACCGATCTCTTCCTCGCGAAGTACAGAGCTTTCCTCCTTCCACACCTCACCGATCTCTCCTCGCGAGTACACAGAGCTTTCCAACCTCACCGATCTCTTTCTCTCCTCGCGAGTACAGAGCTTTCCAAACCTCACCGATCTCTTCCTCGCGAGTACAGAAGCTTTCCAAACCTCATCGATCTCTCCTCGCGAGTACAGACTTTCCAAACCTCACCACGATCTCTTCCCTCCTGCGAGTACAGAGCTTTCCAACCTCACCGATCTCTTCCTCGCGGTACAAGCTTTCCAACCTCACACGATCTCTTCCTCGCGAGTACAGAGCTTTCCAAACCTCAACCGATCTCGTCCTCGCGAGTACAGCAGACTTTTCTCAACCTGCACCGATCTCTTCCTCGCGAGTACAGAGCTTTCCAAACCTCACCGATCTCGTCCTCGCGAGTACAGAGCTTTCCAAACCTCACTTGTTCTCCTTTTCAGACAGTATAGATAGAGAAAATATCTAAGGACAGTGTGATATGGTTTATGGTCGGTCCTACATAGGTACCAAAGTGATCTAATGACGGTTAATGCGTTAAAACTACAAGATGGGACTCATATGTTAGCTGATTAAACATGTTACTACTTTTGTACTACATAGGACTGACGTTTTAATCTACTAAAGATGTCTGTCATTAGGTCACTTTGTTCATACATGGAACAATTGTAAACAATTGAACAATCTAATTGGCTTCCCTGAACTAATCTAACAGTGCTAAAAATGGCTTCTTTTGTTTTACTGGTAATGAATCACAAATCGCATTTCTTCTGTGCCTTTGAATGGGTAAGGGTTTGTCAATCAACTGCTTTCATTACCCTTATCCTGTCCTTATCAGAGAGCCAGTAAAGATGAGGGGAGGTGAAGAAAGGGGCTTTGCCTGGGCAAACTCTTGTTAAACACACTGGACAAAAGGGAGGAGCCAGAGGAAATCAAACCCCTCCCCAGTCTCTGCTCACCGTGTTTACAAACTAAATTTAAAAAAAATATATTTAAAAATACCTGTCAGATTTTGCTAAAAAGCCATCAATCATCCAGAAGTAACACCTTAAACATATCATTGCCATTCCTACAGTTTGGTCCTAGGAGGGACAAACCCAATAATGGCAACTGCCCAATACAAACAGATTTCAGTACCAGTCTGGGCCATTTGCACCAATGCAGCAAGTGTTCTCTATTGCAAGTTGGTGCATTAACCCCTTCACAGCCAGAGGGGCCTGCAACACATTGTTCCCCTGGCAGCGAGGTGGTTAAACATCTCTGCAGAAGACCTGTGCCCCAGTGGAGGAAAGTCTATGATTACAAAGTCTCCCCCAAGCGTTTGATCCCCTGATAACAGCTGGTTATAAAAGTCCTCTTTTGATTTAAAAGGAGCAGCTGTTGTATGGAGCACAGGAGCTGGGAGCCAGCTGCAGGAGGGGGAAGAAACTTGTGCCCCTGCGGAAATGAGAGCAAACCACCCTCATCTACTGAACAATGGTCCCAGGGGACAATTTAATGGGCATATACAAGACACAACCTGCATGACATTTCAGGGTGTACCTGAAGGGTCTGTCTTACCCCCGAAACGTGCGGCAGGTTTTATCTTGTGTGTATACCCATTAAACCTCACTTGATTTTAAGCTGTACCCCGTGAATATAATAACCGTGAAATGTAAAGGTTTTACATGCAATTTATACTTACGTTTTCACAAAGATAATTTAGAACAAATGTGGTGTCGATCGGCCAAAGAATCTCAAAATATTCCACGAAAGCGCAGAAAAAGCTACGATTGCTCTCCAAGCGCAAGCCGAACTAGTGGGAACAAAATCCGCAATGATTACTTTGTGGGGTGTGCTACTAACTTATTAGCAAAACGCAGCCCAAACCACAAACATGAATCTCATCCTGGGAGTACCCCTATAGCCCCACCCCCTCCCAACACTGCCCACAATTTTCAATTTGGCCCAGTATCCGAAGAGGAGATTACACAAGCGATTCTCAAATTAAAACTAAGCAGCCAATGTGGACCTGACTTACTACAATCTAGGTTCTTAAGACTCAGTTCCCCAGCAATTGCCAAACCAATTGCTTCCATAGTCAACTCTATCCTGTCTGCAGGCCATATCCCTAAGACCTGGAAAGCTGCCAGAGTTGTCCCAATCTTCAAAAGTGGGGACAAAAACACTGTCTCAAACTACAGGCCAATCTCCCTTCTCCCAATCCTATCCAAAGTCATGGAAAAATGTGTCCACTCCCAATTAAGCGATTACTATAACAAGAGAAATTTCCCTAGCCAATTCCAATCTGGCTTTCGCCCCAAACACTCTACCGTAACTACCCTGCTAAAAGTTTGCAATGAAATCCATTGTGGAATGGAATGGGGTCAACTCACTGGTGCAGTATTCCTAGATTTTGCAAAGGCTTTTGATACTGTTGATCATGCTATCCTGCTTAACAAACTCCAAAGCTCTGGAATAGGGAAGCATGCTTTAAACTGGTTTCAGTCCCACCTATCAGGTAGATCCCAACATGTGTCCATCTCTGGCTCTAACTCTAACCCCCTGGATATCACCTGTGGCGTCCTGCAAGGCTCTGTTCTGGGGCCCCTACTCTTCTCAGTGTTCATCAATGATCTCCCCACAGCTTGTCAGGAAGCCTCAATACACATGTATGCAGATGACACAATCCTATATGCACACAGCCATAGCCTCTCTGACCTTCAACACATACTTCAGTCTGACTTTTTGAGACTCGAAAACTGGATTTCCCAAAACAAACTGTTTTTAAACACTGACAAGACTGTAACAATGGTATTTGGGACCAAGACTAAATTTGTAAAGCTTCCAGCGACTGAGCTCCACATTAGAACCAACACTAACACCACCCTAACTCCTGTTACTAGTTTTAAATACCTGGGCATATGGCTTGACTCCCACTTAACATTCGGGATGCACATTGATACCCTGACAACCAAGACCTATGCCAAACTAGGGGTACTTTACAGGAACAAATCTTCCCTAAGTCTCCTGGTCAGAAAACGTATCGCACAGCAGATGCTAATGCCAATTATTGACTATGGAGACATAGTATATGGCTCGGCAACTCAATCCCACCTTGGCAAACTTGACACCCTCTACAATTCAATTTGTCGTTTTGTTCTCCAATGCAACTATAACACACATCACTGCGAAATGCTCAAAGAATTAGACTGGTCATCACTCGAGTCTAGGCGCAAAGTTCACCTTTCCTGTCTTGTCTTCAAATACTTTCTGGGCTACTCAGCTACCTGAACAAGCTCCTCACCCCTACCACATGCAGCACCTATAATCTGAGATCAGACTCCAAAAGACTGTTCATGGTCCCAAGGCTCAACAAAGTTTCCGGCCGCTCTTCCTTCTCTTCCCGTGCCCCCCAAAACTGGAACAACCTACCGGAGACTCTCACATCCACCACCAGTTTAAGTTCTTTCAAATCTAAGGCTGTCTCACATTTTAATCTGGTCTGTAACTGTTACATACGCCCATAATATATATTATCTCTAACTGTGCACGCAATGTCTTGTATATAATGTATACCCTGTTCACTTATGTAACTGTATTTGTAACCATGTATTTGTCATCATAACTCTGTGCCCAGGACATACGTGAAAACGAGAGGTAACTCTCAATGTATTACTTCCTGGTAACACATTTTTATAAATAAATAAATAATATCCAATTGCTACTGGTATCCAGAGAAAGCAGAAAAATATTGTTTTAACATTGTGATGGGGAACAGCAGCCTTATAAAGTTGTCCAGGTTTCTGATCACAGCAGTATATATTAAAGTATATGGATCTGCATGTAGCTGTGTACATGTTAGTGTGCAGGTCCGGTCCAGCGCAGAAGGTTGCGTTCGCTTCCCAGCGCCGGAACCAGCCACTTTGTTGCTGAGGGTAAGTGCCCATGTCCTTACTATAAAACCCCCTACTATAACCGCAAAACCCCTTAAATTAACCACCGTATGTAACCGCCAAAACCCTTAAATAACCCCTACTATAACCGCAAACCCCTTAAATTAACCCCCTACGTACCGCCAAAACCCCTTAAATTAACCCCTACTAACCGCAAAAACCCCTTAAATTAACCCCCTACTGCAAAACCGAAAACCCCTTAAATAACCCCCTACTGTAACCGCAAAACCCCTTAAATTAACCCCCTACTGCAACCGCAAAACCCCTTAAATTAACCACCTACTGTAACTGCTAAAACCCTTAAATTAACCCCCTACTGTAACCGCAAAACCCCTTAAAATTAACCACCACGCAACCGCACAAAACAAAGGAACCCCAACCTTAAATACCCTAAGGACCACCACGGCTAATTAAACCCCTAACGCACAAACCCGTAAAGTTAACCCACTCACTGCACCGACAACACCGCAAACACCCTTAATGAACCCCCTACGGATAACACCGCAAAACCCCTTAAATTAACCCCCTACTGCAACCGCAAAACCCCTTAAATTAACCCCCTACTGTAACCGCAAAACCCCTTAAATTAACCACCTACTGTAACCGCAAAACCCCTTAAATTAACCACCTTCCCTAACTGCTAAACCCCTTAAATGAACCTCCAACCCTAACCGTAAAAAAACCTATTTTAACCCCCTACCCAGTTAAACCCCTTAAATTAACCACCTACTCTAACCGTTAAAACCACTTAAATTAACTACCTACCCCAACTGCTAAAACCCTTAAATTAACCCTGTACCTCAACTGCTAAAACCAACAATACCCCCCGCCGACTTGCTCAACGACCCAAGTCACAAACCCACCACCATCCTAAGAAAGCTGCAACTCAGACATCGGCAAAACAACTCATCCAAGACACGGCGCACACCAACCAAATGCTTACTTCTTACATTACTACCGGCCAAAAAAACAGCAGTCCGGATACCTCGGCCACCCAACTCACCTGACACCCACACCATCCCCCCCATGAACACACAGAGAGTCTTCGCTTCAGTCTACTTTTCTGACTACAGTTGGAAGTACCCTGCAAACCAACACTACATTAGCCAGGCAACGAAGAGTGGCCCTTACTCTGAAGAGCTTGGACCTGTTACTCTGTTGTCACCACCCTCACGTGCACTCCTGGATGATTAACATGCCCAAATGGTTTGTTCTTCGCAGAGAGATGAAGGTCCGGACGTCCGATCTGGCTCGATGGACTGACGGATACTGTTGAAAACTTTCTCCCATATCTGTACTCGAGCAGTCGGACGGAGGCTGGAGCCCCAACATGCAAGTTGTCACGAAATTGTTTCTTTACCTCTTCCACAGTCAGATGAGCATCATTAACACAGTTATTCCTACGGTCACCCTCACAGACGATTTCTGTCAGAGACTCGATACGGCACACAACCCCACGACGGGTCTTCACCACACCTGTATCGCGTGAAAGACCAACCTCCACCAACGTTATCCCTGTCACTTCATATATCCGGGTGGGGCACCCCCCAACCTCACAACCTCGACCCCTTGGGGCCTCCACAAACTCCACACACCCCACAACCACACCCCAAAAACACCAACCACACACACCAAACATATAATTTAATCACCCAGATGCCTCCATTAAGCCCTTTAATTAATAGCATGACTAGAAACAGACGCTACCAACTTCACTTTTGCACACTGACCCTGAATCTTAATACTCATTCATTTGTCGAAATCTCGAGCACACACAAACACACAGTGGACCAACACTCTTTCCCCCAGTGCCCACACCCTGCCACCCACTAGCTCGACACCCCGGCCTCCTCACGCCCCTCACTGTCGACCCCGGCGCACATAAAACTCCCCGCCAAACCCCCTCCTAGCTCGCCCCGGCGTACACTGACGTAGGCACAGGAAGGTCATGTGAACACCCCCCCCAAGCTCCCAGTTGCCCATGGTAACGCATGCCACACCCACACAAACCACAACACAACCCCTGCTAACCGACAGACCACAGTAAAGCTTGACCGCCGGGTCCGGCACGGTACCCAAGGCCCGCCACACCACACCCATGGAGGGAAGACGGACCCAAGTCTCACCCATTTAAATGCCCTGCGGGGGAGAGCGAAAGCGGGACCCCTCCCCTGAAAATCTAGCGCCCCCAGTTGCGCACCACTGGTGTAATTCATACCTCATTTTGTTTCAAAGACATGGCCATGTTAATATAAACACCATGGATATTAAGAAAAATACTGATTTTGATTCAAAAGAAGGTATCATGGCAAAAACTATGCAATTTCCGTAATTATCATTGCAGTTACAACAACTTTTTTCTCCGCACTGTATACTAAAGACATATAGACATATCAACGTGTTTGTGGCTTCTCGTCTCTCATCTGATTACAGTGTTGCAGATGAGTACACATGCAAATGAGCCCCTCCGTTCATATGCAGATGAGTGTCATTATATCTAATGAGCTCCCTCGACACATGGAAGTCGGTCTTTTATCGGAAATCGGATTTAATCATCTGCCCTTAAACCTTTCACGGGCTGGAGGGGCCTGCAACACAATTGAGGAGCAGTCCCATGTAGGACCAAAGTGACTTGATGACAGTGACTGTTAGGTGGGTTAAAGGGTCAGTACGATGGTACCGACAAGTGACCTAATTAGACGTGATTTTTTTTATACTTCAAATATATATTGCGTTGTCCGCATTGCGGAGTGGGTGGTTGTTATACCTGTCACCGAGCATTTACCTAAGATAACCTGATGCCGGTGGCAAGCAGTAATGAAACATACAATAAACATACAAATCAACAAATTCAATTTCACACCTTAACCCCGTACCTTATAACCTTTTGGTTGTCTGTCTCCCTGGGTGAGCCAGGAGCAGATTGGGTCCTATTGGGGATATGGGACTGGTTTAAGGTTGGGGGGGTGTTCTTGCGTGTTGGACTCTCATAAATCAGCCGTGGCTGCCATACTTTCGGAATTTTCGAGCAAGAATCTCTCAGAATCCCAGTAAGTCTTTCAGTTTAAGAGAGTACCAGAGTCTGTTTGTAGCTAGTGGAGAAACCGCCAGGTTCGTGGCTCATGCACGCAGCCGCTATGGCAAATCGTGGTGCTTTCAGTATATGGGTAATGAAGTTGTTTTGGTGTCTGTCCATTCTCCTGAGGTTTGTTTAGAAGACATAACAGTGACATGTTTAATGGGTTAAAGGGTCGGTCCCATGTAGGAACAAAGTGACCTGATGATAGTGACATGTTTAATGGGTTAAAGTGTCGGTCCCATGTAGGAACAAAGGTGACCTGATGATAGTGACTGTTTAATGCGTTAAAGTAGCGGTGCGCAAAACTGGGGGGCGCGAGACTGCCGACGGGGGGAGCGCGGGGTTTACAGAGGCCCCGCGCGCTTCTCGAAGGCACTTAAAATAAGTGCCGGGGGAGCTGCAGGCCTCTGTAAACACATTACCGTGGCTCCGGCGCTTCCTCCTGCACTCGCCATGGCAACGCGGCGTCAAAATGCGATGCGAGGTCATGCGAAGTCACATTGCTATGGCACGTGACGTCCTTACGCCGCTGCGCGGGTAAGCTCGGTTGGGGGGGGGGGGCGCGGGAGTGAGGGGACAGCCGGCAGGGGGGCGCAGGGAAAGAAGTCCCATGTAGGAACAAAGTGACCTGATGACAGTGACATGTTTAATAGGTTAAAGGGTCGGTCCCATGTAGGAACAAAGTGACCTGATGACCGTGACATGTTTAATGGGTTAAAAGGGTCGGCCCCACGGCAATGTGTGGCAGGTCCCTCCGACAGCACAGGGTGTTACTGAGCAAATTCCCCCGGTAAACGTATTACAAAGAATATATTTAGACCGCTTGCAATATTGTCCCTTTAAACGCCCCCCTCCTGTCCTACCTTCTGCACTGCCTCTCAAAGTCCCATTCTCTCCCTCTTCTAATTTCCTTTTCAAGCAGCCCCGTCCTTATCCGCAGTATTTTTAGCCTCGTCACTTTCCTCCTTTGTCTGCGTTCAGCGCAGGCTGCAGCTGGGGAAATTTTCAGGACAATAAAACGGTATTTAAGGAACTCCTAAACATGAAGGGGGAAAAAAACCCTTTATACTGATCTCTAAAAAATAAAGAATAAATACAAAATACCTCCCCGCTTTTCATCTGGAGCAGCGTTATCACCGGCCAGTCCTCCAGCTGTTTTAATACTTGACGTGAATAATTGTTGTGCGAACTTTTAAATAAGATAAATTGATCATTGTGCCGGCCAGCTCCATATAGCGGTAACGAAAATCAAGCATGTCAGGGTAAAGTGTAAAAAAATAAAATTATAATCCATCGCCCTTTAAGCAGCAGTCCGCACGGATCGCCATTGTTATTATTCTACGTAATGAGATCTATTCTTACCCTTTCCAATGCTGTTTTTGTTTTTAAAATCGGATGCTTCGTTTATGAGACATGAGCATTGGAAATAATAAGTGTCCGGGAGGTTAAAATGGAGTTCTCCCCCAGAGCCCATTGCAGTGCAAAGGTTACCATGGCAACTTCAGAAGCCTGAGATGAAACGAATCATGTTTTCTGATGTTGGGGAACAAAAATAAAAGAACAGGATCTGCCAACATTACACGAGAACCCGAGAACCTAGAGACGATCCGTGGCCTCTGGGAGGGGGAGACGCGACGCGGAGGCGTGCCATGACGCCACGTGAGCGGTTTGCCCTCATTGGCTGAACCGCTCACGTGATGCGCCCGTCGCGCCGGCAAAATCAAATCATTTTATCTGCCCGGGAATCGCGCGTGTGGTTGCGCACTCTGTGGTCTTCCTTATGGAGGTACGGCCTTTCGTTCGTGTTGCGCGGACTATTGACGCTCCTTACACAGGCTTCTGGGGGGTTTTGCTCGTTTAAAGGGAACATTTTTACCGGTTATAAATGTATATATTTCTATTTTATTTGGGCCCTGTGTGATTCTAGAGTCATCCTTTGTTTCCTGCTCTTCCACTTTATCTGTTTGACTAATAATAATTAGTTTAAACGTGAAATGCCCCCTGCATGTTTTGTTTGTTTAATATTTCCTCCCCACATTGTATAATACGGTGTCCTTTTTCAACGCTTTAGTTTTTTCCCTGTATATACTGATTTCTTGAACTGTATTTAATTTGTAAAAAAAATAATATATATATATATACATAAACCCAAAATATAAATTAATATTTAGCCCTGCTCACTTATGACATTATTACACCACAAAGAACCTTATCTGGGCGGTTGGGGAAAGTATTTAAGGATAACTCTGCTTCAGCATAAGTGGCTCAATCAGTCCCTGCTTCAGCACCGGTGGCTCAATCAGTCTTTGCTTCAGCACAAGTGGCTCAATCAGTCCCTGCTTCAGCACCGGTGGCTCAGTCTGTGCTTCAGCACGGGTGGCTCAATCTGTCTGTGCTTCAGCAGTGGTGGCTCAATCAGTCCCTGCTTCAGCACAGCTGGCCCTTTGACTGAGCCTCTGAGCCACCTGTGCTGAAGCAGGGGTATCCCTAATAACTGACTTTCTGGTGGCCCTTGAGGACTGGAGTTGCCCACCCGTGGACGGCTACATTCACCTGTGTGTACTTGTACACTGCTGATTAAATAGAGATGGGATGACTGAGCCTCCCAAACAGTGAGACATACACACTCTTAGTCACGGGGGCGGCTTGATGACGATGACATCGGTGCCCCCGCACCTGGCCCCCGTGGTCTTCCCCAGCCCAACTTCAGCCATCAGTCTCATGCTGCGGCAAGTTAATTAACCACCACGGCATTTAAACTGTGGCCAACGTCAGCCCGGGTTCGCAATGGGGGCGAACCAGCTCCGTGACGTCACGACCGCAGCCCCCCCCCGACACGCCTCCCCATCGCCTCTGCCTGCAGGACAGAAATCTCTCCTGCTTGAGGCGAGCGTGACGCCGCGCCAACGCACGCCCGCTTCCACTATGGCTGAGGCCCAAGTGAGAGAGAGGAATAAGTAAAAAACGAATTGCCGGTTGGTTTTAGTTACATAGTTAAGTTAGTTCATTTAATAAGGTTAGTGAAGTTAGTTCTATTTAGTTAGTTTGATTTTTCTGCATTTTCTAATAGTATATAGTAGTTTTAGGAGATTTTTCCCCAGAGTTAGTGCAGTTGTTTTTAGATTTTATTTAGTTTTGAAATGTTATTTTCTTTCAGTGTCTTTATAAATAGTTATACAGTTACATAGTTGCATGGTTACGTTACATAGTTACATAGTTGATGAGGTTGAAAAAATACATGAGTCCATCAGGTTCAACCTAAGCTAAATTTAGATAACAGATACTTATCCTATATTTGTACTTACAGTATATTGATCCAGAGGAAGGCAAACAAAACACCCCATTGAGACATTATCCAGTGATGTCTCATAAGGGAAAAATAAATTGCTTCCTGACCCCAGTAAGGGCAATCGGATTAATTCCTGGCTCAACATCCTTCCCATGTTTACTTATTTGGTGTATCCCTGTATACCTTTCCTATCTAAAAAGATGTCCAACATTCTTCTTTTTTTTTTTAATGATGATGATACCTATTGTATCTCCCATCACTGTCTCCATGGGTAATGAACCCCACACTGTAACTGCCCTTACTGTAAAGAACCCTTTCCTTTGTTGCTGGTGAAATCTCCTTTCCATCAACCTTAAGGGTTGTAACCTGTGTCGTTTGTTCTGCACTAGGGATGAACAGTTATTGGGAAAGCTCCTTGTATTGTCCCCGAATATAATTGTATTTAGTTATATCCGCTTTTGGATGCCTCTTTTCTAATGTAAATCTAATTTAGCTAGTCTCTCCTCATAAATCCGATTTTCCATCCCCTTTATTCATTTGGTGGCTCTTCTCTGCACTTTTTCTAGTTCCATTATGTATTTTTTATGGAGTGGTGCCCAAAATTGTACTCCATATTCAAAGTTACTCATGCTTTATATGGAGGCCTAATTATGTTTACTTCCCTCCCATCCATACCCGTTTAATGCAAGATAAGATCTTGTTTGCCTTTGCAACCACACATGACATTGGGCACTATTGCTAAGCCTGCTGTCTACAAGAACTCCTAAATCCTTCTCCATCAAGGATTCCCCTAATTTATCCCCATTTAACTTGTAAGTCGCCTGTTTATTCTGGTTTCCCAAATGCATAACCTTACATTTATCTGTATTAAACCTCATCTGCCATTTACCTGCCCACGTTTCCAGTCTCTCCAAGTCCTTCTGCAGAGAAATTACATCCTGCTCTGATTCTATTACCTTACACAATTTATTATCATCAGTGAAGATGGAGACTTTGCTCTCGATGCCAACCTCAAGGTCATTAATAAACAAGTTAAAAAGCAGGGGTCCCAGTACCGATCCCTGAGGTACCCCACTCATGACTTTAGCTCACAACCTGAAAAGGTTCCATTTATGACGACTTTCTTTTGTCTATCCTTCAATCCAGGTGCAAATATTTGTACCAAGACCCATTTGCTTTATTTTGTACACCAACCTCATGTGGAACCGTATCAAAAGCCTTTGCAAAATCTAAGTAGACCACATTAAGTTTTTTTCCAGTCTGTGCTATTATCTTATCTGCTCCTTCCTTTCTGCGCCAATCTTTAGAAGATTTCTAATATTACCTGTATTTAATTTGGGTGTCTCCCTGCTTGCCAAACTGCCACTTCCCCCCACTACACCCCCATGACTCCTAGCTATTTCCCAATTCCTATATATCCTGTCTAGTCCAGTGATTTTCAACCGGTGTTCCGCGAGCACCCCTAAGGGGTTCCACGGCCCGGCAGGGTGGTGGCACCCCCACACAGAAGTCACCCCCACACAGAAGTGACCCAGCAGCAGCAGCTCACTGCTTTTGTCTCTCCCTGCTTCTGCCATCAACTTCCGGCTGACAGGAGAGAGGAAAATCAGCGAGAGAGCCGGCTCCCTTAAAAGACACAGTGCGTGTGTGTGTGTCTGTGTGTGGGGGGGGGGGGGCGGGAGAGAGTGTGTGTGTGTCTGTGTGTGGAAGAGAGAGAGTGAATGTGTGTGTGTGTGTGTCTGTCTGTGTGGGGGGGGGAGAGAGTGTGTGTGTGTCTGTGTGTGGAAGAGAGAGAGTGAGTGTGTGTGTGTGTGTCTGTCTGTGTGGGGGGGGGAGAGAGTGTGTATGTCTGTGTGTGGTGGAGAGAGAATGTGTGTGTGTGTGTGTCTCTGTGTGTGGGGGAGAGAGAGTGAGTGTGTGTGGGGGAGGGGGATAGAGTGTGTCTGTGTGTGGGGGAGAATGTGTGTGTTTGGGAGCGAGTGTGTCTGTGTGTGGGGGAGAGTGTGTGTGTCTGTCTGTCTGGCGGAGGGGGAGAGAGTATGTCTGTGTCTGTATGGGGGAGGGGAGAGATGCTGTGTGTGTGGGGGGGGGGGGGCGATTGCGTGTGAGTGAGAGGTGGAGAGTGTGTGTATAGAAGAGAGGTGAGTGTGGGGGACAGGGAGCATGAGGGGGGAGAGACACGGAAGACCAAAAACAAAAAAAGGTTGAAAACCACTAGTCTAGTTCATTAGTTGTTGATCGTGATTGAGATGATGGGGTGTGCACTAGTAGGTAGTAGGTACACATGAACGGTGGTGGTAATGTGGCAGAGGCAGGATGGCAGTGGTGTCAGCTTAAGTCTGCTCAGCAGCAGCACTGCGGGGGGTGGGGGGTCATTATTTTCAATGGGACCTCCCGCCGTGTTAATCCTTCTGGGTTTAGCATATTTTCGGAGTTTCCTAAGGCTCTTGCCCTTTACAGAGCTACAGGGCAGCATATCAACTGCAAAAATTTGCCCAATTTGCTATTCAGCAAAGGGACCTTATTGTGTGAGCCATGATAAATATTCCCCCTATCGAAAGCTTTGTGTACAATAGCTTGATGTATTTGATTATAAGACATAATTGGTCCATCACGTGCCTAATTATGCCAGAGAGCACCTTTCCCCACACCTATGATGCCCACTGCTAGTAGCAGCTCGTGCTGAAGCAGCCCCCACTTTAGAAGCCTCCACAGCCTCATCATCAACCCTATTACCACCAAGTACAGCTTCATGATTATGGCCTTCACCACCACCCCCATCATCACTATTATTACCACCAATTACAGCTTCATGATGATGACTGTCACCACCACCATATTACTAAAATGCTAAAAAGGTTGGAGGAGATTTTAAACTAGGATGGAGGGGGGAGGGGAATGAAACAGACAGTGAACTAAATGGAATAGATGAGGATACAAGGTGATATGGAGGTGGAATGGGGGCAAGTGCAAGTTTGACAAGCAGTGAGACACCCATAGTAAATACAGATAATACTAGAAAACTTCTAAAGACTAAACCAAGTGGGCGCAGAAAGGAAGGAGCAGATAAGATAATAGTACAGGCTGAAAAAAACCTGAAATGCATGCTTGCTAATGCAAGAAGCCTGACAGATAAAATGGGGGAGCTTGAATTAATAGCTGCAAGGGAGCAGTATTATATCATAGGCATTACTGAAACATGGTGGGATGAAACTCATGACTGGACAGTTAATTTAGAGGGCTATTCTCTTTTTCGGAAGTATCGACCAAATAGAAGGGGAGGTGGAGTATGTTTATATCTAAAACCTATTATAAGGGATGATGTCTATGAAGGGAATGATGAAAATGTAGAGACTTTGTGGATAGAAATTTGCAGTGGAGGTAAAAGTATAAAGAAAATGTTTGTGGGAATATGCTATAAACCACCAAATATCTGTGAGATTGGGGAAGCTAAAATACTTTTGCAAATGGAGAAGGCATCAAAACTGGGTCATGTTTGCATAATGGGGGATTTTAATTATCCAGACATAGACTGGGGCAATGAGATTAGCGTTACAACAAAAGGGAACAGGTTTTTGGGGGTGCTTAAAGACAATTATATGACCCAAATTATTGAGGAACCAACCAGGAGAGGGGCAGTTCTGGATTTGGTCATATCAAACAATGTAGAAGTAATAACAAATATTCAAGTCCTGGAACATTTGGGTAACAGTGATCATAACATGGTCTCATTTGAAATAAATTATCAATAAACAGATTACTTGGGTTCAACAAAGACCTTCAACTTTGGAAAGGCAGATTTTAATAAACTGAGGTCTAATCTAGTGGTAATACAATGGGATGATGTTTTTGCAGGGAAAAATTTAGAAGATAAATGGGCAGTCTTTAAAACATTGTTAGAAAAGCACACTTATCAGTGTATACCCTTGGGTAATAAGTATAAAAGAAATAAGTCAAAACCAAGGTGGCTAAATAAACAGGTAGGGGAGGAAATGGACAAGAAGAGGAAGGCGTTTAGATTCTTTAAGTCAGAAGGGACAGAGACATCGTATCAGAATTATAAGGAATGTAACAAAAATTGCAAAAGGGCAATCAAATTAGCAAAAATGGATAATGAAAAAAGGATTGCAATAGAAAGTAAGGTCAACCCTAAAAAATTCTTTAAGTAGCTTAATAACAAAAAAATGAGAAAGGAAAATATAGGACCCTTTCAGTGTGAGATGGGTAGGCAGATTATTGGAGATAAGGAAAAAGATGAGGTATTAAACAAATTCTTTGCCTCTGTGTTTACCAGGGAAGAATCAAGTTCAATAGCAGCGCCACAGGAGGAAGCCACAACCTCCATATTAATGAACAATTGGTTAACTGAGGAAGAAGTTCATAAGCGACTTGAAAAAATTAAAGTTAATAAGGCACCTGGCCCCGATGGCATACATCCAAGAGTTCTCAAGGAGTTAAGCTTAGTAATAGCAAAACCATTATATTTAATATTCAAGGACTCCATTTCCACAGGCTCAGTACCACAGATTAGCGTAAAGCAGATGTGGTGCCTATATTTAAAAGGGGTGCTATATCACAACCGGGAAATTACAGACCTGTAAACCTGATTTCAATAGTAGGGAAACTACTTGAAGGTTTAATACGGGATAATATTCAGGAATACCCAATGGAAAATAAAATTATTAGTAATAGTCAGCATGGATTTATGAAGGATAGATCTTGCCAAAACTAACCTATTTGTTTCTTTGAGGAGTAAGTAGGAATCTAGACCAGGGTATGCTGTTGATGTGGTCTACTTAGATTTTGCAAAGGCTTTTGATACGGTTTCACACAAGAGGTTGGTGTACAAAATAAAGAAAGTTGGACTCAGTAATAATATATGCACCTAGATTGAAAACTGGTTAAAGGACAGACAACAGAGGGTTGTCATAAATGGAACTTTTCAGGTTGGGCTAAAGTCGTGAGTGGAGTACTTCAAGGATCGGTACTGGGACCCCTGCTTTTTAACTTGTTTTAAGACCTTGAGGTTGGCATAGAGAGCAAAGTCTCCATCTTTGCTGATGATACTAAATTGTGTAAGGTAATAGAATCAGAGCAGGAGTAATTTCGTCTTTCTCTTAAGAAGGACTTGGAGAGACTGGAAACGTGGGCGAGGTAAATGGCAGATGAGGTTTAATACAGATAAATGTAGGTTATGCATTTGGGATATAAGAATAAAAGGCGACTTACAAATTAAATGGAGATATATTGGGGGAATCCTTGATGGAGAAGGATTTAGGAGTTCTCTTGTAGACAGCGGCTTAACAATATGCCCAACGTCATGCAGTAGCTGCAAAGGCAAACAAGATCTTATCTTGCATCAAACGGGCAATGGATGGAAGGGAAGTAACATAATTATGCCCCTTTACAAAGCATTAGTGAGACCACACCTGAATATGTGAGTACAATTTTGGGCACCAATCCAAGAAAAGACATTATGGAACTAGAGAGAGTGCAGAGAAGAGCCCACATTAATAAAGGGGATGGACATTCTAATTATGAGGAGAGGCTAGCTAAATTAGATTTATTACCTTAGAAAGAGGAGTCTAAGAGGGGATATGATAACTATATATAAATATTTTCAGGGACAATACAAGGAGCTTTCAAAAGAACTATTCATCCCACGGGCAGTACAAAGGACTCGGGCCATCCCTTAAGGTTGGAGGAAAGGAAATTTCACCAGCAACAAAGGAAAGGGTTCTTTACCGTAAGGGCAGTTACAGTGTGGCATTCATTACCCATGGAGACTGTGATGGCAGATACAATAGATTTGTTCAAAAAAAGGTTGGACATCTTTTTAGATGGGAAAGGTATACAGGGATATACCAAATAAGTATACATGGGAAGGATGTTGATCCAGGGATTAATCCAATTCCCAATTCTTGGAGTCAGGAAGGAATTTATTTTTCCCCTTAATGGGGTTTTTTGTTTGCCTTCCTCTGGATCAATAAGTAAGTATAGATATAGAATAAAGTATCTGTTGTCTAAATTTAGCATAGGTTGAACTTGATGGACGTACGTCTTTTTTCAACCTCATCTACTATATAACTATATATGTAACTATGTAACTACCTGATGAAAGGTCCATATGGGACCGGAAACGTTGTTCCTCCTCTGTTCCTGGCTGTCACATTAAATGGAGCGTTGCATTATAAATCTGTGAGTAGAGATGTAGTTTGTACCTCTGTCCTAGAGGAGACCAGCATGTTTTTTTTAACTTACATTTTTTATTGAGTTTTGGTACAACATATAGAGAGTGCATAGTACATTTCTTATTTGCGAATATTTAACAAATACTGTATAATCAAAGAAAAACAAAAATGACATAACTAGGGGTGGGGGAGAAGATATATGGTATTCTCTTGCACAAGCTAGATCCTCTCCACTTACTCCTGGGGTCTTTCCCCCTGTTCGGTCTCACCTCAATCTTCCACCAACACAACTGGAATCATCTAATTTTAAATTAACATCTTACTTGTTAGAGACCTCCATTTTGAAGAATTTGTTTTTCTATGTTGTGTTGGCTGCACAAACAGGATTCTCCTCGCCTGAAACTGTTTCCCCGCACTTTGGAACTTCACCACCAAGTACAGCTTCATGATGATAACCTTCATCACCATCACTATTACCACCAAGTACAGCTTCATGAGATACCCTTCCTCACCATCACTATTACAACAAGTAACCCTTCATGATGCTAACCTTCATCACCATCACTATTACCACCAAGTACAGCTTCATGATGTACCTCATCACCATCACTATTACCACCAGAAAACACAGCTTCATGATGCTAACCTTCATCACCATCACTATTACCACCAAGAACAAGCTTCATGATGCTAACCTTCATCACCATCACATTACCACCAAGACAGCTTCATGATGCTAACACTTGAACACCATCCACATACCACCAAGTACAGCTTCATGATGATAACCTTCATCACCATCACTATTACCACCAAGTACAGCTTCATGATGATAACCTTCATCACCATCACTATTACCACCAAGTACAGCTTCATGATGATAACCTTCATCACCATCACTATTACCACCAAGAACAGCTTCATGATGCTAACCTTCATCACCATCACTATTACCACCAAGAACAGCTTCATGATGCTAACCTTCATCACCATCACTATTACCACCAAGTACAGCTTCATGATGTACCCTCATCACCATCACTATTACCACCCAGAAAAACAGCTTCATGATGCTAACGCTTCATCACCATCACTATTACCACCAAGTAACAAGCTTCATTGATTGCTAACCTTCATCACCATCACATTAACCACCAAGACAGCTTCATGATGCTCAACACTTACACCACACCATACCACATACCACCAAGTACAGCTTCATGATGATACCCTTCACCCTCACTATACCACCACAGTCAGCTTCATGATGATAACTTCATCACCATCCCTATTACCCCCAAGTACAGCTTCATGATGCTAACCTTCACTCACATCACTATTACACACAAGTACAGCTTCATGATGCTAACCTTCACCACCATCACTATTACCACCAAGTACAGCTTCATGATGCTAACCTTCATCACCATCATATTACCACCAAAGTACACGCTTCATGATGATACCCTCACCATCACTATTACCACCAAGTACAGCTTCATGATGCTACACCTTCATCACCATCACTATTACCACCAAGTACAAGCTTCATGAGATACCTTCATCACCATCACTATTAACACCAAGTACAGCTTCATGATGCTAAACCTTCATCACCATCACTATTACCACCAAGAACAGCTTCATGATGCTAACCTGTCATCACCATCACTTACCACCAAGAACAGCTTCGAGTGCTAACCCTCTATCACCATCACTATTACCACCAAGTACAGCTTCATGATGATGGCCTTCACCACTACCACCAAACCTCTCTGAGCTGACTGATCGACTACCAGGAATTGAGACATTCCTTCTCAAAACTTGTGCCCTTCTCTCTTCTTTGCCATGTAGCCTGTTATTATGATTTTGAAAAATGGCAGTGCACACTGGCTAAGTCTGTTGACTTAATGTCTGGCAAAACGCTTACAAGTTCTGAATCGTTTTGTGTTGTTATTTAATTATGAAAACCTTTAATCCCAAATGTTTTCATGTCGGGTAATAACAGTGTTTTTTTTTAACCCTTTTGGTTGCTGGAGGGGCAACCCACAATCACGTAATCGCGGCGTCCCTTATCCCGAAAACGGCAGTTGTCCTCTTTCTTTTCCCCTTCAGGGCAGATCGCCGCAATCTGTCCTGGAAAACGAGCACTCCGCGGGCATAACATAGCAACTACGTAATGAGGCCCCTGGAATGCCAGAGACCCACCATGCAGGGGCTACGTCTCGGGCAACCAAAGGGTTAATAGATCAAGAAAGGTCTAACTATCTCCGAAGAAAAAAAAATCTCATGGGCAATTATACCAAGTGACGATCTTCATGGTTTCCCTCTGCGTGCCGCCATGTTCAGGGTTCTGCATCTCTGTCACCTCCTGTGATGTCATTTGTGGCTCTTGCCTGTGATGGGGAACATTTGATGACAACAGGAGGCGGAGCTGAAAGGAGACGGACTTGACGTGAGGTTTTCATTTCAGACGGAGTTTCTTTGGCCGTTCTGTATCCCCGAGTGTTAGAAGTGGGTCTGCTGCAAGAGGCGTTAGTTACATCGTGCCTTCCTGTGTCATATACTGTAGGAAGAGTTACAAGTTGTATGAAATGGCACTACTGTTTATTATAACTGCAACTTCCTGTACCATAAGCGACATCACTGCTGTGGCAGCACGGCGACTTCCTGTTCTACGTTTTGTTTATAAACTTTCATAAACGTTTAAAAAGCAATCCAAGGGGGCGGATTTTTTTGCGAATTAAATGTTTTTTTTTTTTAAATATGTAGGGTTGCATTAGGGGTTCTCCTGAGCTGAACCTAGTCATTTTCAGCTCTGGGGACCTTCTGCTTCCAGAGATACTTACCTGCGGCGAATTAGGTGCCGGTAGCTCTCCTCGGCTACCAGAGTTCACAATATGTCAGCTGTTTAAAGATCTCGGCCTCTGCGGGCCAATAGGAGGCTGTGACGTCATCGTCAGCGGCTTCCTATTGGCCCGTGTGACACGGGAGCGTCAAACCGGAAACCCTTGCTTGCTGAGCTGGAGCAGCTACCGGCACCTACTGCGGAGGCAAGTATCTCCGGAAGTAAGGGGTCCCCGGAGATGAAATGAACAGGATTCGGCTACGGAGACTCTCTGCTTCAATGCTATATTAAAAAAAAATTGCTGTCTTGGATTGCTCCTTTAATATGCTTTAAAATAGGATCTATAAAAAGACATTAAAAAAAAGTACTTAAACTTTTTTGGGGTTTGAACCCCCTCACTCCGTGGTATATTCCTCTTCACAGGGCACCCCTCGTGTTTGCAGTTCACTGTGAATATGACTGCAGCCGTCAGGACCTACCGCTGGCAGTGTATCGAATGCAAGTCCTGTACTCTCTGCGGCACTTCCGAAAATGACGTAAGCGCATCGCCCTGCCATTATCTTGTCAGTTGGTATCTAAAAATGGCCACCGTCGTGCCAATGTACGTCGCTGTAAATATCCCAGGCAGGATAGCGGGTTCCTAAACCCGTGTGGGTGGTATAGCTGTCAGTTACAGTAGGGGCTTCCTCCACAGTCACTCCCCACAATGCTTTGCATCCACAGCGGCAAGGCATTGTGGGGTGTGACTTTGGAAGCTGCAGCAGTGATTGACAGCTGTACCATGCATGCTGCCTGCACACACTGAGGTGCAGTTTGGGGCCTTATTAAGCGTGGTTACCCCCACAAGCTCAGGACAGTATACTGCCTGGGATCGGTCACACAGGTTTGTCTGCAATAGTCTGATGAAACTTCTCCCCGTGACAGGACCAGCTGCTTTTCTGCGATGACTGTGACAGAGGGTATCACATGTACTGCTTGAGCCCCCCGATGTCCGAGCCCCCTGAAGGTACGTATGCCCCCTTAATCCTCTCTCTATACAGTGATTGTGGGTATCTTTGCACTTCATTTAAATGTATCTTTTTAACATGTACTGTACCAAGAAATCTATATACACAAATATACACACACTGTATTTTAGATCATGCCAATACAATTACAATAGAAGTAATATAATAATACGGATAAGTGTATTAAGACATAAATGTAACATTGTGAGAAAGGAGTCCCTGCCCCAAAGATCTCACACCCCCCGCTTTGCATGTGAGGAGATGGAAGCAGCACGACAGGTTGTATTTTTGCTTTATTTCTGCTTAGTTTTCATGTTATAGGGTTGAAGCAGGGGGAACCCCATTAATCTCAGCCCTGGGGACCCCCTTCTTCCAGAGATACCTACCTCTGTAGCTGTGCCGGTATCTCTGTGCAGTTTAAACCTCCGATCACGCGAGCCAATAAGAAGCCGCAAGGGATGACGTCACGGCTTCCTATTGGCCCACGTGACATTTAAAGGCCGCCATTTCATTAGGCACACAGTTCCCTGTCTGCAGATACCGGCACCGCTATGGAGGTAAGTATCTCTGGAAGCAGGGGGTCCCCGGAGCTGAAATTAACGGGGTTCAGTGCCAGAGACCCCCTGCTTCAATCCGATAACAGCAAGAAAAGCAAGCAATGCCGCCTGTTGGGCTGCTGAAACAGGAACAGGAGGCATAAAAGAACGCATTGGTTAGAAGTTGAACGCTTTGTTGAGCAGGTGAGCTTTTCAGGTAGAATATGAAACTGGAGAGAGAAGTTGCTTGGCGGTCATTGGAAGGGAGAGAGTTCCAGAGGTAGGGGGGCAGCATGTGAGAAGGGTTGTAGATGTATAAGATGTAGTGAAATGGGGGATAGCGAGAAGAGATGCCGGAGCAGAGTGTAGTGAGCGAGTAGGTCAAGCTGAGATAGAAGGAGGGGCAGAGGAATGGACACGTCTTGAAATAGAGGACATATCATTTTGTGCTCAATGCTAAGTTTAATGACGAGCCAACAGAGAGTTTTCAAGGAGAGAAGCAGATGGGCTGAGAAGCGAGTGAGGTTATACTCACAGCAGCATTTGGAATAGACTGAAGGCTATAAAGCTGCATGGCAGGGAGGCCAGTAAGGAGAAGGTTGCAGTAGTCCAGGCAGGAAAGACTAAGGGCATGCATTAACATTTTAGTATTAGAGAAACAGAGAACATTTCGTATTTTAGCGATCTTATGGAGAAAGAAGCCACAAGATTTAGTGATGGCATAAGGCAGGGGGGAAATAAAAGAGAAGAGGCAAATATGGCTAAAAAAATAGAATTGGGGAACCGGATGGATTCTAGTGTTACTGGCCGTGGAGTAAAAGGTTACAATGGGGATTGATTTAGGTGGGACTATGAGCAGTAAATGGAGATATATACATACATACCTACACAAACACATTACCATGTTATTAGTGAACTTGTCCCTTTCAAATATAAACACGAACCAACCAATGTAAGGTTTTCCATGCCCCAAACCTTCTGAATGATGTCCGCTTCCCTGAGGTAAATCCCTCTCTCTCTCTCTCGCTGCCAACCTGCGATCCATATCCCATAAAACACCACCGCAAAGGGACCTTTCCGGAGAGAACACGGGTCCCACGGCTGCGACCGTTAATGGTCCAATAAACGGAGTCTCTTTACGATGCACAAATAGCTCTTTAGGATGTCACAATGTAAGAGAGGTGTCCCGCTTTTTAATGGCCGGCCAATTAACCGTAACCTACTGTAACCCCCGGGGCGCACACCGCTAAATATACGGAACCGGGCGGGCTCTCTTCCCTTCTAACACTTTCATTCCACTTACAACATCAAAACAATAAATACAAATGTACATTTTTAACCGATAACCTCTCTTCAGTGGTATTTAAGTGATTCCCAACTTTGATTTGATGGTTAAATAAATGATGTATGTATTTTTCAATTAGAAATTGCGTTTGTTTTGTCACTTTAAACCCGCTCACGACTTCCCTGTGAAACCCTCCGGCGGTTTTCAATCTCAGAGAAAGAGCCATGTAAATATTTTATTTAATAATATGGCTGCTGGCGTCATTTTTCTAAGGGAGCCTTAAAAAGACCTAAAATGCTCTTTCCAACTGTAGCATTTTTACTTTATTTGGATTTTTTATTGCTCCTTTTACCTCCTTCCTTTAACATCGCCTATTGCCCCATATAACCGCTCCCAATAACTCCCATTACCGCATATAACCGCTCCCTATAACTCCTCCTATTGCTCCATATAACCGTTCCCTATAACTCCTCCTATTGCCCCATATAACATCTCCCTATAACTCCTCCTATTACCCCATATAACCGCTCCCTATAATCCTCCTAGTGGGGGGGCCCCCCAGATAACCGCTCTCTATAACTCCTCCTCTTGCCCCCACAAAACCGCTCTCTATAACTCCTCTCTTGCCCCATATAACCGCTCTCTATAACTCTCCTATACCCCATATAACCGCTCCTATAACTCCTCCCTATTGCCCCATATACGTCTACTATAAACTCTCTTCTTGCCCCATATAACCGCTCTCTATAACTCCTCCTATTACCCCATATAACCGCTCCCTATAACTCCTCCTCTTGCCCCATATAACCGCTCCCTATAACTCCTCCGTTTGCCCCATATAACCGCTCCCTATAACTCCTCCTCTTGCCCCATATAACCCCTCCCTATAACTCCTCCGCTTGCCCCATATAACCGCTCCCTATAACTCCTCCTATTACCCCATATAACCGCTCCCTGTTACGTGTGACCGCGTCTCTCTCTCTTTGCAGGAAGTTGGAGTTGTCACTTGTGCCTCAGACAGCTGAAGGAGAAAGCTTCGGCCTACATCACCCTAACCTAGAGGAATGGAGCACAGCAGCAGATAGAGCAGCTAAGAGGACAAAGAATATTTCATTACATCCCACAGCCCGGTCCCGCTTCATCCCAGAATCCTCTGCTTGTGTCATCCCAAGGCTACTTTCTAACCCCTCTGCCAGCAAAGGGTGTTCAAAACTAGCCTTATATCTCCAGTGATCCAAGTGTGCAGAAGCTGGGCGGTACAGGGTATCAGTACTTATTTATTTACAAACTCAGAGTACCACTACTTTTTATTTTATTTACAAAACCCAGAGTACTGCTACTTTTTAAAGAAAAGGGAGGTTTGTTTTAAATGGTCTCTCTCCATTTCTCCTTTGAAAACATATATATTGTACAAGAGACCCAGTGTCTCATTTCTTGAAGTCTGTCACAGTATCACTACTTTTCCTAAGTCACTCCACCCACTGCATCTGTTCTCACCCTGCCCTGGTGCAGACAACAGCAACACATTTTGGGGAAGTAAATCAAAATCTCTCCTGTTTTTTTTTTTTTTCAACTAGGTTTTATCTGGTTTATACATACAACTTGTATTCATTTGTGTGGTCTCACCTAAGAGCAAAGTGTACTAATGGCAGTGACATGTTTAAGGGGTCAGTCCCTCCTAGGAGCAAAGTGTACTAATGGCAGTGAATGTTTAAGGGGTCAGTCCCTCCTAGGAGCAAAGGACTAATGGCAGTGACATGGTTAAGTGGGTCAGTCCCTCCTAGGAGCAAAGTGTACTAATGGCAGTGACATGGTTAAGGGGTCAGTCCCTCCTAGGACCAAAGTGTACTAGTGGCATTGACAATCATCCATGTGATTGATGCCTTTTTTTAGCCAAATCAGACACCTAAAAGTATTTTTAACTCATTTGTTAAAGTGACTTTATAAAGTGAGCTGAGACTAGGGTGGCGTTTGATTTCCTCGGGCTGCTCCCTTTTGTGTGATATCCCTGGGTGCACAAGAGTTTGCCCAGGCAAAGCCCCTCTCTCCCCCTCCCTTTATCTGACCGGTTGGGCTTGAGGTTGAGTAAACAGCTGATTGACAGCACAACTAAATATTGGCTTTAAGTCTAGTTACATGTGTTTAAGAAACATCCAGGGATTGCGCCTTTAAGCGAGGCTGCAGCACACAACACTGCAGGGATTTCTCAAAGGCTCCCATTTATTTAGGAGCAGCACACGCGCCCTTTACCTCCCTAACATTACCCAGGATTCCCTGCAGGGCAGCGCTTGGCTGCAGCCTTCAGATAATTCTTTAAAGCAGCATTTCCTGTTGAAAAAAAATGTGTAGAAAGCAGGGAGCTTCCAGAGCTGAACCCCGTTAAATCCAGCTCTGAGGACCCACTGCTTCCCGAGATACTTAGCGGAGAAGCCCCGGTTTGCGGGGCCAAGAGGGAGACGCGACAGGTGACATCAAACGTCCTATTGGCTCCCATACTGCGGCCATGTTACACGCCCGGCATGGGGCCGCTACCAGTATGAGCTGCTGAGATTAGTATCTCAGGAAGCAGGGGTCCCCGGAGGGAACATTAACGGGGTTCAGGTCCGGAAACCCCCTGCTTCATACCCATCTAAACCCCCCCCCCCCATACCTTTAAGTATAAATACGCATGTTTTAACATTTTCGACAGAGGGGCGCACCATTTCCCGCAGGTGGTTTTAATGTATTTTATGTGCAGGGAGGGGGCAAACATTTCCCTCGTGCCCTCTGTAAAAATGAACGCACTGCAACATATACTAATAACAGGTATCTCTACACACTTTTGCAATCCCAGAAACAGCTCTCCTCCTAAATATTACTACACCCCTGCCTCTAGCAGGGGATGATTTATAGGTATGATACCTCTGTAGCTACCATTAGCTTTTGTGGATGCCACTCCCAGAATCCTTTGCGTGTGCAATGGTTGAATCCTTAAAGAGGGTTCTTTTCAATTCGCCGCAGCACTAGTTTTAATGAGCTGCTTGCTCCTTTCTTGGTATATCCAAAACAGCCATGCAATAGCCTCAGAGGGATATGTTCAAAGCCATATGTTCTTTAAACCAGTGCTCGTATACATAGACCAAGACGTTGAGCAAGAATAATGTGGGAGGATGAAATTAGGAACTTTGTTGGAGCAACATGGAAATGTATAGCTAATCAACACACTCTCACCAGTGCGCTGTGCAGGGAGTGGGAGGTAAATGGAAGGGTACATGCTGTATTCAGACACTGCCTCTGTGGTTCCTGTGCAGGGAGTGGGAGGTAAATGGAAGGGTACATGCTGTATTCAGACACTGCCTCAGTGGTTCCTGTGCAGGGAGTGGTATAAAGTATAGGGCCCGGTGAGGGTTCATTAAGGACTGGGGAGTTTGGGTATGAAGATTTCCAATATTTAATCTCTCGTTTTCTGCTTACCAGCTGTACCACTGCTTTCTATTTACTAACCCAGAGTACCACTGCTTTTTATTTATAAACCTAAATTCCACATGATTTGTTTTTTTTTTATTACTAAAAATGAATATTTCCTTTTCTGTTT
Organism: Ascaphus truei; assembly: GCA_036426205.1. Taxonomy (NCBI): domain Eukaryota; kingdom Metazoa; phylum Chordata; class Amphibia; order Anura; family Ascaphidae; genus Ascaphus; species Ascaphus truei. The sequence continues at coordinate 66,823,417 of CM071574.1, forward strand.
CTTTAAGCATAAACTCCCCCCAAATAATATTGAGCGTTTTGAACCCCCTGAGGTCAGGCACAGTGTCACTAATAGTGAATGCCATTTAAACCACTGTCAATGAGTGTGTTAAAAACATACAAATGGTTCTAACTGGTGCCGAAGATACTGGCCCATGTTCACTAAGCCGTCTTCTGCCGCAGGACACCTTACGCAGCACTGAGTTGAATGGGCTGGCGCGGGTCTCCCCGAGGACTGCGCAGTAATTATGGCCCTGTAGGGTGTTACGTTTGCGGTGTGTTGAGGGTGGATGTTAACCCCTTCACTGCCACAGGCCTGCGACATATTGAGTTAAGGCGGAGGGTCGCAACTCCAGTCCTCAAGCCCCCCCCAACAGGTCAGGTTTTCAGGATATCCCAGCTTCAGCACAAGTGGCTCAATCAGAAGCTCAGTCGAATACTGAGCCGATAATTGAGCCACCTGTGCTGAAGCAGGTAGTGATTGAGCCACCTGTGCTGAAGCAGGGACTGGTTGAGCCACCTGTGCTGAAGCAGGGATATCCTGAAAACTTGACCTGATGGGGGGGGGGGTCTTGAGAACTGGAGTTGAGGACCCCTGGGTTAAAGTATCATATAAACCTGAGGCAAATTCCCAGCTGAGAGTTGAGCTACCCTTAGCAGAGCATGGAGGAAAGACGTGAGTGTGAGTGTACTCGTCTATAAGAGGAGAGACACAGAGCACTTGCCTAATGGGAGACGGGATTAATGCCAGGGTATCATTGGTCCAGAGCAGTGATTCCCAACCTTTTTTGTTTGGAGGAACCCTTGAAGTATTTAGAAAGATCTCGGGGGAATCCTTATCTGGCTGACACATATTAGGTTCGACGGGTAAATCCCACAATTTCACACCTCACGCGCCCCCTCTATTTCCCACCCTCTACCCATGTATTTCTCTCCCCTCCGTCTCACTCACTCTCCCCCCTCGTATGTATTTATCCCCGGAGTCTCACTCTTTCTCCCTCTCCTCACCCACTCCCTCCCGCCCTCTCTCCTCTCCCTCGCCCCTTCCTTCCGTCATTTACCCCAGCCTCACTCAGTGCCGGGTCACACTGCTAGAGCGCACTCCTACCCCGCAGTCCTGAGAGCGAGTGGGCTCTGGGGAGGGGGGGGGGGGGGGTTGGTGGTCCTTAGGAGGAACCCCTGAGACTGCATCAAGGAGCCCTGGTTGGGAATCACTAGCCCAGATAATAAGAATATTTGTATCTTGTATACGGCGACAGCACAACTACAGATGGAAGCCAGACTCGCCGTCCGTGGTGCTGCGGCTCTGGGACAGTAAAAGCCGCCGGGGGGGGGGGGGGGGGGGGGGGGACCCCCCGTGTGCCAGAGAGAGCCCCCCCGGGGGAGTTTCCCCGCGCGGGGGGGGGGGGGGGGGGGGGGGAAGGAACGCTCCGTTCTGCAGAATGAGACCCCCGCAGAGAATTTCTCACTGCCGGGGTCCGGACTGAGAGGCTGGCTCCTTCTGTACCTTTTGTGGGGTTTTATGGTAATGACGGTGACAATATGGAATTTACCGCACGTTGGGGCTTTGGCAGATACAGGAATTGTATATCTTTCTAGAAAGGAAGAGAACACAGAGATATATGCAGAGCAGGTCCACACTTAGGCAGTGTATTGATCCAGAGAGAGAGACTATTGATCAACACTCCTGATCAAGAAACCTGATTTAATCAGGAATAAATATAGGCTTTCCATTGCAACTCCCTCTGGATCAATATAAATATTGTGAAATGATCTCACCCGATTTAAGCACAGAATAAGAACGCTCTTGGACGTTACACTCCAATTCCAAATAAGGAATCCGTGCAATTCTCCCCTTCTGTCGTTTCGAAGCCGTGCTGGCGGCCATTATTAAACCCCAAAAGTACCAGAACACAGGAGGGACATATTTATCAGAATGGTGGATGGACAGCGGCTATAAAAGATGCTCCTCATTACCTCTAGTGCAGCAATTTAATTGGTGCTACGTGAATTTGGGAACCCTCCCTCTGTCCGAGTTAATTTCTTGATGGCAATTATTTTTTTTTGGGGGGGTGGCTTTTTCTTATCTTTTCTTCCCTCCCCAATACTTGTGTATGATGCGGTGTGGGAGTACACAGCAGAGAAGCACACTTACTTGTGCAATAAATTGGTGAAAGTAGACGATAGAGGGGGGGGGGGGAGATATCTCAGTTACCCTGCCAAAGATGCTTTGAGCTTGGCAATCAGATGATCATCGTCTACAGCAGGAGAGGCCAACCCCAGTCCTCAAGTGCCACCAACTGGTCTGGTCTTCAGACTGTCCCTGCTTCAGCACAGGAGGCTCAGTTGAAGACTGAGCCACTGATTGAGCCACCTGTGCTGAAGCAGGGATATCCTGAAGACCTGGCTGGTTGGTGGCCCGTGAGGACTGGAGTTGTCCTTCCCTGGTCTACAGAGTTGAGGAATTATTATTATTATTATTTTTTTTAAATCCAGAATCACTTTGGTTTTAAAAGAAAAAATGATTTGTATTAACGGGTGCCTTCTGTGAAACGCGCGTCGCCCCCTCTCACTCCGCAGCCACACTCGTTTTTAGGAGCTTGAAGCTTGTGATGTTGGAGTGTCACCGGTAATGTCACAAACTTTGCACCGAGCTTTAAAGGAAATAATCTCTTTCTTATAGACACAGATATATTAGCAGCAGATATGGAGCACTTTGTCTGCTACCTGATGTGAAGCCTCAGACCCTACTGGATCTCTGGCTTCTAAGATCCAGAGAGATAGGAGGAGTTAGGCTGGCATTACGGGGAGAGATAGAGGAGTTAGGCTGGCATTACGGGGAGAGATAGGAGGAGTTAGGCTGGCATTACGGGGAGTGATGGGAGGAGTTCAGAAAGGACCACGCAAAAAACATCTACAGTAGTTATACGTTTTTGCTGTAAACTGTTAATGTAGAAGGTCACTTATTTATTGTGTTCATTCTGCTCTGGACTTAATAGGCCATGGATCCCTTCTCTGTAGATGTGCCATTATGTAGTGGGATTTAATAGGCTATAGGTCCCTTCTGTGTCTCTGTATGTCTTTGAAGTGGTATCTAAGACTCAGAGGACCATAGCTCCCTTCTGTTTTTCACTGTTACCTACAAGATTTCCATCAGATGCCACTGCAAAGTGACACACAAAGGTTCAGTGGACCACAGGTCCGTCACTGTCATGTGGGTAGTGGCACCTAATTCTCAGTGAGCTTTTGTCCCTTGTGCCTGTCACTCTGTCACCTTGCAGTTGCAGATTCAGTAGGCCTTGGGTCCCTTTATCTGTGTTATTATATTTCCCCTTTACCCAGCGTTAATATGGGTAAAGGCCTATTTGTTTTCATCTTAACTATGAAGAGTAAGTCTAGCACTTTGCTTTTGCACTCTGGAGGAACACGATACCATGAGGCAGCCATTTTAACGCAGCGCCGTAATGTTTTAAAATGGCCGCCAAGACATCCTAGGCACAATCTCTGTTGACAACACAATTAGCCTCATTTTAAGTCTTTGCCAAAGGCTGCAACCTCTGTACAAAAGGGATCAAGACCCTAAAAGTATTATATATACAACAAGGAGGGGTGAAACTATCCTTTTTTTTCTAACCCCACTGCCTCCTCCTACAACCTTATTCCCTGTGTTTGTGTTCCTGTATAACAAGAGAAAAAAAAAAAAGATAGCATTTGCACAGATGTATGTGTTACTCAAAAGGTGCTGCAAACCTAATTTAAAAAACGTTAAAAAAAAAAAAAAAAAAAGTGGAATAAGAAATGTAAATGAAACCGTGTATGGCGGGATTTGAACCGCAAAGCATTTGATATTTTGCTAATGCTAGGCTGTCTGTAACCGTTGTTGTGTTTCTTTCTGTTGCTTGCATTAGTGAGATGGATCGTTACTGTGTTAATAAACAATTGGACTGAAATGCCTCTGTTCTGATTGCTTTCTTTCCCCCAATTCTCCCTCACTCCCTTCTGATGTATAATAAACACGGGCGCACACATAGACGAAGGATTCCAGTGGGGACCGAAATGTTATATATATATATATCAGAAAAAGAGAAGAAAAAGCGCCCGATACTCGTGTGATAACGTATAAAAAATTTTAATAAAATTTGGACAAAACGATTCAAAACTCGCAAAAATCCAAGTGAGTTAGGTTACCTCAAGGGAGGTTGTTGTGCCCAAGAAGAAGGCCGCCAGTATCCGGACAAACACTTTTGTTGACCAACACAGGCCACATTATTGATTTTTTCATTTACAAATATATGGACATTTTCTTTTAAACAATTTTTATATTTATCATTTATTATTGTATTTGTTTTATTGGCATTGTACGTGCCAGGTTATTATTTGAACACTTTATCATTTGTATATGTTTAGCATTAGTTAGTACTGTATTGTGGGTAATACCAACAATTAGATTCATCTAGTGTTTGCATCACATACACATATATTATTTCTGGTTTTTGCCTAGCACAACAAGGCGCGATCGTATATATATATATATATATATATGTATATATATTTTTTTTTTTTTTTTTTTTTTTTTTTTTTATTTATGGGGAGTGGTTCTGATTGCGGCACCAACTCTGTGTGGTTGTTTTATTATCTATATATATATATATATATAAATATATATATAGATATATAGATATATAGATAAATAAAACCAACACACAGAGTTGGTGCCGCAATCAGAACCACTCCCCATAAATAAAAATAAATCACTGGGCCAGATGTAGGGGTGAAAATTACCCTCTGGAGGTGCTAATAACCCAACATGATATAGAAACACAGAAAGAAAAAAAGAGGGTCTGTTGAAAGCACACAAACAATATGTAAAAATACAAAATGGATTTTATTAGCAACACAAAACACAAAAAAATTAAAATATACCTAAACACATACAAAATGAACACTGCTGATCCAAAAGATACACAATATACATGTAGAGACCCAAAATATGTAGCATGTAATATACGTGGGTATAATAATGCAAATCCAGAGGAAAGAAAACACAAAACCCAAATATGAGCAGAGAAAAGAGCAGAAATAAATAATGTAATAGTTATATACCTTACTGTAAATGCTGTACAGCCAGATGATGGCAGCTAGACCCAGGCAAATGTAATAAACCAGAGAGAGACAAAGGATAAATGCCTTGAATATGTAAAAGTTGGGTCCACCATAAATAAATATATATATATATATATATATCTCAAATGGACATATTACTGTATGCTCATTTGCATGTCTTAGACAGGTCTGCAACCTCGCCTTTCACCATTATCACCGCACACAGTGCTTACTACTATATATATATATATATATATATATATATATATATATATATATATACAGACAAAAAGAAAAGAAAACAGGCGCACTCCTAGTGTAATAAAGTTAAAACTATTTTATAGGACTGAACACATTAAAAATGCACATTCACAATCGCAGCTTGAACATGAGCCACTATGAGCAGCACTCTAACACCAGCACTGCAGACGGATCCTCGTGGCTTCTGCTGTAATCAAGTGCCTCACTCTCCCTGCGACCGGATGTGCAATTTGTGCCGCGTCGCCTCAGATTTAGGCTCCCCCGGCTGCAAAACCTCCTCCACTATTAGCTCCGGCTCCCACTCGGTACTTAATGGGACCTGCGGCACGGATCCTTTTGCTGCTATTGTGCTGGGATATATAAAAATTAGTTCCAGGGCATCTGCTGAGTGAAAACTGCTCTTAGCTCACACTGCCACCCTTCGCGTTTCGCATAGGGGCATAGAGTTAACATAAAAAATAATACATGGTTACAAATACAGGCAGTCCTCGGTTATCCGACACAATGCGTTACTCAAAATGGCGTTGTAAAGCGAAACGTTGTAAAGCGAAACATGTTTTCCCATAGGAACACTGTTTAAATGAAAGGTTCCGTTCCTGAAGGCATTTTTAATTTTTATATAACACTAAAATACAACCAAATATTTTTATGCAGGCAATAAGATAGCAGCACACACATAATTATATAGTGCATATACTGTATTATATATATATATAACTAATAAATAATATATTATATAGTATAATATTATATAGTATAATATTTATATAAATATACGCTTTACGACGCTTTGCAACGTTGTTTTTGTGAATGTGTATATTATTATATACACACATACACAACGTTGCAAAGCGTCGTAAGAGCGTTGGATAAGCCATTTTGGCGTTGTAAAAATGAATATAGGTATGCATTGCACAGCGTTGGATAAGCCATTCGTTGTAAAGCGAAGCGTTGTAAAACGAGGACTGCCTGTATAGTTACATAAGTGAACAGGGTATACATTATATACAAGACATTACATGTACAGTTACAGATAATATATATTATAGGTGTATGTAACAATTACAGACCAGACTGGAGGCAAGATATACACACACACATATATATATATATATATATTAACCTGTGTGTAGATATATAATTATAACCCCCTTGTAAGTGCAGCTTACACACATACACTGCTCCCTGGCTGCAATAGGAAACCAACTCCCAGCGTGCTGTGCTGCAGCAGGGAGCGACTTCCGGTACAGGAGGATGTGACTTGATGGACAGAGAAACAGCCAATAATAAAGGCTGTGGAAGAGGCGGGACTATGGAGAGAGGAGCCGATAAAAGGGGCTGGGAGAGGACGCAGAGTTAGGGGGAGAGTCTGAGTGATCTGAGGACGGACATGCTGGAACTCGGGGTCGGTCCATCGGAGCATTGAATGCAGAGGACTACAGAGACTGCAGTGGTAGCAGTCTGTGTGAGAGAGCTGAGACAGTTGATTGGAGGTCTGGACGTGCAGCAACCAATCAGGTTTCAAGGGCTGTGAGTAACGCAGGAGGGGGATCCTCATTACAGACAAGGGTACTGAAGTTTTTGCGATGAACAGGCCGGGCACGATAACACACACAGTTAATAAGAGCTCCAACATGGTGCTGGCACCATCACCCTGTAAGACCCCGAGGAACATCTCTCCCCAAGAGGGTTCCCCCCAGGCCACAACTCACCCGGCGCTCTCCGGCTCCTGCTCCAAAGGATCTCCGCCGCGAGCGGCCCTCTCCTTCCCCTTCCCTGGCTCCCGCGGTTGCCATTGGAGGCGCGCATGCGCGCACACGTTCGCGCACTTTTATTTCCTCCCGCGAGCGGGCCTCTCCTTCCCCTTCCCTGGCCCCCGCGGCTGCCACTGGAAACGCGCATGCGCGCGCACGTTCGCGCGCCTCTATCTCCTCCCGCGAGAGGGACTCCCGGCCCCAGCTCAGGCCGCGCGCATCTCCCCCGCACGGGGCACACGCCTGATGCGCGTGCACCGCTCACAAGCCGCGCGTCAGTCAAATCAGCTGGGGCAATATTTCCTCCTATCACTGTCTCCCATGGGATCGTGCCTCCGTTACTCCCCCTCTTCCCATTGGTCTCCCTTCTTATATATACCCTGCTCAGCCATTTCTTCGTTGGCTGAGCATAGTTCTGTATGACCAGTGTTAACCACGGTCGTGTCTGCCTTAGCTCTTGTCCCTTTGTCTTTTCTAGTGATCTTTTGTGTACCGAACCGGCTTGGCTGTGGATCCGCTCTGGACGTCGACTTTTGACTGGTATCCTGACCTCCTGAACTTTCCGACCTCTTTCCTCTGCTTACGGATCCTGATCTACCTCCCGGCTCTGGACCCCAGGCTCTCAATACCAACTATCTTCTGGAACCTCCCTTCTCGTCTGGCGAGTATCTTACTTTATCTTATACTCCCGTACGGATCCAGACGCCTATTTTCCACTTTCCAGGCGTGTCCCCGTAGCTGTGGGTGCAGGTGTTACTCTTCTCACCTCAGTTTCGGGGTCCCTCCTTGTCCGTGGTGAGCACAGCGTTACACACCCAGACCTGAATACCCAGGATTGGGTGGCATCAGACTTTGACACACACTCGCACAGCGTTTATGGGGATTGTTATATTTATGTGTTATGATATGAATGTAGTCATCCCTTGTTAAGTGTCACAAGATAACTGAAGCGTAGCCATACTTGCTCATATATATGTAGCACTGGTTCCCCCCTCCCCTCTACTCCCCCCCAGTGGGAGATACACAGCTTCTGCTACCTAAAGTGTGGTGCGAGTACCTGTTAGGGTCAGGAGAGCTGAGCTGATCTGCGGTGGTATGAAGATCAGGACAGGCTTTTGGTATCATCTGGGTTCTTCATCACTGGAGCGCCTCCAGCTTTAGTGGGTTCTATATAGAATGGAGGCAGTCCCCCCCCCCCCCCTGAAGCACATCTCTCTCACACTCTGCTTCTAACACAGATCCAGGCAGGTGTAAAACTAGAACAGGCTTTATTAGGACATTCACTGCATAGATGGCATTACAGCGGTGCAGGTTTTAGATGACTCCAGACATCTAGATGGTGCTTGACCCCAGCTGGTACAGGGTCTTCTCTCTCTGATCAGATGTTCCACCAGCCCCAGGGACTGGGGGTGGGCACGCTCATCCTGCGATGGGAGAGACTCATAGCCCTACTGCTCTATTCCTCATCTAGAGCAGGAATGACTAAATTGGGCACTCCTCATGAGGAACCATAAGGGGCGGGCTCATGGTCTGTACCTATACCAGATAGGCTGCACACAGGCCATGAGTCACCACCACACTTCTGTCACTCATAAGAGGAGCATAAGAGGGGGGTCAAAAATCCACAGATTAACCTGTCACTGCTTTGCACTGATGTGACAGGTAGGAGAGACAGGTAGAAGGGGCTTACCATGTTACACTGAATTTCACTCAGGGGAGAGTGTGACATAGTAAGCCCCTTCTACCTGGGCTTTCCTGTTATTTAGGAGTTACCACCTCAGTTGTTAGTCTCAGCAGCAGTGTCCGAAGGGAAAGAGAGAATTTAATGCCTGCTCAGCTGCATAGTGCAAAGTAGTTAGTAAGAGTAGATAAGGTGCTCGATTGAGAATTGTAATAATATATATACTAAAGAAAAAGAACTCAGTTATGGTAGCACCATTGATTTCGAAAATCCCTGCCATTGGCAGGCGGGGTATGACATCATCGTGTTCGCCGACGTCCTCGCGTCACGCCGCACTGTCCGCCGTGCGTGTCACTGACGTGCATGCCCATAAGAAACTTTAACAATGTTATATTACGGGCTAGGCATACGGGAAAGGTAATATTATAAATTATTCCTGAACATGAATAAACATATGTGGAGGTATAAAAACAGTCCCTTAATAGGGACAAGACAACTAAAGATGCCAACAATTGATCGGAAAAAATAGAAATTCTGAGTGAGAACACATATTTTGTGGAGCCTTTCTTACTGCACTGTATTACTAAGACTCATTGGGGGCTTCTCATCTTTGATGTGCAAAAAGATTATAAATATGCAACATAAATATAAATAAGATTGAAAGTAAAAACGAACCCTGCCATTATGCAGCAGACTATTTGGGATATAAGTGTCCATAGAAAAATAAACAGGAGAGTGCGTTTCCCATGAAATAAATAATTATTTAATGGTCATGAGGACAAGAAAAGGGCGAAAAAGCCTCACCAACGTTTCACGCGTCTCAGAGCGCTTTGTCAAGGTATACACAACAAACTTTATTGACATATATGGAGACACATTAAAATTAAATGACCAATAAACGTAGCACAAAAACAACACACCCTCTATAATTACTAATCATCTCCTGGTGTGTGAGAGATCAATCTAAGTATGCAGGCCTAGCAACTGATAGTCCCGCCCATGGCAACCAATCCGGAGTTCCAACAGGTCTGACAATAACTCAGGCTAAGCGCTTGCGCAATGCCTGACTGTGGGCAGATCCGTTGGGGCAATGGAGGCTACTCACGAGGCGGGAGACCAGCGGCATCAGCGCGCATTATGTTGCACAACAATAGCAACATGCGCATGCGCACGTCCACCCTGAAGGTCCGCAAACCGCATAGCACCCGGTGGCGAGAGGGGACCGGCGCAGTGAGCCAGCAACCGATGGTCCCGCCCCTGGCAACCAATCCGGAGCCCTGACAACCATAACAACCACTGTGGCTATGCGCTTGCGCAATACCTAATAGTGGGTAGATACGTCACAACATTTGAGGCAACTCAAGGGGCGGGAAAAACACCGGCGTCAGCGCGTGGTGCGTAAATGAGAAATGACCCTATGGGTTTAAATATTGAATGGCAATTAGCCCATTTCTTGTGGGTTTAGATCATTGTTGAACCAAGGAATTCTTATTCATAACATATGTTTCTGAAATTTCAATATATATATTTTTAAATTTTTATATATTTTCCTGTTTTCTTCTATCTTTTTTTCTGTGTTTCTTTTATATATTATGTTCTAAGTCCATATTACTATCTGACATCTTAATTGGTTATATTTTTGATGATTTAATATTATTATATATTGTGTCATATTGGTAATCTCCATTTACTAGTTATCAATGTTTTCTTGTTTTTAAATTTAAACTACTTTTAATAACTCTTTGGATTCTTATATGCCTTATAGTGTTTTCTTTTTCTTTGTCCTTTATTTTTCCTTATGGTGTGTAGAGGATTATTAGTCGGACCCCTTTTTGTCCTATTGCGGCTACTGTATTCATCTTGCGCTCACTTGTTTTAGCCTCTCTTCTTATCCTGCATAGACACTTCCGCCCTTCGACCGCGCAGCGGCGTTCTGCGCATGCGCAAGTCTTTGCGCAGTGCGTCATGACGTCATCACGTTGCCGTTTTGGCGCGAATTGGCTGCAGGTAAGATGGTATTTATTAGGTGGTATCACATTGTATTTTATCCTTGATAAAGAACGCTGTGACGTTCGAAACGCGTTGGATGGGTCTCATGACACAATAAAGTACCTTTTTTATATATTTTGATTCTGGGTCCTTTCCTGCTCCATTCGGTTTGTGCGCTCCTCGCAATTTTTTACTCATTAATGATTTAATAAAGGATACATTTATCTTAAGAGTTTTTTAATTGGAGTTATGAAAAATATTTTTAAAAAAATGTTTCAAAACCCAAGTTAAGATGGTATTATTAAACCTGTAAAACAAATCATCTTTATATAATTTTAAGAACTTAGCATGAAAACTTCTATATAACATATATAAACAATTATTATAATTAATATTAATTTGAATAAAATAGGCAAAGGTGCAAACACTAAAAAGATAATGTCAGACTAAAAATGCATTAATATCGAAATTGATATTAAGACCCCTAGGGTGCAATGTGTTTGAACGGTGGATCCAGAAGGATTCTCTTTGGGATAATTGTAGGGTTCTATCTCCCCCTCTCTAGTGACATTGAACTTGTTCTAAGCCTAAATATTTCAGGCCTTTAGGATCCGAGCTGTGTCTCTTTTTAAAATGTAAGGGAACGCTGAGATTTTCCAAGCCCAAGGTAATGTTCCTCAAATGTTTCCAATGTTCCTCAAATGTTTCCAATGTTCCTCAAATGTTTCCAATGTTCCTCAAATGTTCAAGAATTCTCACCCGCATGAGGCGAGTAGTTCTCCCAACGTAGTGTCACCCACATGGACATGTTAGGACATACACTACGTGTCTGCTTTTGCAATTAATAAAGCTTGTAATTTTTGAGGTTTTCCTGGTTGCATTTGAGCTGAATGTATCAGTTTTGTCATAACCAATTTGCAGGCTTTACATGTGTTACATTTTTAAAAAAAAAACCTTTCGGTCTCTCTTGTATCCACATTTCCTTCATTCCTGTTTTGCTTTTTCTTAAGGCATTCGGAGCTAGGCTACCTTTCAGCCTTCGTAAATATCACCTGTGGTGCAACCGGAAGGGATTCCCCCAAGATTGGATCTCGTTTTAGCACATCCCAATGTTTTCAGATAATCTGATGTATATTGTCTGCTTCCCTATTAGAATTAGTGATAAAGGGAATACAATTTGGCTCCATTTCTTTTTTTTCTTTGGAGTGGAACAATTAATATGGGGAGTCCCCAAGGGAGACGTGATGACGCTAAACCTTTGGCCCCAAGAATTGAAAGACAACCCCTATATTCCTAGATCTCCTAAGGGAGATAAGGGATGAGGAACAGATGGCTGTGCGACAGCCCATATTGACGTCAAATAAGAGTGTCGCGGCTAGCAGCCAGTGCGGATCTGGCGAAAGTGCTTCCGACGAACGTCTGGGGAAAAAAAGACCCAATCCGAAGCCAAGACACCCGGACGGGGAATTGCAGAGCAGCATGGTCCTGACAAAGCAGGTGAGCTCCTGATGAAGTGCCGGAGCTCCTGGCCTCATTACGGATAAGAAAGGTGTCGAGAGAGGATACTCGGCCTGATCGTGGGGAAAAGCCCAGGAGAGAAACAGCCTCCAGAAGGGGGAGGAATACACAAGGACACCCCACGCTGATGGACACAAGCCTTGACTTCTGTTATAGGTGTCGTGAAGAGGGACAAAATGCCAAACACTGTAGAAAATGAGAAAATCTGCAATGTGATGGAGATTCATCTGGTCCGAGTCTAACAAGGGAAATGAAAACAGGGACCACGTGGAGCAATTATAGAGAACAGCCCCAAAACCACCAAGAAAGGGTGGGTTGGTGAAAGAAGCCCCCTAATAACATGCACTCAAACTGCAGCTAAGTAGTATAACGGGGAATTACCCAAGGCAAAGAGCTTAGTGGTGGTAACAAGATGTCCCAGACAATGAGTGGTAATACCTATAGAGTAATTAAAACTAATTTATTACGTCTGTAGACTGTTCTAAAAATGGAGGGACACAGGAACAAAGCACAAAAAATATATACAACAAATATGGATGGCAGTGAAATAGTAGAACCAACTATTGTGGGAATTCCCTGGTAGGTGAATAGCTGATTGCAGCTATAATAGTGAACTTGCCCATTGGTAAATCACTGTACTCCATGAAAAGTCAGCCTGTCAGCTGCTGAATGAGTAAAAGGAGCTGTTTTGCTTCCACGTCTCAGGAAATATCTCAACTGTGTATAAATGGCTAACCCGTCATAAAATAGAAAACGGGACTGGCGTGTGGATGCTGTAAACACATATAAACACCCTCTATAAGGCTATAACAGATAGTGTCCTTAAATATGAACAGTTGAGCAACCACCTGCATACACCCTAGATCTAAGGCTGTACTGTGATAGGACAGGCAGGTGGGTGGGGATTCCTATAGAGTCCCTAAAGCTGAATTGTGGTTGCTCTGATAGAGCGCTGCTACATCCGGTCACCTTAATCACCCTGGTCATAGGGATAATCAGTGTAAGGACAGATAGGTGGGTGGGTATCCCTTTAATATCCCTACCACTAATGGAGATCCGCGCTGTGTAAGTACAACTGAACACAGTTTAAAAAAGAATGGTGGGACTACCTATGGTAAGGTACCCCAATGCAACAAGTTTAAGCGCTAGTAAAAAAACAAAAAAGGGCCAGCATAGGAGAGCGTGTTTACTTGGCTTCCTGGTCCGTGGTGGCCCGGTATGGACCTGGCACAGACGCGAGTGACGTCACTGGTTTCAGGTAAGTAAAGAGGTCTGGTTTTCAGACTTCCGGTGGTGTATTATATCGATTTAGTGATTTTACTATAGGTCGCCAACCTATAGAAACCTTGTGTGTATAGTTACTATGTTAAAACACACTTATACCAGGTTATTCAAAATGATTCTCATTGGGAACATGACCAGAGTACAGAGTGGCTAATAGCATGTCGGAATCTTGCTATAGTAACTGATCCTAAAGTGCTATAAGACCATAGAGACCCAAATCAAATCTTTTAAAGAGAAGAGACCAGTGTGGTGTATGAGAATCATTTTGAATAACCTGATATGTGTGTTTTAAACTAGTAACTATACACCACCGGATGCCTGAAAACCAGACCTGTTTACTTACCTGAAACCAGACCCGCCTGCATCAACCAGGCTATATGGTGAATTTCTCCGAATGCATTACACCCGCGCTCCTAGCACCACTCCACCTTTTATACTGTAGCAAGTGCTTCCACTCCCCCCCCCCCCCCCCCCGCTCTCGCCCCCCGTCCCCCCCCGCTCTCGACTCCCTCCCCTCCCCACCCCCCCCCCGCTTTCCCCCCCCCTCCCTCTCCCCCCCCCCTAGTTTCATTTTTGCAAAATAAGCTACACAGTGTGCGCTATCTCTCTTCTCTCCCTTGGATTTCCCTAAAACTTTGTTCTTCCCTGCTGCTCCCAATCTCCCGTGATCAGCGGGGCATAACCAGTCACAAAAAAACACATACAAATAGGGGCGCATGGAAAGAAAACAAAATCCCAGGTTAATACACAATAATATTAATATTAAAAATGGGCAACAAACAACACTAAGTGAGAATGGGTCTAATTGATCCTAATGACCAAAACCCGCTCTGAGGTTTAATTTCCGTTTCCAGAAGCTAAATGGCAGGAGAGTTCCCTGTTGTAGTGAGAGAGGGGTCCAGAGTTGGTAAAGCTGAAACTCACACTCTCTCCCGTCAGTGGCCTCGTGGTGTGTTTGGGCTGCAGCTACCGGATGTCCGTCGTCACGGACGTCGTGTCGCTGTGGGCAGTAGTTAATGAATTACACGACTACCTATACAGGGCAACATTTGTGGTGCACACAGACAATATCCCGCTCACATACATCCTTTCCACCGCTAAATTGGATGCCACTGGTCATAGGTGGCTAGCTGCATTGGCCACGTACAATTTCAGCCTGAAATATAGACCAGGGAGGCAGAAAATTGACACAGATGCGCTGTCTCGGATTCACAGAGATACTCGGGAGCAGATAGTCAGAGGGAGAAAATTACCGGCACTGGGGTACAAACTTTGTGCAAAAAACCCTCGTGGCACCACGAAAGTGAACCCGAACAGGGTTGCTGATAGTATGGGGATATCCACCACCACTATACCCCTTGCCTACACTCATCGTTGCAGAGTTAGCCGTGGAAGGGCTGCCCCGATTAAGCAGGCAGGATCTGCAGGCAGCACAACAGACAGATTCAGGCTTAAAGGAAGTATGGCTAGCTGTGAGCAATCAGAAGTCGGCACCGGCCGTCACAGCGATGCACCCCAATAGCCAGTTGTTAGTAAGACAATGGCCTAATCTAGTAATGAAGAGTGGAGTGCTGTTTAGTCGCCAAGAAATCGCAGCACATGGTAACTAAACAGTTGTTACTCCCTTAAAAATAGAGGCAGGTGGTACTTGGCTCCCTCCATGACAACCATGGTCAGATAGGTACCGACAAGACGTTGGGATTAATAAAAAGACTTGCTCTACCGGCCCGAATAGCCAGAGACATTGAAGAATACATCAAGAATTATGGTTGATGTGTAACAAGGAAGACCCTGGCCCGCCCCATTAGTAAATATAACCAGCAGTGGACCATAGGATTTGGTTTGCATGGACTTTCTGTTATTGAAATCTGATAGAAACACCACCCAGGGAATAGAACAGTGGAGTCAGCATGTTCTGTACATCACCTCGTACATGCATATAATTGTCCCCGTAATGACACTACAGGGCACTCACCATATTATCTGACGTCTGGGCGGGAAGCCCGTTTGCCAATCGATTTGTGCTTCGGAGTGGCAGCAGATGGCACGTCCCCTACACTGTACATGTAATATGTGAAAAAGCTCAAAGAACAGTATGGAGGCGTATAAAGTGGCTACTACTGCGGCTGAAACCACTATCCAGGGAGATAAAGGCCAGTATGACAAAAGGGTACATGGCAAAGAATTGCAAATGCATCACAGAGTTCTTATCAGAAGTCAGAACCCGGTGTCGTAGAAGAAAAATTAAAGGGGCTACCTGTACACCGACTGAAACCTGAAAAGGGAAGTGGGTCAGAAAAGAATCTGCATAGCAACCACCTAGGTCATCTGGTGCCCTGTGGAAGAAGAGACCCCGGGGGTAGATACCTGGCCTAGAAGGAGTGACCAATTAAACAGAGGACAACGCATCCAGCAAGATCATGAGACAGAGAGGGACATAGAGAGACATCCCCGAGTTGAACCCAGAAGCAGAGGAATTCACCCCAGTGAATCCCATAGAGCAGAATAATGAAGCTGAAGAGCAGCAAGGTGTAGACACTTGTGAGCACCCCCTAGTGTAGGGCTAGCAGAACACAATAGGGAGTGGGTGGCCGCAGACTCAGACTCTGATATACACTCGCGCAGTGTTTATGGGGATTGTTATATTTATGTATTATGATATGAATGTAGTCATCCCTTGTTATGGGTTATAAAGGACCGGAAGTTTATCCATACTTGTGTAACACCTCTTCCACACCCCCCCCTCCCCCGAGGGAGATCTGGCTGTTACGGGTGTACTCGGTGCTGTATGGGCTCACCTGTTGTCTGTCAGGAAGCCTGAGTTTCCGCGTTGGTATGGGGAAAGGCAAGGGAGCGTCATCTGGAGCAGCGCCTCCATCCTGTAGGGATCTTCCCAGGGCAGGCAGAGAGTGACTCCACAGGAACCCCTTTCCAGTAAATTAGACAGAGACAGGGAACGTTGTACAATTTATTGCCAGGTCAGCAGATTCCATCTCCCATGCAAGAGAGGTACTTCGTCACACCCTACAGATGAACACCTTCCCTCGCATATTTGCGGTCGCTTTGTCCCTGACTAGGTCCCCCAAAGGCTTGAGGCCCTTGGGGCTAGTCGTCACCCACTCACCCCCTGATGGGGTGAGGTAGAACCACCTTGCTCACTATGGAGCAGGCTACACCCTGGAATCTCTTTAGAATTTGGGAAGGAAACATCTTATATACCTGGGGGGAGGGGTGAGTGACTGCCCCAAAACTGGGTATGTCGGAGGGCGGAACAGGCATCACCCTACGGTGCTGACACTTATAACCACGCCCCCAGGCATGATGCTTTCAATGGCCAGTAGCCTGCACCTGGCTATGGCTTCCTTTCAGATACAATTAGTAGTGTGCTGCGGGACTCACGAGGAAGGATTTAACCCTAACATTGCCTGCACTTACCAGGAGTTATTTGTCAGGGCAGGGAAACCCATTGCCAGGGGCACTAGGCTACAGGTTCCCCTGGTGAAATCCCTCACGTCCCCGCATGAGGCACACTATCACATACTACCAATAAATGCATGATAACTGGCATACATAACATTGTACACATATGAACTGTAACTTGGGCACTTCTATCCAGAAGAGCCCCTACCTTTGCAGCACATTTCATGCTCTAATAATAATGTTTAGGGTTAGGCTTCCGGACTAATCTTCCATTCCTATCCGGCACAGTGACCAAATAGCATCTCCTCTGACCCTTCTCAGAAATGTACTCCACTCGATCTATATACACACACTCCGGCCTACCTTCCATACTTTTACAAAGTAGGAGACCCTATCCTCATTATAATGAGCCCGGCTTCTACAGTGAGCAGACAAGTAATCCAGGACCACATCCCTGACCCATTCCTCCCTATGCTCCTGGACCTCCCTCATGATAGGTTCCGGTACAAAGTGGAAATCGTACCCATGGGATCGTCTATATCACTGGACCACTAAATGGTCGGCTATACTATTTTTATTGAGATTTTTATTGAGGTTTTGCCTGCAGGCTTGCCATGGCAATACCCAGAACAAAGGTTCCTCCGGTGAAGCATTATACGAGAGCATCCCCGGGCCAGATGGTGAGATTAATCCCATTGCTATATCTTTCCGGTGATTCCAGATAATTTCGACCGTCTGCTCTGGGGTAAATTCTCCTTCCTCCCACCACTGGTCTACCACGTCCTCTATTACTAGCAGGAATGTAGCCCTATACATATGTGGAACATACCCCTGGAACCTAGCGTCAGTTCAGGCTCTGAGGTAATTAAAGTGTCCTGAGCAAGGCCCACTTTAGGGGTACATTGATATAAATGTCCCGGTGTCCGATTTACCTTGCGCTGACTTCTCCCCATCCCCGCCATCATATAAGCTCTCTCATAATCGGGAACGCCATGGAGCTCACGGACTATAGCCTCAGTTATTGCACCAGCCCACCTTAATTCCCGGGCTCTGTCCTGCTTCCAAGACCGCAGGATAAACGGGTCGACAGGGGCAGTGGCACTAACCGGAGCAGATGTAGCAATCATCAGAATAGTGAATCTTTAGTAGCTCACGCCAGCAGCGCCGGAGAAGCGAGGGTAGCGACAATGGCCGAATTACCGGCTCGTACTTTGGAAGTGGTTGCACCCGCATCGACCTGCTGGGCTGCGCCACCCTCGTCAACTGGCTAGGCTGTTGCATTCTTGTAGAACTGCTGGGCTGTGGCACCTGCATAGAACTGCTGGGCTGTAGCACCCACGTGGACCTCCCTACTGGGAGAAGGCGGCACCGTCTCCCGGTGAATCTCCTCCACAGCCGCTGATTTCCTCCGCCCAGGTGGAGTCGTTGTCGTCGCTGGAACCTCCGGAGGCTCTTTCCTGTTCCAACGGGTTGCTTGGGCGTGGTCCGCACTGATGGAGCCACACTCCGGCAGCGGCTCGGGGAGTGAACCAGAGACCTGGCTCCATGCTTTCAACACAAGTAAATTTAGCTCTGCAGCCCCTTTTGTACCCAGGGGGAGAGTCCTAGGTCTGAGCCCCTGATAGGGCAGTACACAGGCCTTAGGCCCACCCACCCTCTCACTCAAGGGAGTTGTTTACTCCAGTGGGACTCAAATTAACCCTAATACTGCCTGCACTTGTACCAGGGTTTATGTGTTAGGCAGGGCAGATTAGTAGCCAAGGGCATACATGGCTACACTTACACATATACATACAAGGGATAATACCACACACCTAACAGTAAACAGGGGCACGGCCGGAGTGTGGAAGTAGCGTAGATGGTCCGGGTAACAAAAATAGAATGAGTACCGTACTTGCCAGCTCCAGCGGTGGAAGGTAAAGTCTGTAAGCCAATGGTCGTGGAATGGAGAGAGCAGCGTAGTAGAGTGTCCGTAAGCCGTGTCCAGGGGATATAGAAATCTGCAAGGTAGAAAGTCCAACGCCAAATCCAAGGGGTACCAGAGAGCAGCGTAAACGAAGTCCAAAGCCAAAGGTCAAAATCCAGGGAGGTCAGCAGAATATCCAGGGACAGGAACGGGAACTGAAAGACAAAAGGGGCCAGGCAACAGCAGACAGCAGACAGCACCAAGGTACAGAAGCTATGCAGAGCAAAGAGGAAATGGTGAGGGGAGACTAAATAGGGGGCTGGGACCTATCGGAGCAAGGGGAGGGACGGAGGAGCGGCCCGAGGGAGGACCTGATAAGGGAGAAGTGTCTGGCAGCTGGGGCCTGTCAGAGCAAGGGGAGGAGCGGAGGAGCGGCCCGGGAAAGGGCCTGATAGTAGAGAAGGGCCTGAGGGGCGGGACTGATGGAGCCGGGACAGGGAAGCGCGTGATACGCGCGCCGCGTCAGCAGAGGTGGAGTCAGGCGCCAGCAAATAGCAGCCTGGGTCCTGAAGTGTGGGAGCAGCCGTCGAGGGGTCCGCAAGGAGTGAGGCACACCGCCGGGGAGCCTGGGCGGCACGGAGCAAAGGTAAGGAGGCGCTGGAAGCGGGTGTACCCGCAGCGCAGATCCTTACAATTTAACACAAATAAAGCCAAAATGGAGAAGCTATGTGTGAAAAACTAAGTACACCCTTACTGCTTCCATAGGAATTAAGATGCTAAGTAGCAGACAGGTGCTGCTAATCAAATGCCCTTGATTAATTGATCATCAGCTAGTGTGACCACCTCTATAAAAGCCGAAGTTTTAGCAGTTTGCTCGTCTGGAGCATTCAGGTGTGTGTTAACACAATGCCAAGGAGGAAAGACATCAGCAATGATCTTAGAGAAGCAATTGTTGCTGCCCATCAATCTAGGAAGGGTTATAAGGCCATTTCCAAACAATTTAAAGTCCATCATTCTACAGTGAGAAAGATTATTCAAAAGTGGAAAACATTCAAGACAGTTGCCAATCTTCCCAGGGGTGGACGTCCCAGCAAATTCACCCCAAGGTCAGACCGTGCAATGCTCAGAGAAATTGCAAAATACCCAAGAGTTACATCTCAGACTCTACAGGCCTCAGTTAACCTGTTAAAGTTCATGACAATACAATTAGAAAAAGACTGAACAAGTATGGTTTGTTTGGAAGGGTTGCCAGGAGAAAGCCTCTTCTCTCTAAAAAGAACATGGCAGCACGGCTTAGGTTTGCAAAGTTGCATCTGAACAAACCACAAGACTTCTGGAACAATGTCCTTTGGACAGACGAGACCAAGGTGGAGATGTTTGGCCATAATGCACGGCGAAAACCAAACACAGCATA
The DNA here is from genome assembly GCA_036426205.1 of Ascaphus truei. Classification (NCBI taxonomy): domain Eukaryota; kingdom Metazoa; phylum Chordata; class Amphibia; order Anura; family Ascaphidae; genus Ascaphus; species Ascaphus truei. Next base: position 66,843,746 of record CM071574.1, read on the forward strand.
TCAGCACAAACACCTCATACCAACTGTCAAGCACGGTGGTGGTGATGATTTGGTCTTGTTTTGCAGCCACAGGACCTGGGAACATTCCAGTCATTGAGTCGACCATGAACTCCTCTGTATACCAAAGTATTCTAGAGTCAAATGTGAGTCCATCTGTCCGACAGCTAAAGCTTGGCCGAAATTGGGTCATTCAACAGGACAATGATCCCAAGCACACCAGCAAATCTACAACAGAATGGCTGAAAAAGAAAAGAATCAAGGTGTTGCAATGGCCCAGTCAAAGTCCAGACCTCAACCCGATTGAAATTCGGTGGCTGGACCTTAAGAGAGCTGTGCATAAACAAATACCCACAAACCTCAATGAACTGAAGCAACGTTGTAAAGAAGAGTGGGCCAAAATTCCTCCACAACGATGTGAGAGACTGATAAAGTCATACAGAAACCGATTACTTCAAGTTATTGCTGCTAAAGGTGGTTCTACAAGTTATTGAATCATAAGGTGTACTTAGTTTTTCACACATGGCTTTTCCATTGTGGCTTTATTTTTGTTAAATAAATCATGACACGGTGTAATATGTCATGTGTTTATGTTCATCTGAGATTGTATTTACCTAATTTTTAGACCTGCTAAGGAGATTGTATTATGTCCTGATATGTATAAAAACCATATAATCAAAGAGGGTGCACTTTTTTTCACAAACTGAATAATAAAAACGAATAGACGATACCGTTCTGTGGCCTACGAAATGCTTTTATTTGTGCGAGCTTTCGAGATACACTGATCTCTCTCTGGCGCCGAAGAGACATCAGTGTATCTCGAAAGCTTGCACAAATAAAAGTATTTCGTTAGCCACAGAACGGTATCGTCTATTCATGTTTTATTATTAAACTCGGCTAACACGGTACAGATACATATATACATACATATACACACACACAAATCACAGATGCAAATAATATATTTCGGTACACACCCACAATCATACATCCATGAAATGATTTGTCTCCATGGATTTTCCTGACTGCTCCCTCTGTCTCCCGCCCCCAGATCCGGATACACCGCCGTCATTTGTCTGATCATCTGCTCTTCTAAGACATGTCCCATAATGACAGGAACTTGAAATCGCTCTGGTGTCATTCGAATGCCTCGTGTTTTTATTAAAGACGCATAGTGAGGGTATATATATATATATATATATATATAATATATATATATATATATATTATTATAAAAGAGGGTTTTAACACACACACACCAAGAATGAAATTAGCATGTTGGCAAGAGGGAGAAGCAATATGATAAATAATTGGAAAGGATCAGTCCAATTTAGGACCAATTGACCCAATAACACCGACATGTTTCATGGGTTCAAGGCTTCGTTCCACGTAGGACCACAGTGACCGAATGACAGTGATAGAGATTTTAATATCCAGTCATTTTGACCCAAATCTTGGGATTTTACATTAAAACTGACACCGCCCTGCCACCCCCTGCACATTTACCAGCCCGAATAGACACCGTTATTCTGTTTCACACGGTGTATTGCAAAGCGAGTTAGCAGCAGAGGGGTTAAACCCTGCACTGCTGAATAAAATATCCTCAGATTGCAGATTTCTGGCACCCAGTGGTAAAAAAAAAAGGGGGTTTAATGAAAACTTCACATTAAATATTCATTGCTATTTTCTCCCCATCCTCTTCTCAGCACTGACACTTGTTAAAATTCAGTGTTCGGCAGCAGTGTGAGCTGCTCTTAACGAGCTGAGGAAGTATCGCAGGGAGCAGATGGGGCGGGTGGGACGGTTACGGCATTGGTTTAACCGTTTCACTGCCCGCGACGCATTGCCCCACATAGCAAGAACACCCAGAGAATGTGGTTAATATGGAGACATTAAAAATGCAAAATAATAATTTAAATATTCAGATGTATGTTTTTTACCTACTGATAATAACTTTTGTGTTATTATAATTATATTAATGCAGAATATTATTTATATATATATATATATATATAAAGCAGGAAATAGCCGTGTTAGTTCCATTGCAATAGTGCAGAAATAAATGAGTTCTTCAGTATTAGGCGAAACTTTTATTGGACTAACATTTTGTCATAGGACAAGCTTTCGAGAGTTATCTCTTCCTCTTTGCGTGACCTGAAGAAGAGAGGAACAAAGAACTCTCGAACGGTCCATGAATAAATTGTTAGTCCACCCTGCCCCTTTGCCCCACTCCCTCGCCCTCCGCAATCCCCCACGCCCTTTGCCCGCCCCCCTTCCCCACCCTTTGCCCCCCCGCCCTTCCCCGCCCCTTGCCCGCCCGCCCATTCCATACTCCCCCCCGCCCTCCCCGCCCCTTGACCCTGCAAATCCGCGGGCAAGCTGGGTATATCAGACTAGTATCTATATATAAAGTGGTCGAAAATCACAAACAAATCTACTCGCACCTAGTACCAAACGTGTGCTGCTTGGGCCAATAGGAGCATCGCACACGATGGTGAAATACTCGCCGGGGCGAGCAATCATGTATAGTTTGTGAATCACGTATTATATATATATATATATATATATATATATATATAAAATATATATATATATACACAGAATATCACAATGTTTTCATGGCTTTCAGTGGAATACCCCACATTAATGCACCAGCAGGAGAAATATCATTTGCTACAATCTGTACTGTCTTGTGTTATATAAATATGGAGCCAGACAAATATATTTACCCTACTCAACATGTCACTGCCTCTAATTCACTTTGGTACAAAGAGGGGTTTGGCCCATTGATGTTAAAGACATTCCTGCACTGACACCCAGAGATTAATGGGACCCCCCTATACAAGAGTGATTTGTCCCCCTAGACTTTGCTGGGGTCCCCCTCTAAACTAAATCATTTGGTCCCATTAAGAATGGGTACTTTCACGGGTTCAAAATCTGAATTTGCAGGTTCAACGTTTTATTCGAACTCCGAGTCGAACTGCAGAAAACATTTTGAAAACCCAAAATTGGTCCCTCTCAGATTTGCACGCTTTTTGTTTTAGGGATTTTTTTTTGTGGGGTTTAAAATTTTTTTTTTTATATATATAAAGTGGTTGGAAAAAAAAAAAAAAAAAAAAAAAAAAAAAACCTGCAAATTGTTTACCAAAAATGGAAAGTTCTATAAAAATGTGACCAACATTTGCATGTTATTACCCAGAATCCCTTGCTGCAGTGGAAGCGCTGCATGCTAAGAGATAATGGGGAAAGGCGGGGTTGCAGACCTGTCTGAGACGTGAATGTGCTCACAAGGGGTATTTTTAATTTGATGTACAAAAATTATTTGATTTTTTTTGGCAAAAATTTTACACGAAAAAATGTTAGAACCAAAACCCAAAGTGCCTTAGTCCCCATGGACTTTTACCGGACTCCCCCTAGTGGGCAACTCCGGTCCAGATTTGATATCACTGATTCAGCATAGGTGGCTCAATCAGTGGCTCAGTCCTTGATTGAGCCACCTGTGCTGAAGCAGGGATATCTTTAAAACCTGACCTGTTGGTGGCCCTTGAGGCCTGGAGTTGGCCACCCCTGACCTATCTAATAAACCCTTTGTTGCCACAGATTTTTACAGGAGCCCCTCTTAGCGTCTTAGTTTTGCCTCAGTCTCCAGTGCCAGAGGGAAACGTGTTTGAGAAGTGACTCTGTAAAACGGGGTGTTATGTGACAGATTAATATGGGCGAGGTGTCAGACTGTAAAACGGGGTGTTATGTGACAGATTAATATGGGCGAGGTGTCAGACTGTAAACTGTAATTGACATATGGACACATGCATAACGAAGCAATCATTTATACATCGTTGTTAATTAGGTATGTATTAACCTTCCTCAGAACCTGATCCTTCCAGCCTCTACTCACTGCCTAATTGCTACCGACAATGGCCTTATACCCAAGACAGGATTAACCCCATCAGTCCAGAGCAGCCTGCGTGCGGCATTTGTGTGTAGCTATGCCACGGTGGCATCTATAGGGTTAAACCTTTCAAGGGGAAACCTGCCTAAATCTTAAACCATATCCTAAAAAGTCAGTTGGCTACCCAAGGGGCCATTAAAACATGGGCTCAACAACACATGGACAGTTACAATGTGGGATTCATTACCCGTGGAGACTGTGATGGCAGATACAGTAGATATCTTCCAAAAAAAGATTGGACATCTTTTTAGAAAGGAAAGGTATACAGGGATATACCAAATAAGTATACATGGGAAGGATGTTGATCCAGGGAGTAATCTGATTGCCAATTCTTGAAGTCAGGAAGAATTTATTTTCCCCCTTATGAGATATCATTGGATGATATAACACTGGGGTTTTCTGTTTGCCTTCCTCTGAATCAATATACTGCAAGTACGGATATTAATAGAATAAAGCATCTGTTGTCTAAATTTAGCATAGGTTGATGGACGTATGTCTTTTTTCAACCTCATCTACCCTGTAAGTGTAGTCAGGACTGGTTCTTGGCTATGAGTCGGTCCTCACTGGCAGTAAGCCCTGGTAAGAGCAGGCCTGCCAGTATTTATCATGGTTTTTCCCCACTCCCAGCAGTGCCCTTGAGTGACAGGGGAGGAGGTGTAACCAGGACTGTGTTCATCCAATCCTGGGTCAGAGAGAAAATTTTTCTCCTCTACAATCCTGGGTCAGACCTGGTGTCCTCCTCCTGGCTGTACTTAAGGGGAGTGCCGTCCAAATTTAGTCAGAGCCTCTCCCCACTTGAGAGAGGCAGGTCACACACAGGTTGCCTGAAGACTGGCCTTCCCTGTTCCCCTTCCCTCGGGGGAGAGTAAGTGTGCACCTTTCCCCTGATCCTGATAGAGGATCAGGGAAGAGCAAGAACTGGTGCGGGGTCCCTTGACCCGTAGTTCAGGTCCAGGGACCATCCTACAGCTGGAGATATCACCAGAGACTGAATAGGGCAGAGGCTTGCTGTGACTGCATTGTACTGAACAGAATAAACCGTTCCGGTTTCATATACCTCCTGCCTGGTGTGTGATCTTACTGTGAAAGGACAGGGAGTACTTCTATCTTAGGAGAGCGCCTCCATACATCTGGAGCCTGTGGCAGATAGAGGCGCAGAACTGCTAGAGATCTATGCTGGATATGTACCCCAGAAACCTGTCCTGTGTCCCCACAAACATCGGCGGACGAACCAGCCCTCCTGCTTACAAACAGGGAGCATGCACCACACACGCTGTAATGGCAGAATCTCCCATCAGGTGGAGGAAACACCGTTACATAAGTATGTAACACGCATAATTTAAGGTGTCTACGTGGTCACAAGAGAAATTGCCATCTCCAGTGGTAAAGATCAGCAAGAGTGAAAGGTTCAAGGGGAAGAAAGGGATTCTTTAGCAGATACTGTAGGCTGTATCAAAGTCTGTGCAAAACAATCAGTGAGACTGACTCCGCAGCAATGATTGTATTGTACTGTATTGTATGTCTTTATATAGCGCCATTAATATACATAGCGCTTCACATTAGTAATACACGTGGCAATCGTATAAATAACAAATAGTACAAATAACACATCATGGGAATAAGCGCTTCAGACATAAACGTAACATTTAGGAAGAGGAGTCGCTGCCCCGAGGAGCTTACAATCTAATTGGTATGTAGGAGGACGTACAGAGACAATAGGAGGGCGTGATTGCATGTCTACTCCATCATCATGACAACTCAGCGATGATGCAGTGATTGGTCCGTGACCAAAGTGATCTAATGACAGTGACATGTTTCATGGGTTAAAGGGTCAGTCCCAACATAGGACCAAAGTGATCTAATAACTGTGACTTGTTTCATGGGTTAAAGCAAGGGTGCTCAACACCAGCCCTCAAGCACCCCCCCCCCCAAACAGGTCAGGTTTTCAGTATATCCCAGCTTCAGCACAGGTGGCTCAATCAGAGGCTGTCAAATAAAAGGAATATAAAAATATTAAGGATTAAAGTCATTATAATGCCATTGTTCATCACAGAGATAAAAATATGCAGCCGACCCAACGGAAAGAAAAATGGGGGATGTGTTAAAGAGGGAGAGGGGTCGAGGACCACGAGAGAGAAGGGAGGAGAGAGGTCAAGGTGCCCCAGAAAGAAGGGGATGGGAGGCACTCTAAAAAGAGATGGGGGTGGGGGAGAGCGGTGGGGGTTGCGCCAGAGAGGAGGGGTGGAGATGAAGGGGGACAAGAAGGAGGCAGCAATAGAAGGGGGGGGGGAGGTGAGGGAAGCAAAAAGCGCGAGAGAAGGAAGTGAGAACGGAAGAAGGAACGCGACAAAGGGTGGGAGGTGTGAGAAAGTTCGTGGAACAGCCTACCCGCAGCAGCAGGGGGGCAGGGGGGGGTCCTAAAAGCCAAAGATCTAATGGGGTCTGAGGCTGCACAGCCGGCAGGAAAATGGGCACAGTTGGCTACTGATAACGTCTGAATTTGTGCTGTACCTGGATACATTGCTATTGTGTTGTACTGCACTGCAGACTATGTTTGCGCCATATTAATAATTCATAACAAGTTTGCAGGCTGGGAAGTACTGAGAGCTACAAGTTGTTGTATATTGTGCTTCTTTAATAATACTGCTGAGCAATAGGATGCTGTTCCCCATAGGATGTGAATGAATTACAAGGAGTCATTTAAGGTGAGGTCTCCTATTGCTACTTAATGCAGACAGTGCCACCATGTGGCTGAATACAGCAAGTGCATTTATGATGGCAATCACGGAGTGGTAAAGGGAAAGTGCTCTAGTCTCACTGGTTTGGAGTCAGTCTCGATATTTCTAAGGCCGCGGGCATGGTCAGCGCCCGCGCTCACGCTCGGCAGTGAGCCCCTGCAGCCGCAATGAGAGCGGCTTTAGCAGGGGCTCGCGCACGCTTCCGCAGGCGTGCGGAAGCGTAGCCGACATGTCAGTTTTAGTTTCGGTGCTCACGAGAGCCGGTCACGTGAGCAGTTCGCCCAATGAGGGCCAACCAGCTCTGTGACGTCACTGGCCCGCCCCCTCAGCTTTCCCTCAGCCTCGGCGCGTCTCCGCACGGCTAAAGTCACTATGGACTTAGCCTGAGGCTTTGTCCCCGCAGAGCGCGCTCATGCTTAGAGAGATCTCCAAGCATGAGCGCCGGGTGTCCTTAATATTTTCGCAAGCGCTCGCGGGGGTGGGGGGGGGGGGGTCGCAGCAGGGGAAGCGGAGCGCGCTAGAAAGTTTTAAAAATGTGTTTATCTAAGCGCCGAGCGCCAGTGAGCGGGGGTGCCCGCGCATACGCACGCATCGCGTGAGCGGGGACTTGTATGTATGTATATATATAGCTATAATATATTTTATAGATATTCACCAAGATTACATATATACATAATAATATATATAATATAATATATATATATATATTATATATATATATATAAATACATACATTACATACAAGTCATCTCGCCAAACGTCGCCCACTCAGCGCTAGCGGAAACGCAGCCTAAGTCGTCCTGATTAAAAAAAACAAAAAAACACAGCATTAAAATGCAATTTTTGATCCCTGACCCCCTATAACCCACTGATTTCTGTTCTTTGATGTTTACATTTGTGAGGTAAAATGCATTAAAACAATAAATAAAAAAGTGGTCCTGCGTATTAAGGAAATTCGAAACCTTTAAAAAGGCGTATACAACATTTCTGCCCCCCCAAAATAAAAGAAAGGGGGAGCGTTTATTTGATAAATTCCCTTTGTATTGGTTTATCCCCCTTTAATGCTGCAGAACAAGCAATATCCTACGTGTATTTTTTAAAATAAATCAGTTCTGTATAATGAGAAAATACTTGTAGCATAGTTTAAAAACAACTCTGAATGACATTTTCAATGTATTATAATGTAATAAGCATTTTTTGTTTCTATAGCAACCATTTACAAACTCACATCCCCTTCCTCCTCTGAGACAGGCTCTGGCACACCCCCTTTTGAGCCCTTGCCTCTCTCTAGCAGTGCACCAATTGTATCTAGTGACTGCCTGGTCAAATGATCTTCCCCACAGAACTTTGCATCTTTGGTCCTTTTCCGCTGCACTGACGGCCATTTAGAGAACCCCCGAGTCGAATCTTCGCTGATCGATCACAGGAGAACGGATCGATTGGCAACTCAGCTAATTACATATCATTGGTGTGGATTGTATTGATGCGCATTAAATGGAAAGGGAAAAGGGAGACCAAAAAAGCGCACCAGACAAAGGAGGCTGGTGCGCTTTTTGGGCTTCTCCCTTTTCCTGTATTGCATTGAGTAGCTGCACAGCCTGCCTGCCTGCCCTACCAGGATGTGAGTATTTGTATATTTTTCAGGGGAACCTGCCGATGAGACTGATGGTAAGTGGGTTGCACCACACACCACCTGTCTTCAGGAGGATAGTACCCATTATATGACACAATAGGTACTATATCAATTGTTAGTACCCTGGTACAGTGGTCTGGCTTATTATCATTTTGAGATATACCTGCATTTGAGCGCTTCAGCTATTTTCCATATTACATATTAAATGGAGGAAGCAAAAAACCCCGGCAGCTTGGACTGCTGCTTTCAGTAACAGCACTCCCAGGTTTGTACATACAGCACTAAGTGGTACTTCTAATCGCTCAGCGCTGGGGAGCTGTGGGTGTCCCAAAAGGCTGCTTCTTGGTTTCCCCTGTAGTGGCTGAAGCTGCTGCTTTCGAAGAGCACCCAATAGCTTACCGCGTGACACCCGCGGGTGTCAAGGCCGCCGACAGGGGGGGAGAGCCAGGACAATTGTCCCGGGCCCGGAGGCTGCGGGGGGGGGGGAGGGGCGCCAGCCCGATTTCTTCTCTCCCCCCCTCTCCCGCAGCAGGCGCCTCGCTCCGCTGTTGCTGCGGCCTCCCGTGTAGGTCCCGCCCCCGTGCCAGAGGTTCGTTAGCTTGTAGGCACTGCACAGAAGGCGAGCGCGATGTGCAGGGGGGAGGTGATGTGAGGTACAAGGGGGGGGAAGTGATGTGAGGTACAAGGGGGTGGGGGAGGTGATGTGATGTGAGGTACAGGGGGGGAGAGGAGATGTGAGGTACAAAGTGGGGGGGGGGTGGTGATGTGAGGTACAAAGTGGGGTGGGGGGGGGGTGATGTGAGGTACAAAGTGGGGGGGGTGATGATGTGAGGTACAGAGTGGGGGGGCGGTGATGTGAGGTGCAAGGGGGGTGGAGATGTGAGGTACAGAGGGGGTGGAGATGTGAGGTACAAGGGGGAGGTGAATTGCAAGGGGGAGGTGATGTGAGGTACAAAGGGGGGGAGGTGATGTGAGGTACAAAGGGGGGGAGGTGGTGTGAGGTACACGGGGGGAGGTGAATTGCAAGGGGGAGCTGATGTGAGGTACAAGGGGGGGGAGGTGATGTGAGGTGCAAGGTGATGTGAGGTGCAAGGGGGGAGGTGATGTGAGGTGCAAGGGGGGAGGTGATGTGAGGTGCAAGGGGTGAGTTGATGTGAGGTGAAGGGGTGAGGTGATGTGAGGTGCAAAGGGGGTGGAGATGTGAGGTACAGAGGGGTGGAGATGTGAGGTACAAGGGGGGAGGTGAATTGCAAGGGGGAGGTGATGTGAGGTACAAAGGGGGGATGTGATGTGAGGTACAAAGGGGGGGAGGTGGTGTGATGTACAAGTGGGGGGGAGGTGATGTGAGGTACAAGGGGGGGAGGTGATGTGAGGTACAAGGGGGGGAGGTGGATGTGAGGTACAAGTGGGGGGGAGGTGATGTGAGGTACAAGTGGGGGGGAGGTGGTGTGAGGTACAGGGGGGAGGTGAATTGCAAGGGGGAGCTGATGTGAGGTACAAGGGGGGGGGAGGTGGTGTGATGTACAAGGGGGGGGGGAGGTGATTTGAGGTACAGGAGGGGAGGTGATGTGAGGTACAGGAGGGGAGGTGATGTGAGGGTACAAGTGGGGGGGGGGGGAAGGTGATGTGAGGTACAAGTGGGGGGGAGGTGATGTGAGGTACAAGTGGGGGGGGGAGGTGATGTGAGGTACAAGGGGGGGGGGAGGTGGTGTGAGGTACAAGGGGGGGGGGAGGTGGTGTGAGGTACAAGTGGGGGGGAGGTGGTGTGAGGTACAAGTGGGGGGGAGGTGGTGTGAGGTACAAGTGGGGGGAGGGGTGGTGTGAGGTACAAGTGGGGGGGAGGTGGTGTGAGGTACAAGTTGGGGGGGGAGGTGGTTGGGTGAGGTACAAGTGGGGGGAAGGTGGTGTGAGGTACAAGAGGGGGGGGGGTGGTGTGAGAGTACAAGTGGGGGGAGGTGGTGTGAGGTACAAGTTGGGGGGAGGTGGTGTGAGGTACAAGTGGGGGGAGGGGTGTGAGGTACGTGGGGGGAGGTGGGTGTGAGGTACAAGTGGGGGGGGAGGTGGTGTGAGGTACAAGTGGGGGGGAGGTGTGGTGGAGGTACAAGTGGGGGATGGTGTGGTGTGAGGGACAAGTGGGGGGAGGTGGTGTGAGGTACAAGAGGGGGAGGTGATGTGAGTGTCGAGTAAAGTTGGGTGATGTACCTGAAAGCGGGCCAGAAATCCATCCCCATGATAGGTGGTCCATGTGCTGGGCTTCAGAGGTGTAAGCACCACTGGCGTGTGGGTCTAGGGGCGGAGGCCTTCCATGTGTTACAGAGCACCAGAAGTGAAGTGGGCTGTTGGTGGGAATTGAGTTACAGGCGGGCCATGTGTCGGGCCACTTATCCTGGGAGCCGGCAGGCTCCAATGTGGACACCCTCATCAGCCAGAGTAGGGCTGTTAATGGTCTTTATTTAATGTACTACACGTTGGAAACTCGTGTTTAGACATTTGAACATCTTGGCTGATGATCTTACCTGCAGGGGAGTAGCAAGGTCGTCTGTATTAACCTAAAAATGCTTGTAGCCAACAACCTGGTACTAGCATTCAGGAAGGGGGAAGAGGGCAACAAAATGTACTGAATGTGGGGGAATGCAGTACACGGAGATGACACTCAGTCATAATGTTCACAGCAGCCATCTTGAAATCTAAAAAGAGGCTTGTGCATCTTGTGAGCTAGTGGTAAAACAAGCATACCTTCCAACTAACGCCAGGCCAGCCGCATGATAATGATCCAGCCATAGTTTTGTATTCCCATTTGCTGGTCTGTTAACATTGCAACCTCAATAAAGACCGTACTGAATCGTTATCACCGACATGGAGTTGGTTCAGCAATATATAATACAGACGCGGTTTTGCTTCCGTCACTCTCCTGCTTTAATCAAGGTAAAATTGTTCATTTCTATGCACAGATTTTCCTTCTGCTTGTTAAAGACGCAATTTCAATAAAAAGCGTGGGCAAGACAAGCAAAGGATTCTGGGAAAGGACATTTACCACAGCTCAAGTTATCAAGAACTCAAAACCAGGCAGAGGCAGGTAGTCTTTATTGCCGAAAAGTCATTTGTACACAATTTCCCCCTTTTTTCTTGATGTGCATTGAGTTTCCTGGTTGCATACAGATGCAAAACAAACTCTTCGGGCAATTAACAAGTCAGGATACCACTTTAAACACCCTTCAGTGCCAGGGGTTTAAAGATAGAAATAGTGAATTTTATCATCCCTTTTTTTTTTGTTCCTTTAAAAGGTTCTACAAAGCAGATCGTTATTTTGAATTACTTAATGTAATTGGATTCTTTAACACGACTCAATCCTCCCTAATGTAATGGTTGCCCTTGTTTGTAAAATAAATAATGTTCTTATTGTGTAATTTTAACTGGTACGTATGGTTCTTGCCATTTATCCGTTTGATTTAGGATGGTAGTATAATTTATTTTACACAAAACAGAAGAAAAAACAATCAATAGCTAGCATTTTACCTGTATAAACAGACGTTCTCTGAATGTTCATCATGAAAAAAAATTGATGTTCCAAGGATTACGGTGACCTGACAGTGACATGTTTTATAGGTGAAAGGGTCAATCCAAGGAGGACCAAAGTGACCGGAAACAAATGTGTAATGGGTTAAAGTCCCATGGACTAAGAAAATGGAAAAACTCTCTTTACTCTTTGCAATGCATCGTTGGCAACTCTGGCAGCAAAAGGGTTAACACTTTCACCCAGTGAGAAATCATCAATGCACTGCAGGTACACCGGCACTGAAGGGGGTTATTAGCGTACAAATCCTCTGCAATTAGGCAAGTGAACTCCTACAACACATCTTAAATTTAACATAGATCAGCCCGACTTTCCCAGCCAGCAGCCTTCAAAAAAAACCCTCAAAAATGTTGTACAATTTATACAATTATAGTCTTTACTATTCAACTGGCGAGAGTCTGCTCAGTAGCTGTGCTCATTTCGGGAGCTTTGTAATTGGTGTCACGCAGAGCGTTCCTCTGCAGCGTGTCAGTACAGCAAGGTGACAGTCCTTGGGGTCCCAGCGCCATAAGCGGGTAGAGAATGACATTTCACTACGAGGTGCCCCTCTACCTCGGCCCCTATGGCTGCAAAGGAGTTAATTGCGCCTGTAGTTCACACTTAATACGGCTGCTAAACCTCTCTCTCACATGTGACATCTCTGGATTTCAGAGAAGCTCGGGTTAAGACTGCTGGTCCATAACGTTCCTGTGAAGGCTGCATGAAAAACAGCTCAGTGCCGCCTGCTGGGGTGAAGCAAGTGAAAATAAACAGGAGTTGCCATGTGGCCACTCTACTGCAGGCTTTGGGCCTATATGTAAAATGAACATAATCTTGATAATCTGCTTCAAAGGGTACCACACTAACATCATTTTCAAGATGCTGTACATTTATTTTTATGGGGGGGGGGGGGGGAGAGGGAGGGGGCACTTCACCTTTATAGGGTCTTCGTTAAGGCAGCATTGTGTGCATTTTAATTCACACATTTTCTGAAAGGGAGAAATCTTTGAGTACATTCTCCCTGGTCCCACGCCTGGCTCATTTGCAACATGCCGATACCCGATAGCAAGAACATTGCTTGGGTGAGTGATCCCAATAGATGTACGATCCTGCTCTTCATGCTATGCGTTGTAGAGCAGCAAGGAGGTTATGCTGTGAAAGGCCATCTCCCCCCCCTACCTCGTTCAAGAAAAGTATAAGACATACGGTCATTAGTGTACAAATATCAGAGCCCTTTTATCCAATGTGAGTATAAAAAGACTGCAGCCTAGACAGATGTTCATATAAAGCAATGCAGATTATGTCTGTATATCACGGGAGAGCGATTTCAGTTTTTTTTTTATATCCAATATATTAAACTGGGGCTTCAACAAGATTTTAACGCATAGCACATCGCAGACATCTCTCGAAATGTGAGGTTTTTTTTTAAATCACCAACAAAAATGCAGCTTTATTTATATATTATATAAACAAAATATACACTAGTTTTACTGCAGAAATCTTGCCTTTCCAGTGAAACTGTTGCGTTGTAATAAAATAATTTTGTATGAAATCTTTTTTTTTTTTCCCCCCTTAAACTAGCTACGATATCTTCCCGATATATCTTTTCCTATACAATTTAAATATATATACATATCATCTTTCTTTTTAGTTTTCCGGCAACGTTACATTGGTCTTTTGCTGTCCAGCTAAAGTGTTCTGGGTGCCTTTTTCCTGCAACTTCTTACAAATTTGCATCATTCCAGGGGAAACACAACAGAAAATGCCAATGAAAATGCAATTATTAGTCATCTTTTTTTTTTTGTTGCTTTTAACGTTTATACAAAATCTACAAATAAAATCAGAAAAATTTGCTTCTGTACATCGGGGACATTTCTTTTTGCGAAAGTCTTGTGGCGTGATAAATAAAAACGCTCATTTTCTTCAAACTTCCCACGTGGATTGGGGAGAAGGGCGTCAGGTTCACGTTGCTGGTGCCAGTCTAGGGCATCTGAGATGCAATGAGGTACCATACAGTGCTTCTGTGTGCCCGTAAAAAGGGCACTGACTTTATCGCAGGATACAAGTCAGGAGGAAGGTTGTACCCCTCCCTTTTTTAAACTCCCCTCTGATTTGCGGCTGCCAGTTAATGTCATTGCGCTGCCTTCTTAGGGAGAAGGATGCAGCGTGCACTAGCGAAACCACTTTCCTCTTCCAAACCCTTCGCTGATCGTCCAGGCACCCACCTCACCTTCGCCAAGAGGGGTGAAAAAATTGGAGCGATTCTTGCAAAGCACTTGGGGGTGGGGGGGGAGAGGTGGGAGAAAGGTGGGGGCTTCAGTGGTCCTTTTTCTCCACGGTGGTGGAGATTATCTCGGCGAACTTGCGCAGCTGCTCACTGGCCGTGTGGGACTCCACCTGCAGGCGCTGGTTGTTCTGTCGCAGATTGGCCACCTCCGCCTGCAGAACCTCCTTATCCAGCTTTTCCTGCGGGGAACAATGTCATACATATAAAGCCTGGGCTGTGTGTGACACAGGCAGCAGAGATTCATAAAGACTCTAAAGCACAAGCTGTGAATTCTCAGGGTGGCATGAACAGGGAAAGTTACCATTTTCATATTTTTATTCTTATATATTTTGCACAGAGCACTATTTAGGCAATTTCACAGCCTTTTTATTCCTTCACTGATGAAACGTTTTTTTTATTATTATTTGTGCTTCATCACCAGTGCGTCCGCGTGTATGTATGCGCGTGCGCACGTACGTACATATATATATATATATATATATATATATAGCAACTGTAAATATTCCTGTATATTCATTTGCATGTCTTAGACAGGTCTGCAACCGTCTTTCACCATTATCGCCCAGCAAACAGCATGTCTAAGACATGCAAATGAATATACAGGAATATTTAGTTGCTTTATGCTTTACTGTGGAGGGTTTTAGTCATTTTTTACCCACCATACCCATAATAGTCATATATATATTAATATAGATATATATATAATAATTATCTAAATATATATATATATATGTGTGTGTGTGTGTGTGTGTATATATGTGTGTGTGTGTATGTATAGGTGTGTGTGTGTATGTATAGGTGTGTGTGTATGTATAGGTGTGTGTGTATGTATAGGTGTGTGTGTGTGTATAGGTGTGTGTGTATGTATAGGTGTGTGTATGTGTGTACCTTTCAGTAACTTTTTGTATACCACATCTAATCCTCTGGCAGCTGGATTTTACCGATCAAATACTAATTTTTCATGCTGTTGAAGCGGAGTACTTCTTCCCACATATGCACACGCTCACACACAGGAAGAGAAAGCACACCATATACACACAAAAATTAGCTCACAATTGGTAAGTGCATGAGTCATAAATAGTATATAAAAAATGTACTTCACCAAAATCAAGAGACCATGGAAGGAGATTTTTTTTTGTTGCAAAATCTCTAATTTTTGTCCTTTTGGAGATAAAACTCAACACAGTCCTCTTGATGAGGTCTTACCAATGATCCCTAAAGTGGCATTACCCACCACTATACTAATAAACAACTGGAATTGTAAAGAAAAAGTGAGTCTGAGTTAAAGCAGCTGTTCAAGCAATATCCTACTGTACATGTGTTTTGTAAAAATAAATCAGTTCTGTACTATGAGAAAATACATGTAGTATTTAAAAAAAAAAATGTTTCAAAGACATTTTTAATGTTTCTAATGTAGAAGCATTTCCAAAGTGACAGCCCCCTCCCCCTCTGATAGGCTCTGGCTCTTAAGACCCGCCCGCTCTCTAGCAGTGACCCAATTGTATCTAGTACCAGCTCAGTCACATAATATTGCTGGACTACATTGCCCACAATGCTGTGCAAGAACTGAATTAAATAATCCGAGCAAGCGATTGATTACAGGAGAACGGATCGTTCTGCAACTTAGCTAATCACTTGTCAGTGTGCAGATTGTATTGATGCACATATTGATTGGGAAAAAAAATATATATATCTTTTTAAAAAACGGCAGTTTGAACTGAAATAGTCTTGAAACGTCACTTAGAAAACTGTGAGGCTGCAGTGCACCGAGATGAACAAACATTGACCTCCTCCTGTAATTGCACAAGCCGGTTCTCTCACTGCTGTGTAAAGACGAGATGTAGGACAGGTGTGAACTATTCCAGGAGAAGCAGAAGCCAGTGAATCTCAATGTACTGCAAACTTCTAGTCTTTTCAATGACATCCCAGAATCGTGCACAGCTGCCCTCCCGAGCCTGGTTTCTGCTCCTGGGGACTCCTGCATACCTTTTGAAGGTCAGTATGGAGCTGCTTCAACATGACTTCCAGCTGCATCACCTTCCCGGTGAGATCTGGAGACAGCTCGTCACTGGAAGGAAAGGAATTCATTCATTATATGTGCTGAGCGCAGACAGGGGAAGAACGGCCATATGAGCACACTAACTAACCCAGTCTTCCAATGTCCGCACTAAATAGATGTATTACAGGCATGTGAGGTGCTGTGTGTATGTATGTGCATGTTGGTGAGTCCGCGTGTATCACTGTGTTAGTGAATTTGTGTAGTGGTCAAGAGCATCAGGTGCTGGATTAGGGGTCAGCAGCTAGAAATGGCAGAAGGCACCATTAATCCCTGCCAGCAACGCATTGCTCTGCATGTTTTACATTGCGCGCTGTGTTACCATATCACCCTGCGCTTTATTACAATGCTCTGCAATGCTTGGCTGGCCGCTTTGGCAGTGAAAGTGTTAAAGATCACTGTGCACGCCCATCACTCAGTGCAGCAAAATGAAGACCTGCTTAGCACTGCCATGGCACAGTGACCTGCTTAGCACTGCCATGGCACAGTGACCTGCATTGCACATCATGAATCGGACGCGAGTGACCCACACAGGCACTACAGGCAGGGAGACATGCTCCCTTCATGCACATAAATGAATCCTTCTAATGTTCCTGGTGCGATAACTTTTTACATGCATCAGCGGTGCCTGCTGTGCATGTTTTTACAGCAGGGACCTGGGCGAGCTGTGGCCCCATTACCTGGATGTGGGGGTGGTGCGTGGTGTGTGCTGCCTCTCAAGGCTCAGGTGAGTAGTCCCCAGGCTCTGTGAGGGACGTAGCTCAGGAGAGAGCGCTGTGTCGTTCAGAGAGAAGAGGGAGGACGCTCTCTGCACTGAAAGGGAGAGACAGACACGTAGTTATAACCGTTTTTCATACCCCCCCCTCCTTTTCCCTCTTATTTTTATATGCAAGCACGTGACAATGTATAATTCTACATTCTTATCTACGCTGGCAATCGTTTAGTGCTCCTGTTATAAATCTGCTAAAATCCTGATTGTGTGCCTAACATAATGGCCGCCTTTCAGTTTCAATCAAACTGTCAGTAAATGTAACTCAGCAGCTACAATGTATCTGTATATTACTAAGGTAACATTATCTATTCTTACAGTTTGTATCAGAAACTGCTGGGAACATTTGCAACAAATGATCACTGAGCATTGCGGGCAAGTTGAGTGCGCTTGAAAGTTCATTTTTTTTGTTTACTCAAGCGCTAGGCTTGAGTGAGCGTGCGTACCGCGTGAGCGGGGACTTACACGTATAGATTTAAGTAAAAGCGGCAAGCACCGCTCGCGCAACACGTTCAGCGCTAGCGGGGACGCAACCTTAGATTGTAAGCTCTATGCTGCAAAAATATATTGAATGTGCAAAACTCTCTATAAGTTGAAGCACTATATACAGCATAGTCTTTATGCTGAAGCAGTGCTCAGTGGTAATGTCACTGCATTTGAAGTGGATGATCTCAGTTGGAATTCCAGTGTCAATTCTACTTGTGACCGCGAGCAAGTTACTGCATCTCTAAAAATGTGAACGTTGGCTCTTCTGGGCAGAGACTGCTAAATAATATGCACAATGCTACGGACCTTGTTAGCGCTGCATAAGAAATAAATATTATGGCACACTACTCATGCACTTAGAAATGTACCCTATTTATAGTGCATGTCAGCAGAAGGGAGGTCTGTGTGTGCGACTCAGAGTTTGGGCCAGTGACAGCCTTTTACCTTCATAAGCCTTAGCAGCACTGACCAGACTGGACCACTCTAGGCCGGCTGCTGTGTCCGGGAGAGGCATCATCCCGGGATCTATGCGCCTGGTGTTACCGTCTCGGACCTCCGTCAGTGACAGCTCTGAGGCAGAGATGGTGGCTTCAGGGAGAAAGGATAAGAGAGTCATTTCAGGTCAGTGCTGGGGTCCAGTTATTACTGTGGGCCGAGTGATATTATGAATCCGAGCAGTGATCCAGTCAAATGAGCCACCCGTGCCGAAGCTGGGATATCCTGAAAACCTGACCTGTTGGTGGCCTTTGAGTACTGGAGTTGGTCACCCTTGCTTTAACCCTTTTAGTGGCATGTATTGCACAGGAAGTGGGCCCCTCTGGCACTGAATGGGTTAATGGTTGGCAAGCTGTGAGACGGTAAATCTGCCTTAATAAACCTGGCGAAGGGCATGCGTGATTTGGTTTGTTACTTAACACCCTGGCTGCCCCAGCGTAGGAAAGGGGCTGAGTGAAGAATAGCTTACAGGTCTTCTCCGGCAGGCTGGGCGGGTGCTGCCTGCGGGCGGGCAGAGTGCTGGATGGGTAGGAGCTGGTGAACAGCACATCGCTGCCCAGAGAAGTTTCCAGGCTGGGAGAGCAGGCAAAGCTGGGATCCCTGCGCCCGCTGCAGAGGCTCTCATCCGACAGAGTCCTGTGCAGGGTCTTCTGCGGTGACTGAAAGGTGGGAGAGGACAAGACCACACAGAGGTAGTTAAAATCCAGGCCCGGCATACTTAACAGTGCTCTCCTTTCTTAAACCATCTCCTGTGGCAGGGGTCTGCATTGCGCTGCATTCAGATCGCTTTATGTGTTGACACATTGCACTGCATGTTAAATCTCTGTGTTGACGCATTTCTCTGCATCTAAGATCGTTTCGTGTTGACGCATTGCGCTGCATGTTAGATCGTTGTGTTAACGCATTTCTCTGCATGTTAAACCGCGGTGTGTGTTGACGCATTTCTCTGCATGTTAAACCGCTGGGTGTGTTGACGCATTTCTCTGCATGTTAAACCGCAGTGTGTGTTGACGCATTTCTCTGCATGTTAAACCGCTGGGTGTGTTGACGCATATCTCTGCATGTTAAATCGCCGTGTGTTGACGCATTTCTCTGCATGTTAAATCGCCGTGTTGACGCATTTCTCTGCATGTTAAATCGCTGGGTGTTGACGCATTTCTCTGCATGTTAAATCGCTGGGTGTGTTGAAGCATTTCTCTGCATGTTAAATCGCTGGGTGTGTTGACGCTTTGCTCTGGCAGTGAAGGGCATACAGCAGCAATCCCAACTATTTTTTTTCCACCTTAGAAGACCAGGGGGAGCCCACGTGGGGCAAACGTGATGCTTCAGCTCCACCATCCCCCTAGTTGATGGTAAAATTAACTTTGACGGTTTTGTCGTTTCTAGCAAACCCCCCTCCACAAATATGGCCGTCGGGCGATGATGTTGCACTTTTCTACTGGTGAACCCGGCAGCCAAATTTGTAGTTTTCTTTGCCAAGACTGACCTAGCGGTGATATAGTCTCTGCCTGCTCCCTGCTGCTCACACTTATTTCATCAGCACATGGTTTATTGTGGTATTTTGGGTGATTCATGTACCTCCCCTGACCTATGTACTCTGGGAATTACCCACAGGATGGTCTTTACCCGTGGGTGTTAGATTTTTTCGTGAACAAGATGAGATTGGGCGTGGTATTGGTGTGTGTATATATGTACTGTATACACACACACGCGCATGTGTATAGTTGCATTTCTCTTTATGTACAGTGTGTGTGTGTGTGTGTGTGTGTGTGTGTGTGTGTGTGTGTGTGTGTGTGTAATATGTACCCTGTTCCCTAGCAAAAGTTGGTATTTAAACCTCTATAATAGACTATCAATTACTCCCCTGATGAAGTCACACGTGATGAAACACAATGGGACATGCACAGGCGTCCGCGTACCAGCTGATGCGGAAGTAGAGATCATTGCGAGAGGCAAGATTTGAAACGGCTCTGTATGCGGTCAACTGAAGGCTAACATTCTCCGTGGATGTTCCCGAAACGGATTACACATCTCTGCCTGGTTGGCTTCCCTGGAAACTTTCTTCTAGTGGATGTCGGTTATCAGTCTAGAGCGCTGGTGCCGATCTCCATCCATTCCGTGGCGGGACGTCTGATGCAGTAGTTTTACTCTGACATGCGAGTTTAAATACCCCCCCTTGTGGGCGCAAGTCCTTGTGATTTTTTAATTGTATTAAATTATTTTACTGTTTAGTGTTTGAGTTACGCTATGGAGCTTGCGTTTCTTTTCTTTTTCTCTATTTAGGTTGTCCTTTGTGATTTGGCTAAATCCCTTTAGAAGCTGCATTGGAGCTCCATACGATCAGCAGTACCTGATCTGGATTTCCATGCACATCACTCACGTTTTTTAACCTTCGGCCTGGATTGAACATTTACTTTACTTATTGAAATTGATTGTCTTTTGAGAGTGTGGGTCACTATTAGTCATCACTTTCTACACATTAATATTATATTTATTGCTGATTCACATTTACATTATTTGATATATCATATTAATCACATTTCACATCAATATATATTGGTTTAGTGCTACCATTTTCTTGTTTGTCTTACACAAAGACACAAAGACACAAAGACACAAAGACACAAAGACACAAAGACACAAAGACACGCACACAAAGACACACCCACAAAGACACACACGTACGTTCGTTGTGCAAGGTAAAGGGAGAGAGGTATAAAAC
>CM071574.1:66869430-66871930 GCA_036426205.1 Ascaphus truei
TCCTTATCAGAGCCAACAAAGATAAGCGGAGGGGGAGAGAGGGGACTTTGCCTGTGCAAACTGTTGTTGAATACAGTGACATCTGACAAAAAGAAATCAAAGCCCTCCCAAATCTCTGCTCACCATGCTTGCAAACACTTTACAATGATTGAAAAATAGTTATACCACAGGTGTCAGATTTGGGTATGAAAGGCCTTGACTCTTTGGTCCAAAGTGGGACTGACCCCATAATCCTTACTGTGCCGGGGGTCACTCACTACTGCATCATGCGATCGCTCCGGAGCAGGGAGATGGTGCGAGCAGGGAGATGGTGCGAGCAGGGAGATGGTGCGAGCAGGGAGATGGTGCGAGCAGGGAGATGGTGCGAGCAGGGAGATGGTGCGAGCAGACCCCGGTTGCTGCTTTGATCTGCTCCTAAAAAACTAGCAAGTGCCCACTGCATAACTGGTATGTCACAAGGGCCTCTGGTGTGGCAGGGCCCATGCTGTACCAGGTACATCATTAGGGCACCTTAAGGGTTAAACACCACTGCCATTAGGGCACTTTGATCTTAGGCGAAAATGACCCTTTAAAAGGAAAGACAATAACATTGTTACATTCTTGACAAAAGGTTGCACCTTTACATGAACAAGCGTTATTGCAAAGCCTTGCAGTGTATAACATTCAGCCGCATTAAAAAGAGAAATAAAAAGCAAGTGATTTTATAAACAAAAACCCCCCAGCTCTGCACGGTATTAAACACTAGAAGCTTACGACTGATTGGGCCCCCGAATATAAGAAACATACGTAATAAGACGAGCAATAGGCGACACGGCATTTACTGCAAATTGAGTCAAATGCCGAAAGACGCCAACATTTCTGCCCTCACAGAGGCCTTCAGAACGGAATCGGACGTTTGGTTGCAGCAGTTTTGCCACGACCAAGTCTCCGCCGGCGTGAGGCCGCCATGGGAAAACTCCTACGCTGCCACCGCTGGACACTCAGCCGCCAACCGCATCACCAATAAGGCAAGTTGATTTCAGGGGTTTTAGCGTTAGGGTATGCAGTTCAAGATAGGGGTTTAGGATTGTAGGGTAGGGGGTAGTGTTAATGTTAGGGTTTGTTTAGGATAAGGGTTAAGGTATGGGCTTCCCCTTGCAGGCGAGCAGCTGACGGCCAGGCAAGTAGAGGCTAAATGGTGGCGGCAAAACGTCTGCAACAAAATGTCCTAGACGCCTTCATAAGGGCACCCAGCCAGCTCTGGCCATCTGAGTCTTCTGCCAGCCATCTGAATCACCAAGGACTTCCTGAGTATATGACGATGGCCACACAGGATATACAGGCCATTCCCAGCACCTGGAGGACCTCCACTTCAAGCAGCAATCTGTGACACACACACACACACACAAATTTTCGTCTGCGACAAACAATGACCCCTGGGTTCAGCCTTTGATGACCAATAGAAAGACATGACATTTATTGTGAGATTACATTGCTGCCATCTTTGTTTTTCCTTGCAAGTAGTGGCAAAAGCAAAACAATAAATATCTTGAAAATGGTGGGGTCCCTACCTCGGGGTGCTGGGGTTTAGCTCAGGAGGATCCCTGGTTCATAGAAGAAAAAACATTATTTTGCGGGTAGGGCACCGGATATCTGCTTTAAGTATGGACTTAATTAAAAACAGATACATTTTAGAGTGCCGACCGCTACTGTTTTTTTGGCAAAAGACTGCTTGGAATGGCCTGGTCTCTCTTCTAAGACATTGGAATACACCTTACAGCCTACAGACTTGAATGGGCTGCAAGGTGTCTTATGGCAGAAGACTGTTTAGCAAACATGTCCACCAACAATTGGGGGACACCCGAGACCTTACTTTTTTGGGTCTGTGAAGGTGGCAGGTCTAGGAGGCGTCTCTTCTGGTTTCTTCCACCCTGCAGGGATTTTGTTCCTCACGTTTTGCCGTGAGAAGAAGGACTTTGGGACGGAGCTGGACAGCTGGAAGGAGCTGGACTGCGACATGTGGGGCGACCGGGAGCCTTCGGTGACTGGGGTTTGAAACAAACTTGGCCTGTCGGGAAGGAGCACAGTATATTACCGCGTGGCAGTACCTCTGCGAAGCAGTGTATCCCAGTCTTGGCTAACTTTAGCCTGTATTTGGCGCAAAGCAGTATGTCCACATTTTAAGGGTTTAAAACACCTCTGATAAAAGAGCGTAATATTCCATGTAGTGCAATATATAATTTGGTTGCTAATCCAGGGAAATTAGCATTCTTGCTGTCTGTCACTATTTCTGATCCCCCCCTCTATTTGCCAAAGTCGTTCCTCTTCTCTTCCAACATCTGCATCTCCCAGTGTACTTATGGCAGGGTCGTGTTTAAGGGGTTACATCTGGGGGATTTATGCCTTTTACCCAAATCTTAGATTTAAAGGTCAGTTTGTAAACATGATGAGCCGAGACTTGGGAGGGGTTCGATTTCCTCTTTTGTCTGATATACCGACTCTGGCACTGAGAGTTTGAAGC
>CM071574.1:66876930-66886160 GCA_036426205.1 Ascaphus truei
CGGAGCCCTGAGTGCTCCCGAACATGTGTGTTGTCTGCAGCTCTGCTCAATTATATGAGCAGAGACATCTGAGGGATGACAGTTCTGCATGGCTGATTGAGAGGGAGTCTGATACACATTCAGGCTTCTCCCAAATAGCTTGCAGTGTATCTATAATATATATAATATATATATAATATCATATTATATATATATTACACATACACAAAATATATATGTATATAGATATATATATTCATATAATATATATACTATACACTAACATAATAACATACTATACATAATACATATATACAACCACACACCAATAATTAGTGGGTGCTCCAGTGTGTGCAATAAAAAGATAAGTGTTCTCTCTAACCAGCGTCTGATTTGGACCCCTTTATAAAGGTAGAGTTGCGTTTCATACTTCAAGAGTCCCTAGGTAACACACTGGGTTATTAGTCCCTCCAACAATTGCAGCTGCAGTAATACATAAGCCCTAGCTAAGGAGAGAACCTCTCTGAATAAGACTCGCACTGCGTTCTTTTGGGAGCTCATAAACTATTTACCCCAGCCAGATTGAACCACAGACGTGGAGAAGCTGTGCGTCTCTGTCCACGTTTGAGCCTACGTACTGGTTACTGCCGTGAGAAGGATAACCATGTTCGATCCCATTTCAGATTTTTTTGTTAACCAACGATCAGTAAATAGATTGTCAGCTTTGAAGGAGTGGCAAATGCAAGGCCCAGCTCTCTGCATAACACTGCAGTCCTGTATAAGAACACACAGGCTTTCCAGTCTTCCTCCTGACTGTTACTAGTATATTATACTGTATTTCTCTGGGGGCCACACTATACAACTCTCAGATATAAATCCCAAATGCTGCTGATTTACAATCGTCCACCTTTCTCTCTGCAACAGTCTTCTCCTCTCCTCCCTTTAAATTTCCATGACTCCATTTAAATTTTTCCCATATCACCCTTCCTACAACAATTCTCTTCCTCAACCAAATTCAATGTTCTACAACTCCTCTGCTTCTCCCAACACTCACTTTGCTTCTCCCTCGCCTCTGCTCATCTTATAACTCCCTAATTTTTCACGCTCTCTTTACAGCTCGCTCACACTCTGAATACACCCAAGCACCTTCTCTCCCCACCTCCCTCACACTCTTAGCACCCAAGCCCTCTCCCTCTCTCCGCAACTCTTATCCCAAGCACTCTTCCCCAACCTCACACGTATACACCAGTCACCTTCTCTCCCACATCACTCCCTCACACCCTTCCTTCCTCTCCGATCCTACTATAACACAAGCACCTTCTCTCCCCACCTCCTCACACTCTGTATACAACACCCAGCACCTTCCTCCCCACCTCCTCACAAACTGTATACACCAACACCTTCTCTCTCCCCACCTCCCTCACACTCTTGTATACAACACACGAGCACCTTCTCTCACCCACCTACACCTCACACTGAATACACAAACCTCCTCCCACCTCTCAACCTTTGCACCGCACTTCCTCTCCCCCCATCCCTCCCTTTTATCCCACGCCCTCTCCCCACCGCACCACTCTGTATGACCCAACCCTCTCGCACCTTCTCCCTCTCCCCGACCGGCCCCCTACCCTTGTTACACCAAGCACCTTCTCTCCCACCGGGTCACCCTCCTTATACTCCGCCCTCATCCCGCCCTACCTCACGACCTGTTCCAGCCCGCGATTCTCTCCCCCCACCCCCTTCGCTCGTCGTTACAAACCAAGTCTCCCTCACATGTTCTCTCCCCCACTCGCAGTCCCTCCCGCCCCTCTTTACCACACGGCACCTTACTCCCCCACCATCCGCTTCTCGCAAGACGATACGCCCTCACACTCTGTAATAACCAAGCACTTCTGCTCTCTCCCCACCTCGTCACACTCTGTAACAACACCAGCACCTTCTCTCATTCCTCCCCCACCGCCACTTAACCCGCACCTTCTCGTCCCCCGCACTCCCTCTCTGTATACACAAAGCACCCTCTCTCCCGCATCTCGCCCCATCCTCCCCACCTCCCTCACACTCGGTATACACCAAGTCACTTCTCCTCTCCCACCTCCCTCAACACATGTAATACACCAAGCAAGCCTTCTTCCCCACACTCGCTGCACACTCTGTAATAACATACAAAGCATTCTGTCTCATCTCTCCCACCTCTCTTCCCACCTCTCACCTGTATAACACCAAGCACCTTCTCTTCCCTCCCTCCCCCACTCACCTCTCTTGATACACCGCACCTCCCCTCTCATGCCCCACCTCCCTACACACTGTCACACCACGCACCTTCTCTCCCCACGCATCCCCTCAACACTCTGTATCACCAGCACTTCTCTCCACCCCTCACACTCTGAATACACCACACGCACCTTCTCTCCCCACCTCACTCCCTCTGTATAACCCACCCCTCTTTCTCCCCCACCTCCCTCACACTGTATACTAAACCAAGCACCTTCGCTTCCACCTCCCTCTGTCCCCACCTCCCTCACACCTGTAGTACCACCAATCACCTTCTCTCTCTCCACCGTCAGCCCCACCTGTAACAACCAAAGCACCTTCTCTTCACCCACCTCATCACACTCCTGTAATCAACCACACTTCTCTCCCCCCACCTCACACTCATTATACCCAAGCACCTTCTCTCCCCCACCTCCCTCACGCTCTGTATACACAAAGCCCTTCCTCTCCCCCCCCAGCCCAACTGTCCCCTCACTCTGTATACCATCACAGTCTTCATCCCCCACCCTCCCTATCACCCACTGAGCCTTCACCCTTGTAAAGCACCTCCCACCTAGCCCCCTTTATCATCCCCAAGCCGTTCTCTCCACCTCACACTGTATACACGCAATCAACTAATCTCTCACCGTCCCAACCTCTCCCTCGCACTACTGTTAATATCACCACCTCACCCCGTTCCTCCTCCCCACTCCTCACACTTATAATCACCATGGCACTCTCTCCCCACCAATCCGCCCAACTCCCTGTCCCGACCCAGTCACCTTTCTCTCCCCACCCACTCCCTCACCTCTTTACCCCCCGCCCCTATCAATCACACACCCTCACCTTATCCACCTCGCATCTCAAAATCTCCAGATATCCCGCATCATCCCCCACTCCCTCACGACCCCCTAGTCAGGAGCTCACCCACTCTTCTCCTCCCCACGTCTCCGGGGGAACTCGGGACAAACGATAGAGCGATACCGAAGCAACATTCTCTCTCCCACCTCCCATCACACACCTGTCATACACCAAGACCTTCTCTCCCCCACCTCCGCCACAACTCGTATACACAAGCACTCTCTCTCTCCCAACCTCCGCTCACAAACTCTGTTAACTACACCGAAGCCAACCTTCTCGCCCCACCTCCACCACTCTGTATACACCAACACCTTCTCTCCCTACCTCCCTCACAACCCTGTATACACCAAAGCACCTCTCGATCTTCCACCGCCACCTCCACTCACTCTTATTACAATCACCAGACCGTTCTCCCCCACCTCCCTCACACACTTGTATACCCACCAAAGCACCTTCGTCTCTCTCCACCCCCTCACCTCTGTATACACACAAGTACTTCTCTCTCCCCCTCGCTCACACCTGGATACACAGCCTTCCCACATGCCACCTCTCTCACACAGCTCTTCTCATTCTCTCCCCCACACCTGCCACCCTACCACCACCCCCTCCGCCCCCCACCCTCCCTCACTCTGTTATACACCAAGTACCTTCTCTTTTCCCCACCCCCTCACACAAGCCCTCACACCTTTATACCCCACGCCCCTTCTCTCGCCGCACCAGTCCCTCCCCCGCTTTATACACCCCTCCCCTTCTCTCGCCCCCCCTCGAAAGGAATCCCTCCCAACCCATTTCTCCCCACCCCCTCTCTCCCCCCCCTCCCTCCCCGCTGCTGTATACACCAGTACATTCCTCTCCCCCTCCTCACACACTGTATACACCAAGCACCTTCTCTCCCCACCTCGCTCACACTCTGTATACACCAAGCGTCTTCTCTCCCCACCTCGCTCACACTCTGTATACACCAAGCACCTTCTCTCCCCCACCTCCCTCACTCTGTATACACCAAGCACCTTCTCTCCCCACCTCCCTCACACACTGTATATACCAAGCACCTTCTCTCCCCACCTCACTCTGTATACACCAAGCACCTTCTCTCCCCACCTCACTCTGTATACACCAAGCGCCTTCTCTCCCCACTTTCAAAACTAAGAACACACCATCAAGGCCAGGTACTGACACTCAATGGACTTACTGCTTCCCCTACTGTCTCTGTAAGTCTCCGAACATCCCACAGACGCCCACATTCATCAAACTCCGTTACGGTAACAAACTATTGACTTGAATAGGTGTGAAAACAGTAATCCCCACTAGAAGTCTTTATTGGTTTAGCTCATATAATGATAGTATCTTGGTCCCTGAGCATGTCCTGCTCTTCTTTAAAAAAAATATATATGCTTTTCTAGTGTTAATAAACACTAAAATCTCCAGCTTCTGAGGTTACCATGGTAACCATTATACTGCAATGGGCTCTGGGAAGACATCCATTTTTACCTCCCAGACACTTAATATTCCAAACGCTTTTATCTCCCGAACGAAGCATCAGATTAAAAAAAAACAAATGAAACCAGCGTTGGAAAGGGGCAGAAGATCTATTACAGCAGGGGTGGCCAAAAAATAGAAAATACTTAGGAGCCAGAGAGAATTTTTAGGAGCCGGTGTTTTGCTATGCGGAGTGGGGCGTGTTCTGGCTAATCCTACCTCCACAGTGTCTGTGAGACGCCAACAGGCACACACACACTGCTAGACACTCCTCTCGTGCCACCATGTGAATTGAGAGCAGGGGTGGGCATTGTCCTGGAGCGCCCCTGCCCTCAGCCCTGGCGTTCCTCGGCCACCCGCACTAAGCTGCACGACCGTCACTGAGCTATCAGTCACCGCCAGGGGGCGGGCCCATTGTGAGGGGGGGCCTCCGCGCAGTGCGTTTTTCACACTCACATTAAAATTGTGATTAGGCATAGCGACGGAGCGCTAGGCCACGCCCCCCGGCAGTTCAGCCAATGAGGGGGAACCTGCCTGGTGACGTCATGGCCGCGCCCCGTCACGCCCCCCCCTGTCTTTCCCCCTGTAGCTCTCTGCAGACTGGGGAACTCAACTGCACGCGCCGCCAGCCTCGCAGGCGCGCGTGCCGCGCAGTCACGTGGGCCGCAGCCTTACAGTAATTAAAAGAAGGCGATCCACATGGACTGCAGCCGTAACCCCCGTTGGGATGCGATAACCTGTAATAGGGCTTAATAAATGACCTCTGCAGATTGTATGCTCTGCGGGGCAGGCCTTCCTATTGTGCTTGTATGTTTGATGCACTTATTGTATTCCATACCCGTGCATTGTAAGGCTGCGCTATGACCTGCTGAATACATTATTGGACCTATATCAATGCAAATATACATACAGTAGTGGGAAAAGGTTGGTGAACCCCAATGATAGTTACGGAAATGCCATCGTTTTTCTATGATAGCCTTCATGAATCAAAACCAGTCTTTTCTTAAATACCCAATAGGGTTTATAATTGAACCAAATCTATGTCTTTTGAAACGAAATGATGTATGAATTGGACAAACTAAGAGTAATTAAGAGTCGGGGAATGTGCAACAGTAAGTGAAACCCTGGTTTTATCAGCTAAATTTGAGGGGATAATTAGAATCAGGTGTGTAAATAATTAGGTAGGTTTTGTGGGGTGCATTTGGGAGGCCCCACCCTATATAAAGATCAGAAACGTTGTGAGTTTGGTCTTCACCATACAGGTGTGTGGAAACACTTCATGCTACGATCGAAATACATTTCTGAGGACCTCAGAAAAGCAGTTATTGATGCTCATCAGTCTAGAAAGGGTTACAAAACCATTTGTATGGATTTGGGGCTCCACCAATGCACTGTCGGAGAGATAGTCTACAGATGGAGAAAGTTCAAGACCAGCAGTCGTGCTACCAAAATCTTTCCAAGAACAAAATCACCCAGGAAGTTACAAAGAATCCCAGAGTAACATCCAAGGATCTGCAGGCCACTCTCGCCTCGGCTAATGTGAGTGTTCATGACGCAACTTTCAGAAAAAGACTGAACAAGAATGGGGTTCATGGCAGGATAGCCAGTAGGAAACCACTGCTCTCTAAAAAGAACATTGCTGCCGTCTGAAGTTCGCCAAATAGCACATAGATGATCCACAAGGTTTCTGGAACAATTTTCACTGGACAGACAAGTCAAAAGTAGAACTTTTTGGCCTCAATGAGAAACGTTATGTTTGGGGAACCAAACACTGCATTCGAACAGAAGAACCTCATCCCATCCGTCAAACATGGTGGTGGGAGTGTGATGGTTTGGGGCTGCTTTGCTGCCTCAGGACCTGGATGACTTGCCATCATTGACACAATCATGAATTCTTCATTGTATCAGAAGATTCAAAGGAGAAAGTCAGGCCATCCGTCCGTGAGCTGAAGCGAAAGTGGGTCATGCAGCAAGATAATGATCCTATACATGCAAGCTGATCTGGAAAATAATGGCTGCAGAAGAAGAGATTCCGCGTGTTAGAATGGCCTAGTCAAAGTCTGGACCTAAAACCCATTGAAATGTTGTGGCAGGAACTGAAGCGAGCTGTCCATGCAAGGAAGCCCTCAAATGTCACTGAGTTGAAGCCGTTCTGTAAAGAATGAATGGCCCAAAATTCATCAACACAGATATGAGAGACTGACCGGCAGTGACAGGAAACGCTTAGTTGAAGTCATTGCTGAACAAAGGGGGCGCCACCAGGTACTGAATCTAAAGGGGGCGCCACCAGGTATATATATATATATATATATATATATAATGTCATATCTCATATATTCTAGAAGTGCACGCTCCATGGTGTAATAAGGTAAAAATTTTGGGGATTTCAATAATAAAAAAAAACAGACAAATACACACACGCACGCGCGGAAAAGTTTGTGAAACTCAATGATAATTATGAAAATGCCATTGTTTTTTTCATAATAACCTTCTTGAATCAAAACCAGTCTTTTCTTACATATCTAAAACGGCTTATATTAACCAATTCCCCGTCTTATGAAACAAAACGATGTATGAATTAGACATTGTATGTGCAAAAGTAAGTGAGATCCTGGTTTTAATCAGCTAAATGAAAGGGGATTATTAGAATCAGGTGTTTAAATAATAAAGTAGATCTTCGGGTGTGAGTTTGGGAGGCCCCACCCTATATAAAGATCAGAAACTTTGCGAGTTTGGGAGGCCCCACTCTATATAAAGATCAGAAACTTTGTGAGTTTGGTCTTCAGCAAACAGGTGTGGTGGAAACACGTCATGCCACGATCAAAAGAAATATCTAGAAAGGGTTACAAAATCATTGCTAAGGATTTGCGGCTTCACCAATCCACTGCCAGACAGATAATCTACACATGGAGACAGAGTTTATCATTGTATGTCGCTACTTATGCCATATTATGGGTTAAGTCACAGCTCGGTCTACATTCCCTTTTATAAATTAGCATATGAACTTAGTTCTACATATTATATATATTAAATGGTAATAAATATATTGTATTAAATATACATGTGACATATGAAGGGAAAGTGTTGACAAATGTCTCTCACCAATGTTTGGTACCTTAGTGTACATGTAAACATATATTGACACAAAATACAAATACAAATAAATATATATATATATATATATATATATGAACAAAAAAACAGAGTGCACGCCCCATAGTGTGACACTGTAACATTTAATATGGGGAAGGGAATGGTGGGGGGATTAAAAACACTCACAATGTACAAGTGTAAATAAAGCAGTTTGTGATATATAATCACCCCCGAGGCAGGTAACGTCTCATGACAGGTAAGCAGTCCAACATCAACTGGAACAAGGCTCCCGACAGCGTTAATCCTATCAACGATCACTCGAAGTCCTCCATGTAATATGGTATGAGAGCTGGCCTCAATAGTACATCATGCACTCTCCGGCCGTGAAGCGTGCATGCAACGTGATGGCGCGATGTCGCAAGGTACGTCCCTGACGCGTTTCGTCACAACAAATGTAACTTTACCAGCTCCGATACCATATTACATGGAGGACTTCGAGTGTTCACTGTGCTGTGCATCGCTATTCTTTCTTCATTGCTGTACAAATGGAGTAAGTTCAACACCACAGTCACTCTACCCAGGAGCGGACGTCCGACCAAAATCTCTCCAAGAACAAACCAGCAAATCATCCAGGAAGTCACAAAGAACCTCAGAGTAACATCCAAGAACCTGCAGGCCACTCTCGCCTCGGCTAATGTGAGTGTTTATAACTCAACTATCAGAAAAAGACTGAACAAGAATGGGGTTCATGGCAGGATAGCCAGGAGGAAACCACTGCTCACTGAAAAAGAACATTGTTGCCGTCTGAAGTTCACCAAAGAGCACATAGATGATCCACAAGACTTCTGGTACAATGCTCTCTGGACAGACGAGTCAAAGGTACAGTAGAACTTTTTGGCCACAATAAGAAACGATATGTTTGGTTTAAAAACAAACACTATGTTCGAACACAAGAACCTCATCTCATCCGTCAAACATGGTGGTGGGAGTGTGATGGTTTGGGGCTGCTTTGCTGCCTCAGGACCTGGATGACTTGCCATCATTGACACAACCATGAATTCTTCATTGTATCAGAAGATTCAGAGGAGAATGTCAGGCCATCCGTCCGTGAGCTGAAGCGAAAGTGGGTCATGCAGCAAGATAATGATCCTAAACATGCAAGCTGATCTATAAAATAATGGCTGCAGAAGAAGAGATTCCGCGTGTTAGAATGGCCTAGTCAAAGTCTGGACCTAAAACCCATTGAAACGTTGTGGCAGGACCTGAAGCGAGCTGTCCATGCAAGGAAGCCCTCAAATGTCACTGAGTTGAAGCCGTTCTGTAAAGAATGAATGGCCCAAAATTCATCAACACAGATATGAGAGACTGACCGGCAGTGACAGGAAATGTTTAGTTGAAGTCATTGCTGAACAAAGGGGGCGCCACCAGGTACCGAATCTAAAGGGGGCGCCACCAGATACTGAATCTAAAGGGGGCGCCACCAGGTACTGAATCTAAAGGGGGCGCCACCAGGTACTGAATCTAAAGGGGGCGCCACCAGGTACTGAATCTAAAGGGGGCGCCACCAG
>CM071574.1:66886186-66943721 GCA_036426205.1 Ascaphus truei
CTAAAGGGGGCGCCACCAGGTACTGAATCTAAAGGGGGCGCCACCAGATACTGAATCTAAAGGGTCACATACTTTGTAACACATGAATTATTTAATGTTTAATAATTTGTGGATAAATAAATGTTGAAAAAATATCATGTTTTTGTGTAATTTGTTTGACCAAGGTATCTTTATCTATTATTAGGACTTAGATTAAGATCTAATAATATTGTAGGTTTGTAATATGTGAAAATCCTAAAGGGTTCACAAACGTTTTCTCGCCACTGTACAAATTATGCGCTTTCAACACAGTTTTAGAGCAATTACTTATATATTTATATATATTTAGAGCCCCCCATTAACAATTGTTTGGGACCCAATTCTCTTGGGGATTGGATCTCTAACTCCCCCCCCCCCCCCAAAAAAAAACCGGTTCTCACTGGAATTATAGTTTATTCACAGTATAATTTAAATTGAAACTAGTCCTTTCTCTCCCACTAGCTCCCCGTCATCTTCTCTTGTTCCCACTCGCTGTACGTCCTCCCCTTTTCTTTGACACTTCCTGTATCTCCCAGTGTGTATGTCGCTCCTGTCACTCTTGATTCCCCCTTTTAAAGTCCTCTTCCTGTGGTTGGGAAGCACCGCGTTAACCCCTCCAGTGCCAGAGCAATGTAACAACGTACAGCGGGATAGAATAACATGCAGAGTGATATAACACTCACAACATGACAACACGCAGAGCCGAACGCCACGTAGTAACGCGCAGAGCCAGATAACACCATGCAGAGAGATGAGAAACAAGCAACTAATATAGTAACATGTAAGGAGTCTTTGGGGGCATTTCTTGTAAAGGGGGGTCCCATGAAAGTCTATGGAATGTTTTGGGATCTCGGTAGCAAGCATTTTGTCTTTGCCAAGTGTCAGTGCTAAGTAGCTACAGCTTATAAGCATGAAGCTGTATTATCAAGGTTACCCTCAGACGTAACCCCTCCTAGTTACAGCTAGGACTGCCGTTACCCTTATTCTACTTTATTGAAAGCTGCAATCCTTATAAACAAAAATATCAGCTGAGCACAAGAAGAGGGGGGTCCCTTGGAGCCAATCCTTGCCCCCCCCCCCGAATACAGGGGCACGCTAGGTCCCCAAAATATTAGAATAATAATGAGAAAAAAAAGAGTTTTATGACACAAACAATACAAAATATGTCCATGGATCACCAGTATAATGCCATCACGTCATCTCTCGCGACTCTCTTGGTTATTGGGGGTGAGGCTGACCTAATTGGCAATTTTGTCTCCACTGGGCATATATTATTCCGTTGGGAAAAAGTACAAATATTTAGGAACTGGGCCGTTCCCTCCACAGGTGGGAAGAGTACAATCGGGATCCCGGTTTCGGTCACACATTGGAAAACTATTTACAAAAAGAAAAAAAGAAAATAAATAAATATATGTGAGTGGTTTGTCTGGCTTTGCAGCTAATCCCATGCTGTGCTTAAAAACTGTCTGAACAGCAGAGCATTTGCTTATGGGTTCCATGTAAATGAATTGCAGGCAAAATGTGACACATTGTGTGCTCATTTGCATGTAATTGTATTGTATTGTATTGTATGTCTTTATTTATATAGCGCCATAAATGTACATAGCGCTTCACAGTAGTAATACATGTCATATAAATAACAAATAATATAAATAACAGATCATGGGAATAAGTGCTTCAGACATACTGTAAAAGTAACATTAAGGAAGGAGTCCCTGCTCCGAGCAGCTTACAATCTAATTGGTAGGTAGGGAGAACGTACAGAGACAGTAGGAGGGAATACTAGTAAGTGCGTCTGCATTGCCCAGAATCCCTCTCTGCAGTGGAAGCACTGTATGCTAGGTGATAATGGTGAAAGGCAGGGTTGCAGACCTGTCTAAGACATGTGAATGTGCTCACAAGTGATATTCTTTATTGCTATATGCTAATGGTGGAGGTTTTTTGTCGCCTGTTTCACCCACCATAACTTAAAATGTGTGTGTGTGTATATATATATATTTTTTCCTCCTTTCTTTTTGTAAATAGGTGGTCCTCGGTTATCCGACGCAATGCGTTACTCAAAATGGCATTGGATATCGAAGCGTCGTAAAGAGAAACCCGTTTTCCCATAGGAACACTGTTTAAATCAAACGTTCCGTTCCTGAAGGCATTTTTAATGCTAAAATACACAGAAAATGTTACTCAAGCAATAAGATATGCTGCACACACACAGATTATGATGTAAACATTATATTTATTGATTCCAGAACAGAAAAATAAAACTATAAAAATAAAACTATGCTGTATTCTGTACAGTAATGTACATGAGCCAAAAAAACCCCATCAATTATTGGAGGAAGATGATTGGGGGGGGGGAGGGGAATCTTCAACAGACAACGGACTTCTTGGAGGTGATGAAGGTGGACTTGAAGGTTTGGGCCTCTTGAAGAATCTCTTCATTGAAGTCTGGACAGATCCTTTCCTTTTCTGCGTGTAGATCTCTCTATAGCAGCTGATTTGGTTAGACACCCCACGACTGACTGTTGAACTCCGTTCAATGTTAGGGTCATTGTCCTCAAATATGGCCAGTGCGCTATCAATGTGCTTGAATGCCGCAGCCAACATTTTGGTTGACAAAGATTTACGTGGCTGTGCCACTTCAGCAGTTTGGTGGGCCTCCTCTTCAGTAATTTTTTGCTCTATTAATTGCATCAGGTCTTCATTGCTCAACTCGTTAGGATGTGAGGCGAGCAACTCCTCAATATCCTCGGTTTCCACCTCCAAGTTGAGATCTCTGACCATTTGCACAACAGTTTCTGTCACCTCTGCAACAGTCTCTGTAAGGCCTTGGACATCTGACACAAAATCAGGGCACAAATTACGCCAAACTCCATTTAAATTGGATTGTTTGACCTCATTCCATGCCTCTCCGATGTTTCTCACTGCATGGAGAATGTTGTAACCCTTCCAAAATTCTTTCAACTTGGACCTCCTTCCACATCAGTTGCTCTGACGGCCTGGGCAAATGTTCGCCTAGGGTAGTAGGCCTTGAAGGAAGCAATAACACCCTGGTCCATCGGCTGTATCAGTGAGGTGGTGTTGGGGGGCATGAACACCACCATGACGTTTGGATGATGGTCATCCAGGTACACGGGATGGCCAGGAGCATTGTCCAGGAGCAGCAATGCTTTAAAATCGAGGTTCTGGTTTATGCAATATAATTGCACAGCTGGGATAAATGGATGCTGGAACCAGTCCTCAAAAAGGCTCCCTGTTACCCATGCCTTACGGTTGGACTTCCAAATCACTGGAAGTGTGCTCTTTGCGTAACCCTTGAATGCCCTAGGATTTTCTGCATGATAAACAAGCAAAGGTTTTAGCTTGAAATCACCTGCAGCATTTGATCCAAGCAGAAGAGTCAGCCTGTCCTTTGCAACTTTAAACCCGGGCATAGATTTTTCCTCTTTTGCTATGTAGCTTCTACTGGGCATTTTCTTCCAGTAGAGCCCAGTCTCATCAACATTGAACACTTGACGTGCGCAATAGCCACCGTCCTCTATCATTTTGGCCAATGTAACAGGGAAGGTTTTAGCTGCCTCCTCATCAGCACTAGCAGCTTCCCCGGTCACTTTAATGTTATGCGAGTTTGCCCTCTCTTTAAACCGCATAAACCAGCCCGTACTTGCAGTGAACGTTTCCTCAGTGGTCCCTTCTCCATGCTGTTGCCTAATGTCCTCATAGAGACTCAAAGCCTTGGCCTGAATTAAGGCTAAACTAATGGGCACATGACGCAGGGATTGATCTTCCAGCCATATGATGAGGAGTTTTTCTACCTCAGCAATATGCCCAGCACGTTGCCTTATTGTCGTACCTTGCATAGGTGCTGAGCCCCTGATCTGTTCCAAGATTCTTGCCTTGTCTTTGATTATTGTCACAATAGTTGTGCGAGGTATATCCAAGGCACGTCCAATTTCTGTGTCCGTCTCTCCTTTCTCAGAGCACTTTATTATGTTTTGTTTGGTCTCCAAAGTAATAGATTTTCTAATCCTTTTTGGAGCAACACCACTTTGCTTTTTGCTTTTATCAGACATGGTTTAGGGCCTAAAATGCACCACCAAACCTTCACACAGACTGTTCAGAATGATTTCCCTAACCTGCAGCCTTCTGATTGGGCAATTGTAGCAATTTTGTAAAGCGTCGTAAGAGCGTCGGTTAAGCCGTTCGTGTCATGGAACAAGAATCACATTCCTGCCCGACCCCCCTTCTGCTTGTCAGCTCCTTAAGTTCAGCTGCAGGCATTGGCTCCACATACACACACTGTGCCTGTGTAACATGCAACAATGTTGCATTTTTTGCCTCTGAGCACATAATCAGTGAACTGCTACTGCAGCTTCTCCAGTCCTCCCAGTTAATGGACTTTCCCATGTTCTCCCCTGTCTTTTGCTGACAGTTAGTGCAGTCCCACTCAACCTTTAGTGTGACCCCTGCCCCTCACTTTCTTTTCCACCCTAGATTACAGTGAGTACAGACCTGTCTGCATCCACCCCTGGTAAGGCCTTTCTCTCTTACCATAGTCCAACCCCATAGAAGCATCCCACATAGAGAAGCACTCTCTACCTACATTACACCTACGAGTTCCTGTGTTTTCTAATCCAGCAATAAAATTAAGAAAGACATTAAGGACTTGTCATGCTTTGGAAGAGGGAGGACATGAGTTGAGCTTACTGGAACTAATCATACATCATTCGTGACCCTGGTTCCAGGAAAGTTCGGGCGTCGTAAAACCGGCCATAGGGATGCATTGAATAGCGTCGGATAAGCCGTTTGTCGTAAAACGAAACGTTGTAAAACGAGGACCGCCTGTATATATATTTATATATCAGTCCAGAAAACTCACTCTCCAGACTCTGCTGCCGCTTATCCTAATCAGTATATTGTTAGTTTTTTGCTACTTCAGTTGCTGTTGCGATTTGTATTTGTTATGAGACACATCTGTAATGTTGTTAGTATCAGTAACCGGACTGTGCTACGGGGTGTATACTATTCTAGGGGTATGTATCCCAGACTCAGGCCCATCCCCCGGTTTCCTTTTTTGGAATTTTGGCCCCACTAGGTTTCCACCTGACTCTTGATGTCACCAGGGCTTCAAGGAGTGAATTTTTGGCGGGTTTTCTAGTGGTCACTTTAGGGTATAAATATGATCACTGCTGTATCACTGTTGGTGCTCTTGATAAAGGCTCAGTTGGGAGCCAAAACCTTGAGGAATAAATTTAACCTTTGGATCTTGGAATGGGTGTCCTATTTATACACACACACACACACACACACACACACACACACACACACACACACCTGTAGACCGCAGATCGCGGTACAGCGAGTTGCACGCGCCGCCGGCAAGCAAGCCAGCCGTGCGGACGCGTGCAACGGGACCTTAGCCTAACGGAACAGATACTTCTCGCCCACTCCTATTAAAACACAAACAGTTGTGTGAAAAAGAAAGTACACCCTCTCTGAATTCTATGGTTTTACATATCAGGAAATAATAACAATCATCTGTTCCTTAGCAGGTCTTACCATTAGCTAAATTCAACCTCAGATGGACAACAACACATGACATATTACACCGTGTCATGGTTTATTTAACACAAATAAAGCCAAAATGGAGAAGCTATGTGTGAAAAACTAAGGACACCCTTAATGCTTCCGTAGGAATTAAGGTGCTAAGTAGCAGACAGGTGCTGCTAATCAAATGCCCTTGATTAATTGATCATCCGCAAGTGTGACCACCTCGTTAAAAGCCAAAGTTTTAGCAGTTTTCTGGTCTGGAGCATTCAGGTGTGTGTTAACACAATGCCAAGGAGGAAAGACATCAGCAATGATCTTAAAGAAGCAATTGTTGCTGCTCATCATTCTGGGAAGGGTTATAAGGCCATTTCCAAACAATGAAAAGTCCATCATTCTACAGTGAGAAAGATTATTCAAAAGTGGAAAACATTCAAGACAGTTGCCAATCTTCCCAGCAAATCTACAACAGAATGGCTGAAAAAGAAAAGAATCAAGGTGTTGTAATGGCCCAGTCAAAGTCCAGACCTCAACCCGATTGAAATGCTGTGGCTTGACATTAAGAGAGCTGTGCATTAACAAATGCCCACAAACCTCAATGAACTGAAGAAACGTTGTAAAGAAGAGTGGGCCAAAATTACTCCACAACGATGTGAGAGACTGATAAAGTCATAAAGAAAACGATTACTTCAAGTTATTGCTGCTAAAGGTGGTTCTACAAGCTATTGAATCATAAGGTATACTAAGTTTTTCACACATGGCTTCTCCATTTTGGCTTTATTTTTGTTAAATAAATCATGACACGTGTAATATGTCATGTGTTGTTGTTCATCTGAGGTTGTATTGACCTAATTTTAAGACCTGCTAAGGAACAGATGATTGTTATTATGTCCTGATATGTAAAACTATACAATTGAAAGAGGGTGTACTTTCTTTTTCACACCACGGTGTGTATATATATATATATATCTATATATATCTCAACAAATTATAAAAAAACCACTCGCCCAGAAAAAAAGGGCCTCGCCCTCTCCCCCCCATTTTTTTTTAATCGTACTGCAACCCCCCTCCCCCTCTCACCCTCCCCCACGTTACCCGCTGGCGAGTCTTACCGGTGGCGGGGTGCGGGGGCGTGGTGCAGCGTCTTCCGGCATTCTCCGGTGTCTCTCCCTCGAACTCCCGTCTCCCCCTGCAACTCACGTGAACGTGACTGTGTGTTGTCAAATGACGACATGGCTCATAGCGTCCCGTTGTCATGGCAACGCGGCGTCATCTGATGCTGCACAGCCATGTTCATGCGAGATGCAGGGGGAGACAAAAGAGTTTGGGGGAGAGACGCAGGAGAATGCCGGGAGACGCTGCACCCTGCCACCGGTAAGACTTGACAGCGGCTAAAATGCACTCGCACCAGGCTAGTGGGCGAGTGCATTTGTCGAGCCCTGTGTATAATATATATATATATATATATATATCTGTATATGTGTAACAAAATGGCTTTCTTTAATTAATAAATATTTTTTGTCTTTAAAACTGACCATAAAAGCATAAAACTGGACATTAAAATAATTATGCAGCAGGTATTCCCGACTGTGATTTTACTAAACGAATTGCACAGTGTGATGATGTACCGAGGTGTGTACAGAAACAGAAACAAGATATGTCACCTATAGGAACATTTCTACAGTAGCCAGGAAAAGCCAAAAGGGAGGAGAACACAAATTCGCGCTAACTATACAAAAGTAGCCACAGTATAAATGTAAATGAATATAATTAGAGTGTAAATGGATATACCACACTGAATTGTGGCTAAATATAAAAGTCGGTGTAATAAACGTGCAGCTAGCCAAGTAGAGTGGATTCAATCCCAAGTGAGCGTGAAAAAAAAAATCATAAAAACAGTCGGTTCCGGACGCAAACGTCATAAAGAAAAGAGTATTAACGCTGGAGAACATAACGGCCTGCCTGAGAGGGAAGCCCCCTAGATTTTGTCATGGTTGACATGTGAGGGCAAGGCAGGGTATGACCTAAATCAGACCCTATTATAAGAACCCTCGAGGGAAGTATGTAAGGTCTGGGATAGTCTTGTGCGATGATGGGATGGGTTCCGAGTGGGGGAGCAGGTAATGCGCCCCCTCCTTCTCCCGCGTGTATTTTCTTCTCTTCTTGTCTCATATATATATATTGATGATATACTTTGTAGAATTTTTACTTTGATACGTGGGGTAGTCAATGTTCAGTGTGTTCGTTTGTTAACCATGTTGAGGTCACGAGTGCGCTAGATCATTTGCCTGCACATGTTCGATGCTGTACCCTTTAGAAATTGAGAAATAAACAGTTGGGGAAAAAAAATAATAAAAAAACATGAAATATGAAAAAATATATATAATAATAAAAATGAGAGGCGATGGAAGAGGTCCCCCCTTTATGTCTCTTAAGTTCAATATCTAGAGTCCCAGTGAGTTCATCATGAAGACAATGTGTTTCTCAATGTGCCCAACAGTATGGAGTGTGGCACAACGCTGATGGGTTTGAATATAGTGATGATAAATGTTGAGCCAACCAATGTTGTGATGTTAGTTGGTTCAATGGAGTGTCTGTATCTACACAAAG
Organism: Ascaphus truei; assembly: GCA_036426205.1. Lineage (NCBI taxonomy): Eukaryota > Metazoa > Chordata > Amphibia > Anura > Ascaphidae > Ascaphus > Ascaphus truei. The sequence goes on from CM071574.1 coordinate 66,894,359, forward strand.
CAGGATCACCAAATGGGCTGCAGCTTCACTAGACGATAACCATGTCCGAGCAGAAACCTAAAACAGAGAAAAAGAAGCGCATGCTCCCAAGGTGTTATCACATTTACGGTTTAAAATCCATCGGAGTGCCAAAAAATTCACTTTAAAATAGATGAGACATGAAATATCAACAAAAATAGAATGGTGTTATGTCCAATCCGATGACATACAGCTATAAAATGCGCCCTTACAAGGTCGGCGGTGTCTGGTGCATGGTCCTTTGATCGCTGGTGGAGCAACGCCTCCTTTCACACGTGTTATGCATACGCGATGACGTCGACTGCGTGATTCTTTTCCCTTGGGAATAGTCCACGGTGGGTTGTAGCCAAATATAGAATATCTTCGTAAAAATCTTGTAAGTGATTAGATGTAGACTGATTGGTCTATTATATATTATCATCAGCCCTTGTCTCCCCACTGCTGGGTGAAGCCTCCTCAATGATCTTCCAGGTATTGCGATTCCAAGTCTCTCTTCTTCATGTTGCTAAACAACAAATTTTCTGATTTCATCCTCCCATCTGACTTTTGGTCGTCGTTTTGATCTTTCCACTTCCCTTGGAATCCAGTCGAGTATCATCTTTGTCCAACAATGGTCATTACTTCTTACTATATGTCCGACCAACAGCCATTTTAATTTCTTCACGCTTGTGATGTGAAGTCACAGACTTTTGTTTGGTTTCGGACCCATTCATTCTTTCTCTTGTCTCTTCGGGTAATACCCAGCATGCATCTCTCCATACTTCTTTGTTTTGTTTGCAGCTTCTGAATTATCTTTGCATTTCGGGTCCCAGTTTCACACCCATACGTGGGCACGGGCAAAATACAGTGGGCACAAACTTATTCTTGAGGTACAGTGGAAGGTTCCCTTGAAAGACTGTCTTGTTTCTTCCATCCCATCTTCATCCTATTGATTTAATTTGAAGGTCCTTTGTCTGCCATTGTTACTTACCAGCCAAGGTAGACACATATCTTTGACTTTTTCTAGTTCTATTCCATTTATTTAGATCGTTGTAGATATAATATATAGATATTTATTTTTTTCTCACTGTGTATATGTTTATCTCTTCTAATGCCAAACATGACAGTTCCAACACTGTATGTATGAAGCATGTATGTATGTTATCTATGTTCAAACATTTCTGTATGTATGATCTATATCTGTTTAATTAAAAAAAAAAATATATATATATACAGTATATATATGTGTTTCTATCAATTGATCCCAACCATTATATATTTATATCTCTCTGTATATTGCTAACGATGAAGGTATACACATTATACACACATGTATATAGTGCTAGTATGTCGCTCTTTGTCTATATGTATACAGTAGTACACATACATTCAGAGGTATACAGTGCAGATGAGACCACAACGCTTGGACGTGGGTGGGAATCCATCCACAGATCTATTTATTATTTCTACATTTCAATGCTTGGAAATATAAAAGAGCTTGAAAGGACAGTGCGACTAAGGTGCGGCCAGTTGGGGGTTAATGAACCCAGCAATGCATAACAGCTCTTTCTGGCAGTTGATGGGTTAAGAAGAGCGATAGGACAGTATTTTTATTGGTTACAGCGCTAGTTTGGGTTTTGGGATATACCGCTCCTACTGGCTTCCCCGTGTCTTATTCACCGCAGAGGAGATTGTATGCTTTTTATGCAGATAGGTATTATTTGTACATCAGCAATTAGAAAATATATAATTTTATACTAATTTCTGTATTGTACCAGAGGAGCCAGCAATGCATTGTTCCATATAACGCCTCATAGGTCTACCTCCTGCTCTAACTCCTCCTATTGCTCCATATAACCACTCCCTATAACTCCTCCTATTACCCCATATAACCTCTCCCTATAACTCCTCCTATTACCCCATATAACCTCCTCCTATCACTCCATATAACCGCTCCCTATAACTCCTCCTATCTCTCCATATAACCGCTTCCTATAACTCCTCCTATCTCTCCATATAACCGCTCCCTATAACTCCTCCTATCTCTCCATATAACCGCTCCCTATAACTCCTCCTATTGCTCCATATAACCCCTCCCTATAACTCTCCCTATTGCATTACTGGAGCCCCTAGCTGCAGTATGTGCCTTGCAGGGACCGGTGCCTCTCACATTGGTGTGAGGCCTTTGAAATGTTAATGTGCTTGTATTGCTGCATACATACATATAGATTGGGTTTTGATGCGCTGCGCAGGGTGTGAGAGTATTAACGTGTCACTGCCTCCCACACTCCTTTGTGTGCTCCCAGTGAGATCTACACCAAACAGGGGGGTCTTGTCTGGGGCGGAGGAATTGGAGTGAATGTCTTACAGTGGTAGGGGTACAGAGGTGTGAAATGTGGGGGGAGGGGGGGGGGGAAGGGGGAAAGAGGGGGGGGGAGGGAGGAGGGGGGTAAAGTGAGAGGGGGGGTAAAGTGAGGGAGATGGGTGGTGAAATGAGAGAGATGGGGGATGACATGAGAGAGAAGGAGTGATGGGGGTGAAATGAGAAAGAGACATGGGGGGAAGAAAGGAGAGAGAGATGTGGGGGGAGAAATGAGAGGAAAGAGAGATGTATCGCTATCTATCTATACCTATCTCTATATATCTCTCTATCGCTATCTATCTATACCTATCTCTATATATCTCTCTAATCGCTATCTATCTATACCTATCTCTATATATCTCTCTATCGCTATATATCTCTCTATCGCTATCTATCTATACCTATCTCTATATATCTCTATCGCTATCTATCTACCTATCTCTATATTATCTCTCTAATCGCTATCTATCTATACCTATCTCTATATATCTCTCTATCGCTATCTATCTATACCTATCTCTATATATCTCTCTATCGCTATATATCTCTCTATCGCTATCTATCTATACCTATCTCTATATATCTCTATCGCTATCTATCTATACCTATCTCTATATATCTCTCTATAGCTATCTATCTATACCTATCTCTAATATCGCGCTACTATCGCTATCTCTATCTATATCCTATCCTACTATCATATACTTCTCTATCGCTATCTAGCTATACCTATCTCTATAACTCTCTATCGCTAAATCTATCTCTCTCGATTCCTCTCTATGATTCTATAGCTCGATCGTATAGATCTCTCATAATCTGTCTATAGTATATCTTGATCTTTTCTGTGGTGTATACACCTCACCTACATACAATACATACATACATAATACATACATACATACATATCAGTATCTCGAAAGCATTTCGTTAGCCACAGAACGGTATCGTCTATTCGTTTTTGATTATATATATATATAATGTGTGTGTATATAATATATATATATATATAGAGAGAGAGTGATCCAGATCACTTGTGAGCAAATTCACGTCACCCACCATTATTTATATATATATATACATACACACACACACATACACACACACACACGTGTATATATATACACACACACACACACACACACACGTGTATATATACCCACACACACAAACACACGTATATATACACACACACAACAGGGCACTCACTAATGGACAAAAGAAAAAACTGGGTAAATACTGACCGTGGAACGGGTAAAGGCACAAAAGAGGACAGTTATGGTGGGCTCCATGTAACAATGGTCTTTCAGACAAAAGGTGACACGTGTGCTCATTTGCATGTCATTTCCCAGAATCCCTTGCTGCAGTGGGAGCGCTGTATACTGGGGATAATGGTGAAAGGCAGGGTGCAGACCTGCCTAAGGCATGTGAATGTGCTCACAAGTGATCTTTTTATTTACTATATGCTATACGGTGGAGGTTTCTTGTTGCCTTTTTCACCCACCATAACTTAATATATATATATATATAGTGCAGAGTGACCTAGGCGCACCGTGAAAAAGTAAGGGAAAAAAGGAGGGGACAATGACCATAGAGTAGTAGGTCTATATAATTGATAATATTATGTGCTAAGAAATGCACGTACAATACATGGAAGATTGTAGAACTTGCAAAATAGAATTGTTCAAAAAGACTGAAAACTTGGACTGAAGTATAACCAGATTCTTTAAACCAGTTTGGTAACTTCTGGATCCTTCGGACTGCTTGCACTGTAAATATCTTCATATATTGTCCAATGGTCAGTGTTCTTGAACAATTCTGTTTTCCGAGTTGTACAATCCTCCATGTTTTGGAAGTGCATTAATTAGCACATACTGGACTATTATTAATTATATACAGTACACCTACTTCTCTCTGTCCCCCCCCCTTTTTTTTTTCTTTCTCTTTCCTGGTGCGGCTAGGTCATTCTACCCAGTGTAATCTACTTGGCGCTTGCGGAGTCGTGGACCTTTTTGGCAGCAAAGATTAGGGAAAGTATTGCACGTTTGGTTAACACTTGTTTATATATAGTGATAAATGATATCTTATATATTATATTTGTGTCATTATACACAGGTGGTAATTGCATATTGTTTGTGCTTTTTAATATATATATATATTTCCGCTCTGTAGGAGTGTCACGGCTGCAGGCGTCCCTTTGAGGTGGCAGAACGGAGGCATCACTGCAGAGCCTGCGGGGAGGGCTTCTGTCACAACTGCTCCAGCCAGACTCTGCCCGTCCCCCAGAGGGGCTGGGGACCGTCCCCCGTGCGGGTCTGCAAGAAGTGTCACCGTGCCGGGATCGGCAAGGGTACGTGTCACAGCGAGGAAAAGTGGCCAGGAGCTTCAGGGGATAGATTGCCAATAAATGGGCATGTATGTATTCACCCTCCCGCTCCCACAATGAGGGGTCACAAAATGCTGAACAAGGCAAGTACCTCCCTGGCATAAATCTACCAAAAATGCTGGCGGGCTGGATTGGGACAGGCAGTGTTGGGAGTGTATTGCATTGGCTAATAAGTATCCCTACTAGTCTATGTCCCAGAGTATCCCAACGGTTTAATTTGCACCCCCACAGTGTCTGTATTACTTTCACCTCCATAATACTGGTCATTTTTAATTGTCACATCTCTCTAATACTTCAATGTGGCACGGGGTGGTTTTATGGTGCGGCTGGCTGTAACCTGAGGGTGTGGTTGTCTTCGCAGCTCCGGCGCCAGGGGATGATGGGAGAGGTTTGCTGCCCCGCAGGGTGACTGAGATGGCTCAGAGCTCGCTGGATATCGTATCCTCTGTGGTGGAATATCCACTTGGTAATGTAACAAAACGCACCTTCCCGGCAAACCATTTTTTCTGTCCAATGTCACAACCTAATTGGCTGACTTAAACTAATCTAACCGTGCGAAAAGCAAGGATGTGGCTGGTTTTATTTCTTCTTTGTCAGTCAAGTGTTCTCTTTACCCTTCTCCTGTCTCCTGTCGTTGTTGGAGAACCAATAAAGATGATGGGGAGGTGAGAGAGGGGGCTTTGTCTGCACAATGTCTTGTTGAACACACAGTGACAGAAGACAAAAGGGAGCAGCAGAGGAAATCAAAACCCTCCCAAGTCTCAGCTCATCGTGGTTACAAAATGATTTCAAAATACTTATGTGTCGGATTTAGGGGGCAAAGCAGCAACCACCCAGATGTGACGCCTTAAGCAGGTCACTGCCATGTTGGTCCTGGGAGGGACAGCCTTATAATATGGTGGAGGTGTATTTATCTTTCCACCATAATCTTACGGTGCACTAAAGATATCAGTAAACACTGTTTCTGAATTATTACTTATAAGAAAAGCAACTTGCAGGTATGAAATGGATTAATAAATGTGCTAAAGTGCACACACAAATCTGTTTTATAGAGGTCATAATGAACAGAAAGGTAAATAAACTACTGAGGCGTCTGAGCAAGTCCAACGTACAAACCACAAGTTGTGACATACGATCTGGATAGGAGAGAGTTAACTCAATCACATGGTTTGCTGTGTAACAACTGTGCTAAATAGTGTCACCGTTTAGCTTCTCTTTATGTTGCTATAAACTCAAACGCGAAGTACCTATCTCTTATGTTGGCTGTTATATTTTTCTGCATGTCTCTAATGTATCTTGAGCCGTCATTGTTGGTGACCCCGGTGACTGGTGAGTGACAGCAGGACAATTTTGATAACATTGGGTAGATACGCTTGTAGGATGTCTGCTGCTCTAAGGCTGAGTCCATAGAAGGACAGTCGGCGTTGAGCCGCGCGGACGCTCCGCGATGAGCCCCGTCATCCTCCATGAGGATGTCTTGTGAGGGGGCTCCCGCGAGCGTCCGCAGGCGTGCTGAGGCGCAGGGATTTTCAGCCGACAGCAGAACCTGTTTCTGAGCGCGCTGTCGGCTGAAAACCTCCAATCAGAGCGAAGCAGCGTCAACGGCGCCGTGATGTTGACGTCGGAGCTTCGCGGGCTATTGGCCCGGTGACGTCAGTGCCCCACCTCACCCGCCTCCCGACCACGCACGCTGGCTCGTCTGCTAGTTCATGCAATTGCTGCTGATTGCGCAGACGAGCCTCAGCGTGAGCGCGGAGGAGCGCTGACTGCTAAACTATGGCCGCAGCCTTATTGTGTGTATGTTTAGAGCAGAGATCCTTCTGTCTTCTGAGTTAAGTTGGTCTCTAAACCAAGCTCTTTCCAACATCCCCAGGTCTTGTGAAAGATGCAGCGCGTCCCACCTATTGGGTGTCTGACCAGGAGATTGCCCACTGCCACCAGTGTAATAAGCCCTTCACCCCCAAAATGTCTCGGCACCACTGCAGGGCGTGCGGCCAGGGATTCTGCGACTTGTGCTCCCATCACCGACGCCCAGTTCCGTCCCGCGGGTGGGATCACCCGGTGAGAGTTTGCGGGGCCTGCAGCCAGAAAAAGGAGGAGCTGTGAGGTGGACACCCTTTGTGTAATTGAAAGGCTTAAAAGTCTTATGTAATTTTCATCTCTCATTTAATTAGGTTCATTTGCACTAGTAATAGTCCTGAAGCGGATTGACTTTAGCCTGGCCAATGTCCAGATTATCCGTCTCTGTGCAATTACTTGTGTGGGGAGTGTGAGACAGAAATGCAGGCTGGACTTTGGCTAACACAACCTCCACAGTTGCTTGCACAGGGAGTGGAAGGGTTATTATAGCGGTGCAGCTAGGGAACTGTCAAGTTAGAGGCGATACAGCTGAGCGCAAAGGTTAGATCACTACAGGGACTGTGCAGGGAGTGGGAAGGAGGACCGTTCAGCTCTGTGCAAAGATGCTAAAGCATTCAGTAGTTCTCTCTGCATGGAGTACGGGGGAGTGGAGTTGACGCCTAGCACATGATATTAGAGTGCGCAGCAGTTTCCTGTGCAGGCAGTGGGAGGCAGTACTTTTTGCATGGGCAAGAATTCAAGAGTGCCAGCGCTGACGGTAGAGCTGTCAATGTAGTATGCAGCTTTTAATGGATTATAACTCATTATAAAAAAGCAAATGAACTGAAATCTCTTTCAAACAGGGCAAGGGACTGTGGAGTTTTAATGGCAATGATGTGGCTGTGTGGCTGCAGTGTTGTGCTCACTCTAGTGATTCCCGTCACTGTTATAACACAGCTGTGTGCAGGCTAGGAAAGAGAATAGCCAGGCGGCTGCAATACGTTGCAGGTGTCCCTGGCAGTGAAGTGGTCAATCTATCAATCATTTCTAACATCAAAGCACTTTACAATGATCCTACGGACATGGGAAATATAGAGTAGAAAGGCAGTGACCGGATTTTAATGTACAGAGTTATATAGCGGCTGATTTAACTTTGCACTTCTCCCAGTAAACAAATACAATGTGAACTTTGCAGTCATTCCCTGCTCCCAGCAGCATGGGCGCAGCGTGAAATCTGAGTGAGGTGCTCACTACACACACATTGTTACAGTATGAAATAGTAATATCAGGTATGGGCACTAATAGTGTAGTCATCTGTGTTGGCATTACAGAGTGTGTGTGTGTGTGTGTATTACACACGCACGTATCTTCGTGCAGGTCTGTCCTATAAATCCCATATCCAAGCTCATGGCAACTTGCAATTGAACAACATGGCCACTGAACTAAATTCTAACCAATGCTAATCAATGTTAATTAATGTTTTACTATGCCTAACGTCGTTTCTACATTTTTGTATTGATAGGTCCCTATAGTGTGTGTGTGTGTGTGTGTGTGTGTGTGTGTGTGTGTGTGTGTATATATGTGTATATATATATATACGCACACGCACACACGCACACACATATATATTTACACATGAACATACCAATAATTTAGTCTTGTTAAATATATATATATATATATATATACATATACATATACATATACATATACATATACATATACATATACATATACATATACATATACATATACATATATATATATATATACATATACACATGTATGATGAATCTTCTTTTGTATGTTAAGCGCTCCGATGCCCAGGAGCACATTGTGGAAACACTTGATAGCAATGACTAGAGAAGGCATTTAATAGCTGAATTTTTTTACTATCTAGAAATGACGTATTTTGGACCAGGGGGTGTTAATGGCATTGGTGATTACTACAAGCACCCACAAATCTGAAACTGTGTAAATAAACCATTTTTGTTCAAGTAAGATGTGTGCATTATTGTTTTGTTGGCAGTGTGTGATGATATTGCAGTGCACACTGTTAGTAAGGCCGGGAATTGTTTCCCTTGTGGCACAGCGCTGACTGACCTGTCCGTCACTGCCACAGCCGGTCACAGTGCGCCTGGTGGCAGGTCAGTCACCGATGCGCCGCGGCGAGGTGCAAGGGGTGAGAGCGAGACGGAGCACTCCGGGACTCTGCACACCCATGTTCTTAATTCTGTAGTGTGTGTGTGTGTGTGTGTGTGTGTGTGGTGGAGGAGAAGATCCCCGATAGACCCGGGCCCAGGACGGCAACATTTGGGGGCGGCATACATCTGCGCTGCTGCGCATGCGCATTCAGCAAGCGCCGATCAGGTATGCGCAGCCGGCCAGCACGGATCGCGCATACGACTTACGATCACTTTTAGGCTCCAATATTATTATCATTATTGTTTATTTGCAAAGTGCCAACGTATTCCGCAGTGGGGTACAGACTTGTATAAATTACATAACAGCATGACCAACAAGCGAAAACAGATACAGAAGATAATGAGCTAGAACAAACAAGCAAATAGCGCACTGCCAGGGAGTCAGGTGGTGAAAATACAAATGTCCCATTTATTTCAGTACATGACTGTAACAAAGTGAGAATATGACGTAAGGGGGGGTCTGACATAACAGCACTGGGATCTAAGCAACCATTTTAAGTCAGCATCCATTTTAGGTTTTGTCTGAGTGAACGGGGTATGAGAATGGACGTTTTGAAAGAGATTTTTGCTTCCAATTTTAAAGTGATAATAAACCACACAGCTAACTGAAAAAAAACCTTGAAGAGAAGAGCAAAAGTGCCAATGTTATGAAAATAAGAGACAGATAGCGCACTGTCTCGCATTCCGACGGAGGTGCCCATGAAGTCCCGCAGGTAGAGAAAAGGTCAACGGCTTTTATAAGGAATATTAGCTGAGTCATTTCATTTCTAATATGAATCTCATCGTAATGCTTTTAACTCAATGTGTTCGTGTTCATATTTTGTTTATCTTCTATGTTTACGTAGTGACGCACAAGCAACCTCGTATAGGGGGCGTGGGTTTAGTATTTTGTGTATAAATAAGGCCTGTATGCCACCATGTCGTTGGGAGAGTTTTATTTTGAAACTCTCCTCTGCGTGTTCACCGTACACTGCAATAAACTTATTTGTCATTCTGCAATAAAAATTAAAAAAAAGAAAGAATTGCCGGCGCCAAAACAGTCCATTAAATGATTGCAATAGAAACCAAACCGTCTTAAAATGTCCCAGAAATGTCCTTGGATATACAGGCAGTGCAGGGATCAACGGGCGGCTCACACCAAATGAAAGTGTAATATGTGAAAAGAAGAAAAACAGATTATGGTGCAGTACGCCAAATTGGTTGACATAAAACCACGACAAACATACACACAACAGACAAAACACACAGTGACAACAAACACTAGCAAAGCTATTGTCCTAATAAAAAGCTATTTAATCACAACAAAATAAAATAATAAGTTCCGGAGGGTACAGCACTGGAGTCCAGAGGGGTAAAAATTGAAACCATACTTACAGGACATAAAACGTTAAAGGGCAGTGTGGCTGAAGATCGCACCGGTGCTCCTCAAGACTGATGACCGTGGCTCCTTGCAAGAGTTCCCTCTTGGTAGGGGTGGATGGTGAGTAGGACGAAAACCGGAACTTCCGGGTGGATGAGACGTCACGCTGCGGTGTAACGCGATCAACGCTCCTCTCCTTGTAGCCTTCACGATTGCCAACCAATACCCAATAACTGCTGACCGGTAACCACCAGTAACCTCCCCAACGACAGCTCTAAAAACGGAATGATCTCCCAACGCGTTTCATGCGCATGCGCGCACTTCTTCAGGGGATGAAGCCTGCCCTGACACACCATCATTTCCAATTGGCTAATTGAATGGCATGAGTTAATTTAACCCTTCAATTGCCATAGTCAGGGCTATACAACATCAAGCCTTGCTAAACATACAATACATTAAACATACATAGAAACATAACAACATTAAAACATTAAAAATTGAGTTTTAAAATATGGTATTAAAAAAAAAATAAACAAAGAAGCTAGCAGAAAATGAACTCAATGACATATCGTAGAAAGGCTTTTAATTCGAAGTCTATGTTCAGCCCTCTTGGGGACAGTGTTTTTAGTTCATAGATCCAGTATGCTTCACGCATACTGGCCTGTTTTAATCTATTCCCACCTCTTAAATTAGGCTGAACCACTTTGATGGCCTGACATTTTAAATCTTTAGGATTTTTATTATGACACGAGAAAATGATGAGAGACACTATGTGTGACTAATCCTTTCTTAATGTTATAAATGTGCTCATAAATGCGTCTCTGGAAGGTTCTCCCAGTTCAGCCAACATACTGCAAGCCACAAGGGCATTGAAGCAAGTATATTACAAAAGTAGAATGGCAGTTTATAAATGTCTTAATGGGATAGCTTCCAGAGGTTACATTAGATGTAAAATGTTTAGCATTCACACTATAAGAGCAAGCCACACATTTCGCACAAGTGAAAAATCCTTTTGGCCCCCCTGTCTGCTTCTGTTCCTGTTGCTTTACCGGACAGCTCGGGGCTAATTTAGATTTTAAGTTATTAGCCTTTGAGAATATAATTTGGGGTTTCTTTGGGAGAATGTCCGCCAATGTATCATCTTTTAACAGGATGGGCCAATATTTATTTATAATCTGTTTTATTTTGGGAGCCATCTCGTTATATTGGGTAATAAAAGCAACTTTATTATTACATTTTTCTTTTTTGTCTTTTTTCTTATTATTATATTTGAGTAAAGTATCTGTCTCTATTTCGGTAACTTGTTCGAATGCCTCATCTAAGAGACTCTCTGGATACTTTCTCTCAATAAATTTATTTTTTAGGTCTTTGGCCTGCATTTTAAAAGTCTCATCCTCAGAGCAGTTGCGTTTAAGACGCACCAGCTGACCCTTAGGGGTATTGCGCAGCCACTGGGGGTTATGCTGGTGTAAGGAATCCGCTCCGTGGTTTACTGGTTGCCTTACCTTGCAGACTTGTGCAGTCCTGGAGCACCCTCCTGGATTTTTGCTGCAGCCTGGATTCACTTCACCAAAGCATACACACTCCCTCTGGATCTACTGCAGCTGTGCAGCCTATCACTGCAACCTAGACTTGCATTCATTCATTGGAGCAGTACCTTCACCCCCCTCCGGGGATTGGTCCACTGGCCTTTAAGTATGTCTTCCCATAATGCTCCCTGCCAGGCATATTCCCTTCCTGATGTCACTATCTGTTCTGCCCACAGCCCTCGCTTGTTCCTGTTCCCTCATTGCTGAAGCAGTATTCTCCTTGTTGTCTGCAGCTCCAGGTTTCCTAAGCGGCTGCTATATTCACGCAGCGGTCTGCCTCCAGTCTCCTGTGTTGTAAGCTAGTACTCTTCTTGTTCACTTTCATCTCCTTGTTCCTGGACCGGCTGCTATATTCACGCAGCGGTCCACTCCTGTTTCTCCTGTGGCTAAGCAGAGGTTCGTCCCTGCGTCCTTCAGCCTCCTGGATTCCTGCACAGTAGCAGAGGTTTCCCTGTGTAATCTTCAGCTTCCTGGTTCCTGGGGCCTACTCTTCCCTAATCTAAGAGGCCGTGTCCTGGTTCCTGCGCTGAGACAGAGGATTCCCTAGCCCGCTCAGGACTCTTGGCGGCTGTAGCACTGGTGCACCCGTGCAGCAAAGCGGTGTGCTACTCTGGTCTGCTTACCATCTCCTGTGACCAGCACCATGGGCCATGGCCGTCGCCGCGCAGAGCCCAACCCCAGCGCTCCTAAGCTGAACGGGGTTCTCCTGACTACATGTTGCCGAACTCTTGCCTGAACAATGTTTATCCTGTGTTCTCTGTCCTGACCCTGGCTTCTACACAACGATGACACTGTCTTCTCCATCCTGATCCTGCGACATATGACTACGAACTGCGCAATCCGGATCAGCCTGCGCGGTCTCAGGTCGGTGCTTTTACAACCCCACCTCAGCTCGCGGTCCGGTCCTGGTTTGTGGCGAGCAGAACCCTGACAATTATGCTCGGCCCGCACAAACTCGGATCGCCCTGTGGTGAGGGTTGGTAAGTTTCTGTCTGAAAGCCTGTCCCACCTGTAAACCAGTCCCAGTGTGAATAACCAGTTTTCTATGTGAGATAATACCCCTGATTGAAGATCTATTGTGTTTGTAGGTTTAACCCCTTTTGCAAAACAAATGCCGTAATGATCTCATGATGAATGAAGTTTACCGCCTCCGGGACTTAAAACAATCGCTGGCCGCGTGTATTTGCTTTCCGGGTTACCCTTTAACTTGGAAAATGTGTACCCCTTTAGAATTGGACGACGCCCAAAAGGAACTCTCTTCCCTGGCTTGTCTTTAGACATTTATTAGCAAAAGAGGACCCTCTCCTCATGTTGGCTGATGCCCAAAAAACACTCCATATCCTTCCATGACATTGGACATTTGCATAAAGGAACGGACCTCCCCTCGCCAGCTTCGCTGCCGCTTGGCTGTATCCCTGGTCTACCACGGATCCTTGCCCTGAGTGTATGGCCGGGTTCCCTGACGCCAATGATATGTTTTACTTCTCAGGCAGGTCTGCATTAACCCCTGTAAATTCTTGCTGCCTCCAAGTAATGCCTTCGTTTTAGCCTCAGAGAATGAGTCCACAAGTCAGACAGCAGAGGTTGCATTGAGGGATTCCCATAACCGTACGGAGTCCCTAGATATTCTTTGCTATAAATCCCCTGCTTCAGCTCAAGTTTCCGCAGTTTCGTCTCCGGAGACTTCGGCTAAAGTTTCTTTTCCTGATAAATGTATTCAGGATTCAGGTTTTTCCCTAAGCTTGCTCGCAGAGTTCCTTCTCCCGGGTGTTTCGCTGAACCAGCCTGTCGCCCCATAGCGGTGATCCCTGCTTCAGCGCATAGTTCCCACATTATGGAGTCTGCAGTAATTTCTGGTTTCCCAGACATTCCTTACCTTACCAATACCTACTTCAGAGACCAGTACAGTTATGATTCACCCCGTGTACTGTCTGAGTTCTCCTCCTCTTTTAGCTAGGTTAAAAGCATACAGTAAGTCTGTATGTCCCCCCTGGGGTTCATATTATGTTCCCAGGAATGTTTGCTGACGCACGGTTTTCTCCCAAAAGTGAACTTCTTTTCATATAGAAGTTAGTAAAAAGCTTGCACACTGTTTCCCCTTTCGCTGAATTGTGTCTTCTAGTTTTGAGACTCTGAGAGGTAATGTTCTCCTTCTGATTCTGAAGCTCTTCCTACAGAGTATCCTGATTGGGGGTCCCCCTGATTCTCTGTCCAGGCTAATTCTCCAGGGATCAGCATATCTGTGGTCACTTTCCTTAGTACTGTCTGAGGTCACCATGCATATATTACAAGTCCTGGGTTTAAATCTGAGCTATTTAGCTGTCCTGCCTTTGCGAAACCCAGTCCCTCAGTACTGTGTCTAAATATGTCCCAGCAAACATGGGGTTACTCTGGGAAGAATTAAAGCTCCTGTCCTTAAAGGGTATTTTTTTTCTACACTGTCCAGCAAATCTAGAACCTCAGTAATTGTTTCTAAGTCACTTATCAATACATCTGATTTTTTTCTCTAGTCAAACCCAGAACACTCACTATCGGTTAGGAGTCCTGGATCAGAAATTTTGCACTAGAAACAACACCAATTCATGTTTTTGTCAGGTTAGGTACCCCTGTGGTTAGGGCCATTGCAGTTTCGGAAAAGACTCCTTGTACCTCCTAAGGTTCCTGTCATTAAGAGTTTTCATAGTTTCATACTTGCTGCTTGTTGATTCTCACAAGGCCCTGTCACTGAGGACAGACTTCAGCTTCTGATGTTAGCTTCCCTCCCACCACTACCCTGGCTCTGCCTTTTTCTCAAGCTACTGATTTGAAGATCCCAAGGACTATTCCTGATTCACTGACAATATATCTCCCATGAAGATTTCCCAGTATTGGAGACTCTACTGTTGTTTGCTTTCTCTGCCCTGCAAACCATGGTTTTTTCCCTCGGAATTTTCGGTTGCCCCTGTTATTTTCCCTCTCTCAGTTGGAGAACTCTGTACGTATCCCAAGATTTCGGTCCTATGCCGGGTTTACCTGCTTGCCTTGTCACCTTCCATACCAATATCGTGAGATGATTTCCAACCAGCCTATACCATTACTACTAACCATTACCTGGGAGCCTTCTAGAGGAAATATTCTCGCAAATTTCAACATGCAGTGGTCAGCCAAGACTTTTTCTGTTACAAGTTCCTCCTGGTGTATTCGATCAACTATCAGTCAGCCGCTGAGCCTAGATTCAGGTTCCTTTATTAAAGACTGGGCTTCCTGTAGGGGTTCTTCTCTGCCGTTTCTGCTCTGGAACCCTCTGGTTCTCTTCAGCCCTGGATTCCAAGTCATTTTGCGGGCGAGCCATGTACCAAGGATGTTTTCTTCTACCCAACACGCTTATTTCCTAGAACTGTACTCACCAAGGAACTGCTAGTTTTACGGATCCCCTTTCCCCTAAAGAACTTTAGGAACAATTCCGATTCTCCGAGACCCTGGATGGTCCTGTCTGGCCGCTGTTTTCACCGTGGGGTGGGGGTACACTAAGGAGTAACCACGATCTCTGGACCACGACTCTAACCCCCAATCCTAACGGTTCAGCAACAATTCCCGTCCCTCCCCAACCTATGGTGCTCATGTTCGGCCGGAGGTCTCGCGTGAAGGGGGGGTACTGTAAGGAAATCCCTCCGTGTTTACTGGTTGCCTTACCTTGCAGACTTTTGCAGTCCTGGAGCACCTCTCCTATGTTTTGCTGCAGCCTGGATTCACTCACCAAAGCAATACACACTCCCTCTGGTATCTACTGCAGCTGTGCGCCCTATCACTTGCAACCTAGACTTGCATTCATTCATTGGAGCAGTACCTTCACACCCCCCCTCCGGGGATTGGTCCACTGGCCCTTTAAGTATTGTCTTCCCATAATGCTCCTGCCGTAGAATATCTCCTTTCCTGATGTCACTATCTGTTCTGCCACAGCCCTCGCTTTTCCTGTCCCTCATGCTGAAGCGGGTATTCTCTTGGTTGTCCTGCAAGCTCCAGGTTTCCTAAGGCCGGCTGCTATATTCCGCAGCGGTCTGCTCCAGTCTCCTGTGTGTGAGCTGACGTACTCTTCTTGTTCACTCAGCCTTGTTTCCCCTGTCCCTGGGACCGGCTGCTATAATTCACGCAGCGGTCCACATCCTGTTCTCCTGTGCTGAAGACAGAGGTTTCGTCCCTGCTCCCTCAGCCTCCTGGATTCCTGCACAGTAGCAGAGGTTTCCCTGTGTATCTTCAGCTTCCTCGTGTTCCTGGGGCCTACTCTTTCCCTAATCTAGAGAGGCCTGTTCCTGTTCCTGCCTGAGACAGAGGATCCCTAGCCCCGCAGGACTCTTGCGCTTAGCCACTGGTGCACCCTGTGCAGCAAAGCGGTGTGGCTACTCTGGTCTGCTTACCATCTCCTTGTGACCCAGCACCTGGGCCATGGCCGTCGCTCCGCAGGCAGAGCCAACCACCCGCGCTCCTAAGCTGAAGCGGGGTCTCCTGACTACAGTTCCGAACTCTTGCCTGAACAATGTTTTATTCCTGATGTCTCCTGTCCTGACCTGGCTTCTACAACGATGACACTGTCTTCTCAATCCTGATCCTGCCGACATATGCTATACGAACTGCGCAATCCGGATCAGCCTGCGCGGTCCCTCATTCGGTGCTTTTACACCCCACCCTCACCTCGCGGTTCCCTGTCCTGGTTTGTGGCGAGCAGAACCCTGACAGCTGGCTATCTGCACGTACATAGTTATTAGCCTGTACTGGCTCAAAAAAGGTCCTAGTGTGGAGTGTGTTTTAATGAATATAAATGTGCAAATCCAAAAAATCAATGTGCTCAGTGCTATAATTGCAAGTGAATTTGAGGTTGTGATGGTTACTATTTAAATATGTGCAAAAGTCACTTAGTGAGGCTTGACTTCCAGACCAAACAAAAACACATCATCAATGTAGCGCCGCCAGAGCACAAGGCCCGCTCCTAGGGGGGCAGTTGTTCCAAATGGACTCCTCCCAATTATCCATAAATATATTTGCATAACTAGGAGCAAACCTTGTGCCCATAGCGGTGCCACATTTCTGAATGTAGTAGTGTGAATTAAAAGTGAAATAATTGAGTCAAAATAAACCAAATGCTGTCCACCAAAAAACTCCTTTTAATTAAAGAATAATTATTTTTCTTCTCCAAAATACGAGACACGGGTTGGCAGCCTAGTTTGTGATCAATCACAGTATATAATGATGTAACGTCAGCCGTGGCCAATATATAACCAGGCTGCCAGTCCAAATCTTTCAAAATTTGCAGTATATGTGTCGTGTCTCGCAAATAGGATTTGACACCAGTGACTATAGGTTGAAGGTGATGATCAATAAATTGGGAAAGATTGGAAGTGAGTGAAGAAATACCAGAAATTATAGGTCTACCGGGGGGGTGAGGTGAGACTTTTGTAAATTTTCGGTATAAAGTAAAACAAAGGAGTGCTGGGGCATTGAATGGACAAAAAATCAAATTCATCTTGACATATGGCCCCACTATTCAAGCCAGTACTCAGTAAATCCCCCAGTTCTGTCTGAAACTGCACCAAAGGGTCACCTGTAAGGGGGAGGTATGTGGTCCTATCTCCCAATAATCTCATGGATTCTTGTATATAATAGTCCTTATCCATGACCACAATACCTCCACCCTTATCTGCAGATTTGATAACAATGGAAGTATTGCTTTCCAAATTCTGAACAGCCTCTTTTTCTTGAACATTAAAATTATCATGCCTAATTCTATATGTTCGACATGAATTCTCCAGGTCCATACTAACCATTTCCACAAAAGAGCTAACCAAATGCCCCTGAGAAAACTTAGGGTAAAATGTTGAGGGTTTCTTAAAGCTCCTATGTGGGGGGTCATCTATACAACCAACCTCTCTAGGTAAATCTGTTTGGTTTGATACAGCATCCCTTGCAAAATACTTCTTTAGGGCTAATTTGCGGGCACATTTATGGACATCTATAAAAAGATTGAAACTGTTT
Organism: Ascaphus truei; assembly: GCA_036426205.1. Taxonomy (NCBI): domain Eukaryota; kingdom Metazoa; phylum Chordata; class Amphibia; order Anura; family Ascaphidae; genus Ascaphus; species Ascaphus truei. The sequence goes on from CM071574.1 coordinate 66,912,099, forward strand.
GGCCCGCAGACCGGGGCAAATGATAGACCCTTACTCAGTACCTTTTTTTCAATATTGGTCAGTGAATACTGGCTGATATTGAATATACTGGGAAATTCTTTCTTTTCCTTTATTCGATTTCTACTAGTACCTCCTCTTCTCCCTCTGACCCTGTCTTTCTTTTCTTGTAGTTTGGAGGAGGTCGTTGTTCTAATGAGGGATTCACTATTTCCACTTCTGGGAATATGTGTTCTCTCTCCTTCCTCCATTCTAAAAAAGAAAAGTTAGGTTTAGTGACCGGTGTAGGGAGTGGAGTATAGGAGATACTATCTGCATCACTCTCGGACCCTATGTCTGACCGCAATAGGCACCGACTGAGGTATTGCCAGTGCATCATAGCGTTCTTTCGCTCTCTTTTGCTGTAAATAGAGATTCTTATCATGCAGAGGCAATTTGGCAGGCATTAATGGTGTAGGGACCAATATATTGCTATTAGGTTTCTTTGGACCATTCCTCCTATCTTTATGTATAAGATTACTCCTAATAGTTCTACAGTTCTACAGTCTACTCCTACTGGTGCATTAGAATTCTTCGGTTCTACAGTTTTCATATTACTTTCTTTAGATTTTTTTGCCCAATCTCTTTGACAACCCGTATCATAGTCCAGTTTATCTCTAAAAAAACTTTTGCTGTTTAGTTTGAACTATTTCACGTTCTGCCTGGTCTAACCTTTTTTTAATGGTTGGTTCTAATAGAAGCAGCTCGTTGTTATCCTTATATGGATCTAACTGGATTTTCATCTCTAAAATCTGATCATCCAATTCGGTCAGAGTTTTTCTTCGTTGATGCACCAATAATTTCATGAGGGCAAATGAGCACTGGTCAAGTATCTCATTCCACTCTCTCATGAAAGTATCATTGTGTGCATCTGCGGTGGGTTTCTTGCGAACTCTCAAACCCCTTGGAATACGGTGATTCTGCAAATACTTTACTTGCTCAGTGTGGTAGCCTTCCACCACTGTTTGCTTTCTAGCATGAGAGTTTTCTCCAACCGAGCAAGTATTGGGTGAAAGTCTTCTTCCGCATTTTCAACAAATTGGACCGAATTGGTATCACTAAAAATATGGTCAACATTGACACTTCTACGAGATCTCAGATGAAATAAAGGAGTCATAGTGAATCAGTCACTTGGCATAAAAATAAAAAACAATATTAAACAAAGCAGCTAACACCAAATTGTACAACACAAACCAAAGAAAAAAAGGCGGTGTAAAACAGCGCTAAAAATTAACAATACTATAAATAAATGTAGAAATAACAAAATAAGCAGCCTGGCAAATACTGACTGTACAGTCAGAAGTTGGATCACAGAAAAAAGAAAGAATTGCCGGCACCAAAACAGTCCATTAAATGATTGCAATAGAAACCAAACCGTCTTAAAATGTCCCAGAAATGTCCTTGGATATACAGGCAGTGCAGGGATCAACGGGCGGCTCACACCAAATGAAAGTGTAATATGTGAAAAGAAGGTCGTGCGAAACGCGTTCTATTGTGGGAGACGGAGGCAATTTGTCCCCTATCAGCCACCATAGTACTCTGGAATTCCTTTGCTTTAGTCCCCCTCGCCGGACGCGGCAGTGGGAGTACACTACACCCAGGGTGTAACGGACAGCTGCGAAGAGCTGAAGCGGGTGATTTTATATGCGAGTGAATTGTTTTATATGTTTAAATAAATGGCATTTTTTCACAAATCCGGCTGTTTATCGCCCCATATTGGTTCACCTGGATGACGGAGAGTGACGGCCCCCTTATTTAGCAGACAGACGAAAGAGGTCTCCTGACAGGATTGTGTTGTGTACACCACTCACACATGGCCGTGCGAGTGATATATATTATTATACTCCTTACACCCCATCCCTTCCCCCCCCCCCCCCCTTCGCCCTTTCCCTTGTTTCTTTTGCATGTCATTGTGCTTGTTGTTTATCATTGTGTACGGTTTGGTATTACCAACCATGTAACTGCACATACTATTTTCTCCTTTTTTGTGCTCTGCCAACTTTGTGACATTTTACTATCCGAGGATCAAGGGAAGATCCGTGACCGGCTGAGCAGCACTATTGGTTCGGGCCAGTATTTTACCATTGTTTGGGGTGTCCTTTACCTGTGCATGTTTCACTGTCATTCGTGGGAGTCAGTTGGGTTTCATCCAACTCGCTTTATTTGATTAGGTAGCGCCCCAGTTTTGTTTTCTTATTAAATGTGAACACATTGCAGTGTTTCGTTTTTTTGTGTGCGTTATTACAGATTAGGAATATGATCCTAACGCAATGCTGACAAAGTGGGCCCTTCTCTGGCGGATGTCCACAAATGAAAAAATAACAAAATTATTTTTGCCTTCGGGGTACATTAAGATGGCGGCAAAACCCCCCGAAAATTTGAAGTATGGAATCCAACTTCCCTCCGTGTGTTGTATGTCTAAAAACGCTGAGCCATGACGCCATGCGACCCTGACGATTTGAACGATATTTGAGCCAAAATCACGCAAATGTAATTTAAAAACGGTGACTTTTTTGTCGCAAAGCGCGATTCCTTGAAGCACATGAAATTGTATAAAACAGGAAACAAAAGTCCAGAGCAACATCCAATGTGACAAAAATACAGTGAAATACCTATATATCTCTTGAAAAAGGGGTCATTTAGTTAACCCTTTGGCCAAAGCGTATAAGCCTGCGAGCCACTTACACGGCATGACCATAATATCGCAGGTCCTAACACTAACTGATTAAAATCCTTATTTACCTCTATAATTAGAGGAAGGATGTTCCTGGCATTGAACCTGTCACTACCAGCTGCATGAAAAGAAAACCTGCTTACTTGGACTATGGGGAGGGGCGAGCTTTAAACCCTGGGTGGGAGGAACCACTAACCTCCTAAACAGCCGAGACCAGCTGGACAAAGTTAAAAAAACACACAGATACCCAGCAAGCACTCAGAACTCCCCCCACCCCCCAAATTGCCACAAAATATATATAGATATATCTATATGTGTCAAAAGGAGTGCTACTGGGCGTGGCTAATTGTATTGAAATGCGCATGAAATTGGTCAGTAAGGCTCTGATTAATAACAACTGAAGCATTCGTATGTATGTTTAATGTAAAAAAAAAAATTTGAAGATCGAAATAATTTTTCTAAATTTACCAAAGCTTAGATTTTTTTTTTTTGTCGCGATATTTCGAATTTCAAATACAATTATTGGGGGGGACAGGTTTGAAGGGGAGAGGGAGACATTATTACGTTTATCAAAAGGGGGGCATGGGTTAAAAAAAAGGTTGGAAAACGCCGGTCTAGAGGATAAGAGGCGATTGTTGAAACAAGGGAAAGTGGCTGCTTATTGCGGGACGGAGTATGACTCGGGGTGGGAAGAGTGTGGCCAAGTCATACAGCTGGTCCCATTAAGGTTTGGGGGTGATCCGCATGTCTTCATGAAACAGAAGTTACCGGTTAAATTCAACTTTCTCATGTAAATCTAATTTACAACACGCTTTGTACCGTTGCTTGGTTCAAATGCTTCCATCAATTGTTTGCGCTTCTCTCCTCCCCAAGGCCACTGGCTGATAACACCCTCATGCTGCTACCCTGTGCTGGAGAAGGTTGTATCACGGCAGCAGAACATGAAATCTTAATATGATTTTTTTTTTATAAATCAGTACTGTAGAGTTAGAAGTTAGATAATAGTGACTATTTTTGTAATTAATTTTGTATTCGTCGCTTAATGCCATTTTTTATGCGTTTAAAAGCATCCTTTGATTTCTATAGCAGGTTTAGCCATCTCCCCAGCAGTGCAAGATCTTTGCAACACTTTCCTGTTTGTGAGCATGTGTTGCCAATGTTCCCAGCAGTTTTTGCTGTAAACTGTAACAATAGATAATGTTACCTTAGTAATATAAGGATACATTGTAGCTGCTGAGTCACTGAAGGATTAATTGATCGAAACTGAAAGGCGGCCATTAAGTTAGACACACAATCAGGGCAGATGTATAACAGGAGCGCCATTGCCAGTTTCGGTAAGAATGTAGAATTATACATGGGGGGGGGGGGGGGGAAGTAATATTGCTGCTTTCATTGCAATATAGGGATATTTTCCCTATAGTGAAACCATTCTTTACTGTTAGAAAATCACAGCTCAAGTGACATAAATAAAGCCTCGTCTTTTATTCTCAACATCGTCTTTAAAAAGTCATAGTAAAAGCTGTTTGAAATTCTGGGCCTGTCAGGCCCTTTATCAAGCCTTGTGACATACACCTCTACCACCGTTAGAATATAACAAGTCAATGGCACCGAAATGGTACTGAGAGATGCCGGAATTGCACGCTCCCTACAAGACTTTAAATAAGGATCGAAATGACAAAATCAGCCCTCTTGGGATTACTAGTGAGGTGAGTTCGCCTTAGAGGGTAAACCTCACCCGGTTCTGCCAGTTGACAGTGACATCACAGTAAGCAAAAACTGCAATAAAGGAGGCGAGGGGTGGGTGGTGCTGGCAGGATGGGGTGTAAAAGGAAACGGAAAGAAAGAGAGTCCCTAATAGCCGCCTGAGAAAACACCTATCTATGCCAGATTAAAATAAACTATTTATTAATAAATTGATTAAAATATATGTTTGCAGCAATTCACGTGAACCAAAGTGAATAAAAATAATTAACTTAAAAAACGGACGGAGGTTGTCTGGTGTGCTTAATTTTCAAAATGACAGTGTAAATGAGGGAAACAACTATTGTCAATCAGGATGTCCCACTGTTATATTATGATAATAACAGTGGTAGTTTTTCCAATAAAATTACTATGTCGTTGAGGACTATCCTCTAGAGTCTTAGAAAATGGAGGTGAGTATTACCAATGTGGTGTTGTGCCAAACATTAATAGGAGGGGATATATTCATTGAGCCAGATGTATACAAATAATTGCGGGTATACACACAAGTTTACAAGACCATCAGGTCAAAGATGATGAAACCGATAGGTCTGTCTTGGTGAGCAATTGTACATTGAGTCCAATATGACGGGCTATCTCAGGATCACAAAGTAGGGGTTTGTACTCGAATCCAATAATAGAAAGTAGCCGAGTGCTGTGCTTCCCATTGAAAGGAGACGAAAACACTCTAACTGGAAAAGGCAACAAGATCTCTCCGATTTTAGCCAGCACACTAGTGTAGCGCTTAGCCTGCCCTAACATATGTTTCACTTTGTGCCCCACATCGCAGAATTGCACCAGCATCACAGCATGACGCCGCAAAACCCCCCCCCTCCCCCCCCCAGCACCGCAAGTCACCGGCATGCATCATCTCCAAGGAGTTATCCCCAAGGATAAAATTAATGTATTGGGGGTAATTTGAGGGAGTGGGTGGGGGGGGGGAATGGTGAATGTATGGGGGGTATGGGGGGGAGCGGTGTGGGGGTGTAATTTTTAAGTATTGGGGGATTGGGGGGTATTTTAATGTATTGGGGGTGTGGGGTGGTGGGTAATTTTAAATGATTGGGAGGTGGGGGTAATTTTTAAAGTCTTGGGGTGTGGGGGTAATTTTTAAATGTATTGGGGGTGTGCGGGTAATTTTTTAAAGGTATGGGAAGAGTGGGGTAATTTGTGCGGTCGTGAGGAGAGGTGGTTGAGAGAGAGATGAGAGTGTCTGCGAGGAGAGGGAGGTGTCTGAGAGAGGAGAGAGTGAGAGAGTGCTGAGAGGAGGGGAGAGTGAGGCGGAGGAGAGAGAGTGAGAGGAGTGGTGCGAGAGTGAGAGTGAGGTAGAGAGAGTGCGGTGGCTGGGAGTGAGAGTGTTGAGAGAGTGAGAGTGTCTGAGAAGGGAGAGTGTATGACTGAGAGAGGAGAGTGAGAGTGTCTGAGAGAGTGAGAGGTCTGAGAGAGTGAGAGTGTCGGAGAGAGTGAGAGTGTCTGAGAGAGTGAGAGAGTGAGAGAGTGGTTGAGAGAGTGAGTGTTGAGGAGTGAGGGTTCTGGAGGTGAGTGTCTGAGGAGTGAGTGTCTGATGAGAGAGTGAGCGTGTCGAGAGAGAGTGGAGTGTTGAGAGAGAGGTGAGAGTGGCTGTAGAGAGTGAGCGTGGGTGTCTGTGGAGAGTGAGAGTGTGGTCTGTGAGAGCGTGAGAGGGTGTCTGTGCGAGAGTGAGAGTGTTGTGTCGCCTGTGAGAGAGGGAGAGGATGTTTGTCTGAGAGAGAGTGAGAGTGGTGGTAGGAGAGAGAGTGTTGGGTGTGGGTGTGGTGTGGGGTGGTGGTGTGTGGGGTGTTGTGGTGTGTGTGTGTGTGTGTGTGTGTGTGTGAGAGAGAGTGTGGGAGTGAGAATTGTTGAGTGTGTCAGAGACGAGAGTGTGTCTGGAGACACAAAATGAGCACTGCAACTTTAGTGTTGTTATACAACTGTTTTACTTTGGGAGCCGCGGGGAAAAATCGCGAGCCTGGGGAGCTTGAGCGGAACAAGTTTGGGAACACTCTGGCGTATAGAATGGAAGCAGGCACACGTTCTCATGCAAAAGGACATATTCTTTTAAACCGAGTTTCCCTGAGGAAACCTAAATCCACAAAAACTGATATAAACATTATATGTCACTAAACACACCACGACCGCAAAATCGGAACGGCCCAGCCAATCAGGTTGAGTTATTGTGCAATATCGGCAATATTTGTCGCAAGTGTCAGAAGGCAACCAAGTACTGTAGATGTACGCTGTTGAACATGGAATTCACCTCCATTATTTCGTTCAATAACAGAAAATTCAGATCATTAGGGGTAACATGGCGATGAACGTAGTGGTATTCCACGTGTATCTGTGAAAGGCGGCGCATTGGTCTGATTGGGCCTCTCCACTTATCTGCAAATCCTTATCGGACTTCTAGGTTCGTTTCAGAGAAGCAGCAGAATGTCAGGGAATAACAAAGTTGACAATAGATGCAAGAACATTGTCACACAGAAAATATTCTGTATAACACACAGAAAATATTTCGTACACTATGCCTTGGGGTGTACGCTCAAAGGAAAAATCCCCTTGGCACAGACTTCATCATGATAGCCAGGAGTAGGGCGAGCCATTTCTATAGACACTAGCTGGTAAGGGCACTGTCTCGAACTACAAAACAAGAAAAGGGTATCCCTGCACTATTATAGAATCAATATAGACACTTATTTACCACATCACTATTTACACTATACACAATGGGCCCTCCTCAGTGACGCTACATGACCTAACCTCCAGCCCAGTCTGCCTCAAATATACAAATACTATACATATACATATATATATATCTGACATATATTATATATAGATAATATATATAAATTACATACAGAATACATAATATATACAGGTCGACAAATCCACCCAAAAACTTACTAGCCCAACCAAAAATTACTCGCCACCTAGTCCCTCCAAAACCCGAGTTTTAAAATTAAATATATAAATAAAATATTTAATAAAGTCCTATCAGAAAAATTCGGTTTTTTTGACAGAAAGGTATTATTGTATACATTTATTACTACAATTAGTCCTTGCTTAAGGGGGTGTGTTAAGGTGGTAAGTGTGTGTAAGTGTTGTGTAAGTGTGGTGTGTAAATCAAAAAGGTCGGATCTAGCAATAAAAGCCAGGTGTGTTGAATGACTATTTTCCTGAACCCCATGAACAGAGGGGGGTGTGATACCAGAGAGAGGGTGGTGGGTAGGTGACTGACTGGACTAAGGGGTAGGTGATGACTGACTGACTGGGTGGGTAGGTGACTGACTGGGGGGTAGGTGACTGACTGACTGGGTGGGTCGTTGACTGATGACTGGTTGACTGAAGACCAGACTGGGGGAATTTGGACTGGGTGGGGGTAGTGACTGACTGACAGAATGGTGACTGACAGGACTGGGTTTGGACCAGGTTGGGTGGGTAGGTGACTACCCGACTGACGACTGGGTGACTGAAATGACAGACTGGTGACAGACTGGGTGGGTAGGTGATGACTGACAGACGGGGTGGTAGGGATAGACTGAAGGGGGGGGAATGGAAGACTGACTGGTGGTAGGTGACTGAATGGACTGGGTGGGGTAGGGTGGGTGACCGACTGAATGGGGGGTAGGGTGACAGACTGACGGGGTGGGTGGTGACTGCTGACTGGGTGGGTAGTGCCTGACTGCTGGTGGGTAGGGAAAGACTGACTGGGTGGGGTAGGTTGACTGCTAAGACGGGTGGGTAGGGTGAAGGACTGACGGTGAGGACTGAGCGGGTGGGTAGGTGACGAGGGAACTTGGGTAGGAGGTGACTGACTGACTGGGTGGGTAGGTGCGATGATGGGTGGGAGGTGTGAGAGAATTTGGTGGGTAGTGGACTGACTGGACTGGGTGATGACGACTGGGTGGAGGTGGATGGCGGTGGGAGTGGGACTGGGTGGGGGGGTAGGTGCCTACTGACTGGGGGGTAGATGGGGGTGGAGTGACTGACTCGGGGTGGTAGTGTGATGCTGGGTGGAGGACCTGACTGGGTGGGTAGGTGTGACTGGCGTAGGTACGACTGGACTGGGTGGGTAGGTGACTAGAATGACGGGGTGGGTAGGTGACTGACTGACTGGGTGGCGTAGGTGAACGATGACTGGGTTGGGGTAGGTGACTTGATGACTGGGTGGGTAGGGTGCTGATGTGGATGGGGTGTGGAAGTGGTGGTGACAGACTGGGTGGGTCAGGTGACTGATGAATGGGTGGGTAGACACACACACACGAACAGGTGAGTGGTGCTTTAAATGTTGGGTGGGGACGATTACATTCACTCACCCGATCTCCGGAGGCCAGATGATGCCTCCTCGGGGGTTCCCCGAGCCGGTGTCAGCTCCGGAGGAACACAGGACACTAGCACCCTCCCTCACGGAAGCAGTGGTCGGCCATCTGTGATCCCGGTCTTGGTCGCTCTTGTGGAGGGGGACGGGGGGAAGCCCCCACACCCGTGCAAAGAGGAGGAGCAGGGCCCAAACGGGAGGGGGGCAGCAACACGGAGCGGGCAGCCATGGGAGCGGGCACACGGGAGGGGGGAACCGGAGCAAACATGGGGGGAACGAGAGGGGCACACTGGGAGCGGGCCAAACGGGGGGGAGCAAGGGGGGGACAAAGAGACACATGGGGAGGGAAAACGGGAGGGGCGGCAGCACATGGGAGCGGGCAAACGGGAGGGGGGCAGCACATGGGAGCGGGGCCAAACGGGAGGGGGCCAGCAACAGGGAGGCAGGAGAGACAAAGGGAGGTGGGGCAGACAGAAGGGAGAACGGCGAACGGGAGTGGGAGGGAGAAGGAAGCGGGAGAACGGGAGGGGCGCCCAAGGGAGGGGGCACACAAGGAGGGGCCAACGGGAGGGGGCCAGCACATGGGGTGGGGGCCAAAACGGGAGGGGCAGCCATGGGCAAAAGGGAGGGGAGCAAATGGACGCGGAGACACGGGGAGGGGGGACGCCACACGGGAGGGGGCCAGCACAAGGAGGGGGGCACAAGCACAAGGAAGAGGGGGGCAGACACACGGGCGGGGCAGCAAGCGGAGGGGGCAGCACAAGGGAGGGCGGGTCGAGCACAAGGGAGGGGCAGCAACACGGTGGAAGGGGGCAGCAATAGGGGGAGCACACAGGGAGGGGGCAGACACGGGAGGTGGCGCAGCACAAGAGGGGAGGGGGCAGCACAAGAGGGCAGGGGGAAGACGGGCGGACAGGCATCACGGGGAGCGGGGCAGCACGGGAGGGGGCAGGCGCACAAGGGAGGGGGCAGCACAGGAGGCACAAGGGAGGTGGCGCAGACGACACGGGGGAGCGGCAACACGGGGAGGGGAGGCACCGGGCACGGGGACCGGGCAGAACACAGGGAGGGGGCAGCACACGGGAGCGGGAACCACAACCACCCCACCCCCGTGCACAAGCACGCCGCAACACAACCCTCCCCCCACTCCCGCATCCAGGTGACGGGACACCCAGGGCAGGGAGGGGAGGAGATCAGGAGGGAGGGAGATCGGGGAAAGGGGGTTACCAGCGGTGCCTGCCGGCCTCTTCCCCGCGGTTAAACCCAATCAGGGAGGGGGGATCATTTTATATTATTTGTAGCCCTTTTTGTGGACTGGGCACTAAGGAAAGTACGGGTGTGCATGTACCTGCTGCTTCAGGAGCTCTGAGCCTCAGCTGTTTGGGAGACGGGGGTCATACCCTTAACTTATCACGGTGCAGCGCCTCCAATGCCCAGGATCCCCATGATAGAGAATATACCATAAGCAAGAACATAACAAACCGTATGTGCAACAGCAACCTTTTTATGTATTTGCTACTGAACGGAATAAATGCAGAATATATATTTAACGTTACACCCACACAGTGGCTCGGCCACACCTTATCAGGGATAATGTTCTGTACACAGGTGGCTCTGCACTACTCCTAGGAGTATTGTCCTAAACCAGTATCTATGGTACCAATGATTAACATGAGGTCCCAATTAGTTAGTGGGAGGCGGGAACAGCGCTGTTGACCGGTTGTTTGTTGTAGGTGCACTGAGACAATGATACCTTCCGGTCATGACGATGACCGCCACACTCCACAAGGGTCCTTAGCGTTGTTCCAGCCTTTCGCCGACACTCCGTTAGCTGCGCCGTCGGTATCACAATCCAAGATGGCGACCGCAGCTCCAGCAGCAAACGCAACTAAAGGGAACGTCCCTAACAGCTATGGCCGTCCCTACAAAACGGCCCCTACGATGACAGGGGAATGCTCACTCGGGCCGGGGAATATCTCTCCCTAAGGGGAAGGTCACTGATCCTCCGCTCACGCACGCGAGGGTTCCGCCAAACTCCTCTCCTCCCTCTCGTGTCTGACCACCGCCCACAGCATTCCGTCTCTATCCAGAGTCTCAACCCGATTGGTCCTCAGCCTCAAGCTGACTCTCTCAGTTCAGAGTTCAAAGTGCAAACCCCCAAAAGTCCCTCCAGATTGGTTGCCTTTAGCGCGCTCTCCTCGCGCACAGCCTGACTTTTACGCAGTGACCTTGCTGCAAAGAACAGTATGGCACTTCCTATGTAAGTGACAGAGCGCGGGAACCTATATAATATTATACACATCCTTAACATATTAAAAAAACATTTGGCGGCGAGCAGGGGAATTCATAGAGACGCAGCAAAACTACTCGCCGCGGCCCCCAAAACCCACCGCACGGGCGTGTAGTTCGTTATAAGAATGGTCGAACACTGTATAGATATATATATATATATGATATAGATAGATAGTATATCTATATAGATATATATATATATTAGATATATATATATTATAGATATATATATATATTAGATTATAATCCTGTATGTATGTATGTATGTATATATATATATATATATATATATATATGTATATATATATATATGTATATGTATATGTATGTATGTATATGTGAGGGAGAAGGGTCTGGAGGTTAGGTTCATGGAGGAGTCACTGAGGAGGGGCCTCATTGTGTATAGTGTAAATAGGTGATGTGTAAATAGGTGTCTAGATGATTCTATAATAGGGCAGGTATACCCTTTCTTGTTTTGTAGTTCGGGACAGTGCCCTTACCAGCTAGTGTCTATAGAAATGGCTCGTCCCTACTCTCCTGGCTATCATGGAGGAAGTCTGTGTCCAGATGGGATTCCGTTGAGCCGTAAACCCCAAGGCATAGTGTAAGAAATATGTATTCTGTGTGTTATACAGAATATGTTCTGTGTGACAAATTTCTGCATCTATTGTCAACTTTGTATTCCTGACATTTCTGCTGATTCTCTGAAAAGAACCTGAGAAGTCACGCTACAGGATTCTGCAAGATAAGTGGGAGAGGCCCAAGCAGAGCCAATGCGCCTTTCAAAGATAAACACGTGGAGATACAACAGTACGTTCATCGTCCAGTGATTAACCCCTACTGATCTGAATTGATCTGTTAATGGAACAGAAATAATGGAGGTGAATTCCATGGTCAACAGCGACATCTACAGGACTTTGGTTGCTTGCTGACACGGCGACAAATATTGCCGATATTGCACAATGAACATCAACCTGATTGGCTGGGACTGTTCTGATGTTGCGGGCGTGGTGTTTTTAGGGACAGTATAAATAGTTTAGATCAGTTTTTGTGAGTTAGGTTCCTCAGGGAAAAAGCGTTTTAAAAGATCATGTCCTTTGCATGAGACCGTGTGCCTGCTTCCATTCTATACGCCAGTGGTTCCCAAACTTTTTCCGCTCAAGGCTCCCCAAGGCGAGCAGGATTTTTCCGCGGCGCCCAAAGTAAAAACAAAGTTGTATATACATACCTAACAGTTGCAGTGCGCAGTTGGTGTCTCAGACACACTCTCTGTCTCTGACACACTCACACAATCTCTCACTCACACACTCTCTCTCACACACACACACACACACACACACACACTGGGCATCAGCAGAGCACACTTTGTGCGTGCCCTTTTGCAGAGTTTTATACCACTAAGCCACGTAGCTAGTGTTTTTGTGTGTGGTTTTTGTTCTCACTGTAGTTATATTTTCCTCATGTTATGTTGATTTCATCCTGTTCTGGAGTTGATATACATTATACCTTCATGTGGTTTACTGACACTCTATAGGTATACTTTATGACCGTATTGACTGCTCTTTTATCACCCCCTCAGATTCTGTACCATCAGCCTTATTTCTTGAAGTTGACGGTTTTTCTGTAAATAGGAACACTGTGGACAGGACAGGTTTCCAAGTCTGAGGATGTACACGGTGACTCTTGCAGTCTACGTATCCACATCTAGGTGATGTACTGTCATTTACACTATCTTCCGTGTGTATATTTTGGAAGATTCTCTTGGTCTGTTAGTAGGGATTGGCCTTGGACTTTTTACCATCCCCCTCTATACAAACATGGTTTTACTACACTGGCGACACACTTTATTCGAGCTCGGCTAGTCCCACGAATTCGGGTATACCCGGGTGTATTGAGGTTTGTGACTGTTTTCTGCCCGAGTGCATTGGGTTATTTTCCAGGCAGGGATTGAAGCATTTTATTCCCACTGGCTGCAATACTGCACAGTATATATATATATACTGCATTACAATTCATGAATTTATGCCATCTGGTAGACACGCGAAGCATTGCAGCCTATTAAATCCTAATCATTATCATTTAACAGATCAGCCGCCCGTCAGCCAGGCATGAACCCAGGCTGGGAAGGCAAACGCAATGGGGCTTGTCAGAGGTGAGGAGCGGCGCATTCCAGGTATCTGCCAGGTACATACTGGGTATTTGCTCGAATAAAGTGTGTCGGTGCAGTACATGTGTGATTAAAAGGTTTTTAATTATATTAACCATATCATCTTTATTTACCTTTCTGAGTGCATTCAAGGAGGAACTTTTATGTGTTTTTGTTGTTACTACAGTCTCTATCCTCTTTTGCACCTGATTTTGGTTGTACTTTATTCAACATTACTTTATGTATGATTGTGCTGATGCGGGAGCCACCCTTCCCTTTCCCCCTCCCCCTCTTCCCTACTCCCTGATTTACTGGCTTGTGACGGGGTAAGAGACGCCAGGATTAGCGAAGGCGGTGGTGGAGATCAGCTGGAGTTAGCTGCATGTGAGTTCCTGTGCAGGGAGTGCGGCTTCTCTGCCTTCTTTTCTCCTTACCACTTCATGGCCCCATCCTGATGGTCAGTCTCGGGTACTCAGTCCTATTACTCACTGACTTATGCATTATACTATCAGGACTATGATTCAGTAGCGCTATTTATTCTCTTCATTATATAAATTGTATGAACATTGTGGATTTCCTCTACACTATTTGGAGCATCGGTATTTGGAGTTTATTCTCTATATCTCTTTACCATATAGTATATGGTGACCAGATTTTCAAAATGAAAAACCGGGACACAATAAAAAATTATTTATAAAACAAATTACAGTACATCACAATGAACCCCCCCAGTTGTCTCACGTCGCTTACCTCACCTAATTCCTGCAGCAACGCTCTGCAGACTAACACTCAGCCCACTTGTCCCTTTCTATTCCCCTGCTCTAACTACAGCAAGTGACAGGGTCCCGAACCTGAGACTATCCCTGGCAACACTCACTAACCCAGTGGGGAATCAGGGCTAACTTGGACCTTAGGGCCGCTGGCCTAGTGCAGGGAGTCCCTGACTCCTGCACCCTACCTCCTTCCCTGGGCTGCTCCTGACTCTGACTCAACACGTAGTTGCAAGCCCGCGAAATGTATCCTTTTCTTCTCCTGGCAGTCTTGCAGCCCTATTGGCTCCCTGGTGTCACGTGGGGCATACAGAGACTCATGGGACTTGTAGTCCCTGCTCAAAGCCTTCCCTGGTAGGCAAGGGCTTCACGGGCTTTTCTGGCTCTCTTCTGCGCATGCGCGAGCCTTATGGGGCTGCCTCACTGTTTCCCTGCCTAGCCTTGCCCTCGCGCCACTTCGCCCGGACTCTGGGGCTCTACCTGCGCATGCGCGAGTGACTCCTCAATGGCGGCGCCCTCACCGCCCGGCTCCGAGAGCGCCGGGATCCCCGTGACGCAGTGCAGCCCCAGCAACCGGCCGCACGCGTCCCCGGCAACCCCCGAGCCGGGACCTGACCGCCCTCACCCCTGCAATCGCCGGACGGAGCAGCCATTGGACGCAGCGGCCCCCGCGATCGGCAGCTAGGTGAGGGGGGTGCTGACCGGCTGGGGAGACCAGGTTACACGTGGAATAAAATATACTACACAGGGAAATAAACCTGATTACAGCTTGCAGCCCAGGTGGAATTATCAGGTGTTGTAAATCCTGATTGTGCTTACCAAAACAGAAGAAAGGTGAGGTGCATTTATTTGACTGACTTTGATATATTTTTGTGACTTTGATTTGTGACTTTGGTGTTGATTTGGATCATTTTGATCAGATGAAAACATCTACAGAGTATCTGTCCCCGTCCAGATTATTTTCCTACGTAGGTAATGCGTGCACTGAGAAAAAATCACGCTGACACACGTTCAGTATGATAATGTCTGACTTTATTCCTACAGACCACATTCATATATAGAGGCTGCAGTGGGGGATTGTATGCAAAAGGAGCTCTCTCAGGTCTAAAGGTTGTGTGTAAATACACATGTCAGTATCTCATTGGTTCTTGTTGGGTCTTTTCCTTGTATGGTCTTGTTGTTGCAGTTTATGGTCCTGTTATTGCAGGTTTTTTGGACACATCAGCATTTGAGGGGAATTCCTCGGTGCCATCTTCCTTACTTGAAGGGAGGGGTAGCTGCGGTAGCCATTTTGAGTAAGGAATCATAGCAAAGTATTACAGATGAAGAAATAGGCATTTTATCCAATCCATCCATCCTGGGATGGGAGGGTTGCGAACCAGCTGTGCTTATTCTGTTCGTGTCCTGCACATCTCCCCCCTCGGGAGTGGAAGAAGAGTGGAGGGGTTAAGCACTTGGCACCGAGAACGGAGAAGGGTGACATTGTCTGGAATGAGAAGCGAGCATTGCAACCTGAGGTGTCTGGCAGTGACAGATGTTTTGGCTGTGTCTGATTAAGAATAGCAGCAATGTCATGTGGTGCCAGGAGAATGAGGTCATGCCCTAGAACAATGTCCGAAGTTCTATCCGCAGTGCTTGAGCAGCAAAGACAGCACGAAGACAGGACGGTCCACACGAGCCACAGCATCGAGACGGCTGGGAGTAATAACCAATAGGTCGACATCGGCCAGCGGTGTGGCTGTGTAACACTCCAGTTGCATGTCTATCGTTCTGATACGAAAAGCTTAAAGGGTAAATCATAGTCTGGGAGGCCAAGGCAGGGGCAGAGGATATTACCTGTTTGAGAACAGTGAATTCTTGGAAGCCTCGGGGTCATCTGAAAGGATTTGTTGTTAAAACATCGTACAATGGTTGCAACTTTTACTGCTTGAGGATCTTGAACCATTCTATACTATCAGGTTCACCCTTTGCGGTGCGTTTCTTCACAGGGAAAGAGGGGTATTGCAGTTTACGGGGAAGCGGGGCCCCTTATTTGAGCTGTACAACAATGGGCGTAGCACCTTAGGTGCCCGTTATCTCACGGGCCTGTGGATCATAATTGGACGGGATCCTATCCATGACAGCGGGTGATATACTGGTGGCTGAGGGTTTGTTGCTAATGCCAAAAGTATTGGAAGGGAACAAAGGCAGAGACATCTGACTCCCAGAGCGGGGAGGTTACATCAATGGTGCCGTCCTTGAGAATATTATGGAGGCCTGTAACTGGACAAAACATCAGTGCCAAGCAGATTAAGTGGGCAAGTAGAGGAAACTACAAATTCGTGCAAATAGTTCAGGGTAGGGACCTATCTGCAGGGGTCGTGTTAAGGCGAGAGCGGGCGTGGTGCCATCTACCCCCACACATAAAACATCAATATCAGACAAATAGGAAGGGTCGGTATGTCTGCAGCTCTAATTACACTCCTGGCTGCACCTGTGTCTACCAGGAAGGGGGTGAGGTGACATACATTATTGGGCGCCTTCTACCTGCTGGCGTTGCCCAATAACCTGGTAGCGGTCGGGTACTGGGGGGTGTCTGGGGTGTATTCCAGGTCATGTTTGCCTCCTGTGCAACGGTGTGACTCACTATCTGAGTCAAAACTATAGGCGCACTGTAGTGGACACTGCTGCTGGGTCTGTGTGCTATTGTGTGTCAGGTAGACTTGAATCCCTACCGCGTGGGCAGTGATTGTTTGTTGGGTGAAAGGACTGGCATCAGGGGCATTAGGGGCACAAGTCGGGGTGTAATAGGAACCGTCTGCTGCATCACAGGATATAGTTGGTGCTATGAAACAGTCAAGGAATTGGTTTGTCACTGTGAGCGGGGTAGTGGGTTGTATAGGTGGGGGTGCTGCTGGAGCTGGGAGCGAAGGTACAAAGGAGTGAGTATAGATAAATCAGTCACACCACAATTAAAACAATCTTCCCTCCTTTTCTATCTTGCTCGGTCCATTTTTCTCTGGACAGCCTTGTAACATTAAACCAGGCTTCTGCTATCTTCAGCAGGTTGTTATCATTCAAAATTCTCTCTCTTTCTTTCAAATCTTTCGCCACACTTTCTGGTTGTAACCTGCTCTGCTGCGTAATACTACATACTTTAAACAGCCTATGCTTCTTTTTTACTTGTTATTATATTAACTTCTGTCCTGGCAATGATAAAATAAATGCAGCGGGACCCTTCTGTCCCACAGAATTATTTGACTCATACTAACGTCAGGTATGTTTCCTGTGGGATCCAAAAACACACAAGACGTGGCTCACTGAGCTTCTCACTCCCACAGAAAAAAACCCCTTTTCTAGTTGCTATTAGAACAGAAAGAAAAGAATATTTTCTGGTTTTAAAAGACCCTTCGTGTGGGCCAGTACGAACAAAACCCTTAAAATAAATCTTTACCAGTTACCGAGGAAAGCGCTCCCATTCCTCTTCGTTCTGTTCTCTCTCTTTCCGCCACTAGGTGGCAGGTAAGACTCCTTTCCCTGTTCTACTTGCCTGTGCTCAAATGTTAAAACTGCACCCTTTTTTTTTTTCTCATACTGCAATTACTAGCAAAATGTCCTGCTTTTTTTTCCTTCTTCTTCTTTCCCTCACTTAAACACTTTAT
Source organism: Ascaphus truei (assembly GCA_036426205.1). NCBI lineage: Eukaryota > Metazoa > Chordata > Amphibia > Anura > Ascaphidae > Ascaphus > Ascaphus truei. Next base: position 66,929,731 of record CM071574.1, read on the forward strand.
TTCCCTTCCAAATAATATAACAGTATCTAATTGTATCCCAATTTCTGCATATAAACCTTCATAAAAAAACCCTCAATACTTACTTTCACAACACATCATATGCCTGATTATCTTCAGCAAATTCCATTGCCTATTTCTTTCCTATTCACTTTCTTTCTTTCTTACGCAAAGCGTACGTTAACGCGGAAAAAAACAGGAGTTCGGGCAGTTTAACGTCTAGGGGTTATCGCCCAAGCACCTATGGGCTATCTCTTCTACTCTCAACAATCCCCACCCGTCCTCATGAATTCTCAACACTAATACACAAACACTTTTGGACATAACATACAACTTGATTACGAGAGAGGGAAAGGTTGTTCAGGGATCACAACGACAGGTTCCGCCGCAGCTACATAACCGTAACGGCAACACTCTTCCTTGCAACGCGCCAACGACACAGTCACTACCGGGATCCGTGTTTCCTCTCTGAACCGACTATACCTTACTCCCCCTTTACCCCTCCTTCCACCAAGTTTGCAACGTACATGTCAAAACTCCTAGTCAGCGGCAAAAATCCCACTCCACTCCGGGCTCCCCACTTGCGGCACTGACTAACACATATATAAAATGTAAAAAACTATAACGGGTGACAGATAGTCTAGGTAAAGGTTTGAGTTTAAACGGGCTCTGGGCAAGATATCTACCTGTCTTTAGGTGACCTTCGGAGAGCCTATGAGACACAGAAATAGACCAACAGCGGAGACAGTGCGTATCGGTAGATATAAAATGTTATCTTACCGTACTCCAGGGTGATCAGTCTCTGCCGCGTCCGCATTTGGTCCACCCGGTCCCTCTGTGCAGTCTGTCTGTTGGTTCACAACCCAGGGCCCCACGTTTAGAGCGCCAGTGATCAGGTCTAAAGGTTGTGTGTAAATACACATGTCAGTATCTCATTGGTTCTTGTTGGGTCTTTTCCTTGTATGGTCTTGTTGTTGCAGTTTATGGTCCTGTTATTGCAGGTTTTTTGGACACATCAGCATTTGAGGGGAATTCCTCGGTGCCATCTTCCTTACTTGAAGGGAGGGGTAGCTGCGGTAGCCATTTTGAGTAAGGAATCATAGCAAAGTATTACAGATGAAGAAATAGGCATTTTATCCAATCCATCACAGTCCCCCCTAGAAATGTCTATTTCTGAGTCTGTCCCTAGATGTGTACTAACTCATCTGTCCAGATGTGCCTGGGAACTCTTTTGTGCTGTACGTTAGACGAGTCATGGCTTGTCCATGACCCCCCTTGCCACAGACTTTGCACATAAGGAAGTCAGATGCTGTCCCTATGGATTTATACTATTGTACTTAACTGGGAGGGACTGTAACGGAGTAAATGGACCATCTTCCAAGAGTGGAGTATTATTATCTGACTGCAGAAAAAGGGTAGGAGTGTTATTGTCAACAGCTTTGGTCATGAACTTTTTAAAACATGGGAGAACACAGCAGACAATAATCACAAACAAAACAAAAATAATAACTATTGCGATGCCTATTTGGGCAAGAATCTTTTGCCATCCCGTCTTTCCTTGCTAGACCATTTTGTGGTCGGTATCCCCAATCTGTTCCCGTGTTCCATCCTACTGCTCCCCAGTAATCACATTCCTTTCCCCAGTAGGAATCCGTTACGCATATATAAGTAGACCTGAAACCGGAATTGCTGTATAGAACACATTGCCAATGTGTTGAGGGGCAGCTGACAATATTACAATAATCAAAGGAGGAGGTAGCTACATGAGTATTGGATGAATTATACCAAAACGTGACTACCCCTTCATGTTGGGTGATAGCAATCTATTGTGCCCCCCCCCCTAGACCCAACAAGCAAAAGATATATAGCATCATTTTCCTTCTGAGGTGTCCTCGTTGGGAGCTGGAACCTTCTTGCAATGAGAGGCGTGTATCCAGGTGTTCTTGCCAGCTAGCTTGACTGATGTCGCTGTGGTCAACAGAACTTGGAAAGGACCATCATATCTGGGCTCTAGGGAGTGCTTCCTTACAAATTTCTTCACGAGCACCCAGTCTCCGGGCACGAGTTTATGAGTCCCGGTATCTAGATCTGGATCTGGAATAGAAGAAAACACTCGACCATGCATATTGGTTAGTCCTTGCACTAGGGCAGTTACATATTTCGTCAAAACATCAGACTGCATCTGTAACTGCTGTGGGTAGTAACAACCAAGTTTGGGGGCAGTACCAAACAGTATCTCAAATGGGGATAGAGCATGTTTCCCTCGTGGGGTGTATCGAACACTGAACAAAACAATGGGTAGACTATCTGGCCAGGGCGTATTTGTTTCCTGGGCCATTTTCAACATTCTAGTTTTCAGTGTGCCATTCATTCTTTCTACCTTTCCACTACTCTAGGGATGGTATGGGGTGTGGAAAGCAAGGGTGGTGCCTAGCGCGGACCAAATAAAATTTATTTAGCTAGCGTAGCAGTGAAAGCGGGGCCTTGCAAGGTGTTTCTGCGGTGGTTTTTCCACACATCCTGGGTTACACTTTGCACAAATTGTACATGATTTGCAGAAATTACTAGTCATTGGGATAATTCCAGGCGCCACATAGTATTTGTCGATCAGTGCATTCATAAGAGTCTTCGAGAGATGTGCTGCTCCATGTGCCCATTGTACCACAGCAGGATACAGTGCCCGTGGCAGACAAAGTTTCTTTTTGTACTCATAAATTCCTTCTTGGGGCGATGCACCTCTTTTCTTCCAGCTTTCCTTTTCTTCCTTTGTTGCAGATTCTTGCAACTTCTTCAGATATTCTCGATTTACTGGGAGGTTCTGCATTAACGGAACCATCCTTGTCGTGTCCACTCGATCTTCCACTTCTCGTATCCCGCTGGCAGCTTGTTTTGCCGCAGCATCCGCCAGATGGTTTCCTCTGGCTTTTTCTGTGTTCAGTTTCCCATGGGCTTTACCTTCAGGATGGCCACATGGCTTGGAAGGAGTAGGGCGTCCATCAAAGCTTGTATGGCTGAGCTGTGTTTCACTGGTGTTCCTGCTGCTGTCAGAAATCCCCTGGTTTGCCAAATGATGCCAAAATCATGTGCTACACCAAAGGCATATCTAGAGTCAGTGTAGATATTCGCCGTTTGTCCTTCTGCCAGTTTACACGCTGCAGTGAGGGCTTGTAGTTCGGCTTCTTGTGCAGATGCTGTTGACGGTAGTGTGCTTGCCAGTAGGACCACAGAGTCTGTGGTGACCGCATAGCCCATATGGTAGGTGCCTTGTTGATCAGCATATCGAGAACCATCCACAAACAGGATTAGATCTGGGTTCTGTATCGGCGTTTCACTCACCGTGGGCAGATGAGCAGTTTCTAGCTTCATGAGTTCGAAGCAATCATGGGATAGGTCGACTCCAGCTGTGCTTTATTCTTGTTCGTGTCCCTGCACATCTCCCCCCTCGGGAAGTGGAAGAAGAGTGGAGGGGTTAAGCACTTGGCACCGGAGAACGGAGAAGGGTGACATTGTCTGGAATGAGAAGCGAGCATTGCAACCTGAGGTGTCTGGCAGTGAACAGATGTTTTGGCTGTGTCTGATTAAGAATAGCAGCAATGTCATGTGGTGCCAGGAGAATGAGGTCATGCCCTAGAACAATGTCCGAAGTTCTATCCAGCAGTGCTTGAGCAGCAAAGACAGCACGAAGACAGGACGGTCCACCACGAGCCACAGCATCGAGACGGCTGGAGTAATAACCAATAGGTCGACATCGGCCAGCGTGTGGCTGTGTTAACACTCCAGTTGCATGTCTATTTCGTTCTGATACGAAAAGCTTAAAGGGTAAATCATAGTCTGGGAGGCCCAAGGCAGGGGCAGAGGATATTACCTGTTTGAGAACAGTGAAATTCTTGGAAGCCTCTGGGGTCATCTGAAAGGGATTTGTTGTTAAAACATCGTACAATGGTTGCATCTTTTACTGCTTGAGGATCTTGAACCATTCTATACTTATCAGGTTCACCCTTTGCGGTGCGTTTCTTCACAGGGAAAAGAGGGGTATTGCAGTTTACGGGGAAGCGGGGCCCCTTATTTGAGCTGTACAACAATGGGCGGTACCGTTAGGTGCCCGTTATCCTCAGGGCCTGTGGATCATAATTTGGACGGGATCCTATCCATGACAGCGGGTGATATACTGGTGGCTGAGGGTTTGTCTGCTAATGCCAAAAGTATTGGAAGGGAACAAAGGGCAGAGACATCTGACTCCCAGAGCGGGGAGGTTACATCAATGGTGCCGTCCTCTGAGAATATTATGGAGGCCTGTAACCTGGACAAAACATCAGTGCCAAGCAGATTAAGTGGGCAAGTAGAGGAAACTACAAATCGTGCAAATAGTTCAGGGTAGGGACCTATCTGCAGGGGTCGTGTTAATGGGCTAGAGCGCGGTGTGCCATCTACCCCCACACATAAAACATCAATATCAGACAAATAGGAAGGGTCAGGTATGTCTGCAGCTCTAATTACACTCCTGGCTGCACCTGTGTCTACCAGGAAGGGGGTGAGGTGACATACATTATTGGGGCGCCTTCTACCTGCTTGGGCGTCTGCCCATATAACCTTGGGTAGCGGTCGGGTACTGGGGGGTGTCTGGGGTTAGTATTCCAGGTCATGTTTGCCTCCTGTGCAACGGCATGTGACTCACTATCTGAGTCAAAACTATAGGGCGCACTGTAGTGGACACTGCTGCTGGGTCTGTGTGCTATTGTTGTGTCAGGGTAGACTTGAATCCCTACCGCTGGGGCAGTGATTGTTTGGGGTGAAAGGACTGGCATCAGGGGCATTAGGGGCACAGTCGGGGTGTAATAGGAACCGTCTGCCTGCATCACAGGATATAGTTCTGCTGCATGAACAGTCAAGGTTGGTTTGTCATCTGTGAGCGGGGTAGTGGGTTGTATAGGTGGGGGTGCTGCTGGAGCTGGGAGCGAAGGTAACAAAGGAGTGAGTATAGATAAATCAGTCACACCACAATTAAAACAATCTTCCCTCCCTTTTCTATCTCCTGCTCGGTCCATTTTTCTCTGGACAGCCTTGATAACATTAAACCAGGCTTCTGCTATCTTCAGCAGGTTGTTATCATTCAAAATTCCTCTCTTTTCTTTCAATATCTTTCGCCACACTTCTGGTTGTAACCTGCCTTCTGCTGCAGTAATACTACATACTTTAAACAGCCTACTTGCTTTCTTTTTTACTTGTTATTATATTAACTTCTGTCCTGGCAATGATAAAATAAATGCAGCGGGACCCTTCTGTCCCTCAACAGAATTATTTTGACTCATACTAACGTAAGGTATGTTTCCCTGTGGGATCCAAAAAACACACAAGACGGTGCTCACTGAGCTTCTCACTCCCACAGAAAAAGACCCCTCTTTCTAGTTGCTATTAGAACAGAAAGAAAAAGAATATTTTCTGGTTTTAAAAGACCCATTCGTGTGGCCAGTACGAACAAACCCTCTAAAAATAAATCTTTACCAGTTACCGGGAAAGCTGCTCCCATTCCTCTTCGTTCTGTTCTCTCTCTTTCCGCCACTAGGTGGCAGGCTAAGACTCCTTTCCCTGTCTTACTTGCCTGTGCTCAAATGTTAAAACTGCACCTTTTTTTTTTTCTCTATACTGCAATTACTAGCAAAAATGTCCTGCTTTTTTTTCCCTTCTTCTTCTTTCCCTTCACTTATAACACTTTATTTCCCTTCCAAATAATATACACAGTATCTAATTGTATCCCAATTTCTGCATATAAACCTTTCATAAAAATAACCCTCAATACTTACTTTCACAACACAATCATATGCCTTGATTATCTATCAGCAAATTCACTTGCCTATTTCTTTCCTATTCACTTTCTTTCTTTCTTACTGCAAAGCGTACGTTAACGCGGAAAAAACAGGAGTTCGGGCAGTTTAACGTCTAGGGGTTATCGCCCAAGCACCTATGGGCTATCTCTTCTACTCTCAACAATCCCCACCCGTCCTCATGAATTCTCAACACTAATACACAAACACATTTTGGACATAACATACAACTTGATTACGAGAGAGGGAAAGGTTGTTCAGGGATCAATCGACAGGATTCCGCGCAGCTACATAACCGTAACGCGCAACACTCCTTCCCTTGCAACGCGCCAAACCGCACAGTCACTACCGGGATTCCCGTGTTTCCTCTCTGAACCGACTATACCTTACTCCCCCTTTACCCCTCCTTCCACTAAGTTTGCAACGTACAATGTCAAAACTCCTAGTCAGCCGGCAAAAATCCCACTCCACTCCGGGCTCCCACTTGCGGCACTGACTAACATATATACAACATGTAAACATATACCGGGTGACAGATAGTCTAGGTAACAGGTTTGAGTTTAAACCGGGCTCTGGGCAAGATATCTACCTGTCTTTAGGTGACCTTCGGAGAGCCATATGAGACACAGAAATAGACCAACAGCGGAGACAGTGCGTATCGGTAGATAATAAATGTTATCTTACCGTACTCCAGAGGTGATCAGTCTCCTGCCGCGTCCGCATTTGGTCCACCTCGGTCCCTCTGTGCACGGCTGTCTGTTGGTTCACAACCCAGGGCCCCACGTTAGAGCGCCAGCTGATTTGGATCATTTTGATCAGATGAAAACATCTACAGAGTATCTGTCCCCGTCCAGATTATTTTCCTACGTAAGTAATGCGTGCAGTGAGAAAAAATCACGCTGACACACGTTCAGTATGATAATGTCTGACTTTATTCCTACAGACCACATTCATATATAGAGGCTGCAGTGGGGGATTGTATGCAAAAGGAGCTCTCTCAGGTCTAAAGGTTGTGTGTAAATACACATGTCAGTATCTCATTGGTTCTTGTTGGGTCTTTTCCTTGTATGGTCTTGTTGTTGCAGTTTATGGTCCTGTTATTGCAGGTTTTTTGGACACATCAGCATTTGAGGGGAATTCCTCGGTGCCATCTTCCTTACTTGAAGGGAGGGGTAGCTGCGGTAGCCATTTTGAGTAAGGAATCATAGCAAAGTATTACAGATGAAGAAATAGGCATTTTATCCAATCCATCACAGCACCCCCTTCCTCTTCTAAAACAGGCAATGGCACACACATCCCCTTTTTGAGCCCTGCCCACTCTAGCAGTGCACCAATGGTATCTAATGACTGCCTGGTTACATGATCTTCCACACACAACTTTGCATCTTGAGTACTCTTCTGCTGCACTGACAGCCATTTTGTGAACCCCCAAGAGCTGAATCTTCGCCGATCGATCACAGAAGAATGGATCGATCGGCAGCTGAGCTAATCACTTGTCAGTGTTCAGATTGAATTGATCCACATATTGAATAGAAAACAATTGTAAACCTTCTTTTTTTTTCATTTTTAACGGCAGCTTGAACTGCAACTTTAAGCCGCGGTGATCTCCGGCACGTTCCACTCCTCAGGATCAGTCACTTCATCGCAACCGCACTGAAGACTCCAATGGAAGAGGTGTGTTCTCTGCCATTCCCTGTCCAGTCCAATCACGTTCAGAGGCCAAGAGCAGCGCAGAACGCCGTCACCGCCAAGAAAACCAGTAGATATCCCATGATGCAGCTAGGACGTTGTGTGGCCTCCTGGAGGGCCAGTGGTAAGGGTCATGGGGCACTCAAGGGGTTAAAGCAAGAAGTGTTCTACTTAGTAGCACTGATTAATGTATGAAAGTTCCCTGAAATGTAGCAGTACAGTGCAGAGCGATGCTTCCCTATTCCCCTCCTGCGCCGAAGATTCCTTATTGCCATTAATGGGTGCTCAAGTGTGCTTCTGAGTCACAGGTGTATTTCTTTGAAATGCCAGTTGTTGCCTAAATAAATATTGAATTAAAGGTCATGCTTTCAAACTGTGTGTGTGGTTTTGTCTGCGGGGAATTGGAGGGGGGGTCCTAAAAAATAGCGCTGTAGATATATATGCAGCACAATGACTCCCTGCCCCCGAGAGCTTGCAATCTGATTTTAGTACCTGTGGCAGAGGACGATAAAGTGACTTTACCCAAAGGTCACTGGGAGATCTGACACTGGGATTTGAACCGGAGTCATCCACTTCATAGACCATAATATTACCACTGATCAATGTATTGTATTGTATTGTATGTCTTTATTTATATAGCGCCATTAATGTACATAGCGCTTCACAGCAGTAATACACGTGGTAATCATATAAATAACAGATAATATAAATAACAGATCATGGGAATAAGCGCTTTAGACATCAAAGTAACATTAAGGAAGAGGAGTCCCTGCCCCGAGGAGCTTACAGTCTAATTGGTAGGTAGGGAGAACGTACAGAGACAGGAGGAGGGAGTTCTGGTAAGTGCGTCTGCAGGGGGCCAAGCTTATGTATCATGTGTTCAGAATATCCACAGTGCTATTCATATGCTTCTTTAAGCAAGTGTGTCTTAAGGTGGGTCTTAAAGGTGGATAGAGAGGGTGCTAGTCGGGTACTGAGGGGAAGGGCATTCCAGAGGTGTGGGGCAGTCAGTGAGAAAGGTTTAAGGCAGGAGAGGGCTTTAGATAAAAAGGGGGTAGAAAGAAGACATCCTTGAGCAGAACGCAAGAGTCGGGATGGTGCATAGCGAGAAATTAGGGCTGAGATGTAAGGAGGGGCAGAAGAGTGTAACGCTTTAAAAGTGAGGAGGAGAATGGAGTGTGAGATGCGGGATTTGATCGGAAGCCAGGAGAGGGATTTCAGGAGGGGAGACGCTGAGACAGATTTAGGAAAGAGTAGAGTGATTCTGGCAGCAGCATTTAGGATAGATTGTAGGGGAGACAGGTGAGAGGCAGGAAGGCCGGACAGCAGGAGGTTACAGTAATCAAGACGGGAGAGAATGAGGGCCTGAGTCAGAGTTTTAGCAGTCGAGCAACAGAGAAAAGGGCGTATCTTTGTTATATTGCGGAGGAAAAAGCAACAAGTTTTAGAAATGTTTTGAATGTGAGGGGCGAATGTGAGAGAGTGTGACCCCTAGGCAGCGTGCTTGGGCTACTGAGTGAATGATCGTAGTTCCAACAGTAATGTGGAAGGAGGTAGTAGGGCCAGGTTTGGGAGGAAGTATGAGGAGCTCTGTTTTAGCCGTGTTGAGTTTAAGGCGACGGAGGGCCATCCAGGATAATATAGCAGAGAGACATTCAGAAACTTTGGTTTGTACAGCAGGTGTAAGGTCGGGTGTTGAAAAGTATATTTGTGTGTCGTCAGCATAGAGGTGATATTTAAACCCAAAAGATATTATTAGGTCACCTAGAGAGAGTGTGTACAGAGAAAAGAGAAGAGGTCCCAGGACAGAGCCCTGGGGTACCCCCACAGAGAGATCAATAGAGGAGGAGGAGGTGTTAGCAGAAGACACTGAAAGTACGATGGGAGAGGTAGGATGAGATCCAGGATAGAGCTTTGTTCCGAATACCAAGAGTATGGAGAATGTGAAGGAGAAGAGGGTGATCCACAGTATCAAATGCTGCAGAGAGGTCGAGTAATATGAGCAGAGTGTAATGACCTCTGTCTTTGGCAGCATGGAGGTCGTCAGTTATTTTAGTGAGGGCTGTTTCCGTGGAGTGAGCAGTGCGGAAGCCAGATTGTAGAGGGTCTAGGAGAGAATAGGTGTTGAGAAAATGGAGCAAGCGAGAGAATACAAGACGTTCAAGGAGTTTAGAGGCAAAAGGCAGGAGGGAGACAGGTCGATAGTTAGAAAGACAGGTAGGGTCAAGCTTGCTGTTTTTGAGTAATGGTATGACTGTTGCATGTTTGAAGGAGGATGGAAAGGTTCCAGAGCAAAGGGAGGAGTTAAAAATGTGTGTGAGCGTAGGGATTATAGTAGGCGCAAGCGGTTTTAGGAGATGGGAGGGAATGGGGTCAAGAGGGCAAGTGGTAGAGGGACAAGAGGCGATCAACAGCGACACATCCTCCTCTGAGACAGTGGAAAAAGAGTCAAGGAAGGCAGGAGGAGAGTTAGGAAGAGGTGTAGGATGGGAAGAAGAAACAGAGGGGATGTTCTGACGTATGGATTCCACCTTTTCCTTAAAATAGTCAGCAAAGTCCTGAGCGGAGATGGAGGAAGGAGAGGCAGCGGAGGGTGGTTTGAGTAGAGTATCAAAGACAGGGAACAGTCAGCGTGGGTTAGATTTGTGCATGTTGATTAGTGCAGATAAGTAAAAGGGAAATGGAGAAATCAGAGAGAGAGAAGTTCTTAGTGAAAACCAGGTCTAAGTAGTGGCCATCCTTGTGGGTGCTGGCTGCAGTCCACTGTTGAAGGCCAAAAGAAGAGGTTAGAGAAAGAAAGCGGGAAGCCCAAGGGAGAGAGGGGTCATCAATGTGGCAATTGAAGTCCCCAAGGAGAAGAACAGGGGAGTCTGAGGAGAGAAAGAAAGAGAGCCAGGATTCAAAGTGAGAGAGAAAGGCAGAAGGGGGATGAGTAGAGGTAGGTGGGCGATAGATGACCGCCACATGAACAGGGAGAGGAGAGAAAATCTGGACAGTGTGAGCCTCAAAGGAGGGAAAAGCAAGAGATGGAGGAATAGGAAGGGTTCGGTAACGACAGAGAGAGGAGAGCAGGAGCCCCACGCCTCCATCCCTGCCATCAGGGCGCTGCCATTAGTGCGCGGAGTGTGGGAGAAGGAAAGGCCACCATAGGAGAGGGCAGCTTCCAGAGCAGAGTCAGACTGAGTGAGCCAGGTCTCAGTTATAGCAAATAGGAGCAGAGAGTGAGAGAGAAAGAAGTCATGCAGAGAGAAACTTGTTAGAAAGGGAGCGAGCATTCCAAAGGGCACGGGTATGAGGTTGGAGGGGTTGACACCAGAAGGAGTAGAGGTTGCAGTTGGCAGGCGAGGACGAGCGCATGTAGGAATAAGACAGGGACCAGGATTGGGAGAGATATCCCCAGAAGCAAGGAGGAGAAGCATGGATAGAAAGAGGATGTGTGAGGATGATTTGTAGGGGTGTTTTTTAGTGCAGGGGATATAGCTGTGTGGTGTCAGAGGACGCAGGTAAGAAAGGAGTTCATGTGAACTGAGGAGTGGGGAAGGAAGGAGAGATGGAGATATATGAATAGAGTTAGAGACATACTGAGGCTGGTAAAAAGAAGTGCATAATTTGAGAAGAAGTGAAGTCACAGCAAATATAAATGGTAAAGGCAGCATCACAGCAGTAATGATGCAGTCTGGTATTGATGATATCCTCCTTTCCAGCGTAGTTCAAATGCAGGAATCAGGGCCAGATGGGGTGTCCACTTATTCTTCACTTCTTTTAAACTTCCTTTTAAACTTCCTTTTAAACTTCAGTTGTTCAGTATTCATGCCACTTATAATGTGCCACTTGGATATGGGCTGCAGGCAGACTAGCTGTTCTGACTGGGTTTATATAGGCCTAAAAAGTCACCTGACAGTGTGGTTCTGTCTGCTTAATTAGCACATCTGAGGCACATTCAAACAGATGGTTTTCTACACAGGGTGTTCCCTGCCTAGGTGTCAATGCTTAATTCAATTAACAGTTGAAGCAGACAGGATTCAGATATGGGATATTACCTAAGATTGTTTCAGTTGCATATACTGACATACACAATGGAAATTATAGTGTTAAAAAAAGGGGTTCGCTTTTACAGGGATTTTAAAGAGACGTCGGACAAAGCCTCATTATCAAAGAACTCCTTTATCCTAAATCGACCGTTTCCTTTAAGAACAGGAGCGAAAATGTAGTGTTACGTCTGACTCTGGGTTTGTATATCAAACAAAGTGGGGAAAAGTAGTATTCTTGGTTTGAAAATAAAAAGTAGGGCTACTCTTCTGATGAGACTGAATTCCAGTGAATGAGACACCCCTTCAATGAGTGAGACTGCTGTCCATTTAGTGTGACTGAATTCCAGCGAGTGAGGCTGAATTCCAGTGAATGAGATTGACCTCTGAGTGAGATCGATTTCCAATGAGTGAGACTCCCCTTCAATGAGTGAGGCTGAATTTTAATGAATGAGTGTCCTCCAAAGAGTCTGGCTTGACCAGTATTCAGTACAAGTATGTGTCTTCCAAACCAAAAGGTCCTACACGTGAGTGTAAACTGTCTTCAACGGAATGAATCCAGTGGTAGGTAGGATGACCACGTGACTCCAGTTCAACAAGTCACAACATCCATTTTATTTACAAACCCAAAGTATCGCTATCTTTTTATAGGATAAATATTGTATTACATCAACGATACTAAAATATGATCCAAAGCAATAAGAGGAGTAATAGGTGGGAGCAGTGCTGCGGCCAGGGGATAGGGCCAAGCCAACTGTCCCAGAGGCGGTCCATATGGGGGCATGGCCAGCCAAATCTGGAAATTGAACATGTGGGTAGCCCGGCCCAAGCTGATGAGGTAATGCCTGTGCTGGACCCCCTTAACAATATGTAACCACCATGGATATATAAGCACCCTCTCTTTCACCACCCAACAGTATGTGGACCAGAACAGAAGTCTGCCTGGGTGGCAGTTATATGGAACAATAGGAGGAGTTATAGGGAGAGGTTATATGGGGCAATAGGAGGAGTTATAGGGAGAGGTTATATGGAACAATAGGAGGAGTTATAGGGAGAGGTTATATGGAGCAATAGGGGGAGTTATAGGGAGCAATAGGGGGAGTTATAGGGAGCGGTTATATTGAGCAATAGGTGGAGTTATAGGGAGAGGTTATATGGAGCAATAGGAGGAGTTATAGGGAGCGGTTATATGGAGCAATAGGGGGAGTTATAGGGAGAGGTTATATGGAGCAATAGGAGGAGTTATAGGGAGCGGTTATAATAAAGCAAGGGGAGTTATTGGGAGCAGTTATATGGCAAAGTGAATTGATAATTGGATCAGACCAAAAACGTCCTCAGAGTATCTGTCCTCGTCCAGATTATTTTCCCCTATATATATATATATATAATATATATATATATAAATATATATATATATCAATCACTGAGAAAAAAATCACGCTGATAACCACGTTCAGTATGATAATGTCCTGAATTTATTCCTACAGAGCCTGCGGTCATATCATGTGGCTATAAGGGGGGGGGTTTTGTATGCAAAGAGCTAGACAGCTCAGTGTTCTTTGTTATGGTCTCGTCCTTGTATGTCTTGTTGTTGTGATTTATGGTCTTGTTTTTGTAGTTTTTGAAGCACTCATTGGAGTGGAATTCCTGGGTGCCATCTTCCATACTTGATGGGAGGGTATCTGTGTTAGCCATTTGAGTAGGAATCAGCAAGGTACACATTACACGATGAAGAAATAGGCATTTTTATATCCAATCATCACAGTCCCCCCTAGAAAATGTCTATTTCTGAGTCTGTGCCCTAGATGTGTACTAACTCTCTGTCCGATTGTGCCTGGAACTCTTGTTTGGTGTGCTTACGTTAGACGAGTCATCATGGCTTGTCCATGACCCCCCTTGCCACAGACTTTGCACATAAGGAATGCAGATGCTGTCCCTAGTGGATTTATACTATTGTACTTAACTGGAGGGACTGTAACGGAGTAAAATGGACCATCTTCCAAGAGTGGAGTATTATTATCTGACTGCAGAAAAAGGGTAGAGTGTTATTGGTCAAGCTTTGGTCATGAACTTTTAAAACATGGGAGAACACAGCAGCACAATATCACAAACAAAACAAAAATAATAACTATTGCATGCCTATTTGGGCAAAACTTTTTGCCATCCCGTCTTTCCTTGCTAGACCATTGTGTGTCGTATCCCCAATCTGTTCCCGGTTCCATCCTACTGCTCCCAGTAATCACATTCCTTTCCCCAGTAGGATCCGTTACGAATAATAGTAACCTAACCGGAATTGCTGTATAAACACATTGCCAATGTTTGAGGGCAGCTGACAATATTACAATAATCAAAGGAGGAGGTAGCTACATGAGTATTGGATGAATTATAACCAAAACGTGACTACCCCTTCAGTTGGGTGATAGCAATCTATTGTGCCCCCCCCCCCCCCCCCTAG
>CM071574.1:66961985-66990369 GCA_036426205.1 Ascaphus truei
ATTTGATGTGTACTTATTAGTACGCGTAACACCCCGTATAAAGCAGCCTCGCCTATCCCGCGCGAATTCCGGTTATGGACGTGGTTTCCTGGCTCCGTTTTAAAAAAAAATTAAAAAAAAACTTGTTCAGTTCTTTTTTTTAAACAATTGTCTCATCACCATTGCTCACACATTGCTCACACATTGCTCACACATTGCTCACACATTGCTCACACATTGCTCACACTGCACACACAATGCTCATTGCTCACACTGCACACACTGCACACTGCACACACACTGCTCATTGCTCACACTGCACACACTGCACACACTGCTCACACACTGCTCATTGCTCACACTGCACACACTGCACACACTGCTCACACTGACACACACTGCACACACACTGACACACACACTGACACACACTGCACACTGCACACACACACACAGGTTGTAAACATAGTGGAGCCTGAACTACAAGTACCGAGAGACCCCGCGGGGAAAGGACCATAATACGCCGGTCTGTTGCTGGCCCCAGTTTATTTGTCCCTAATTGGAGCCTGCAATTACTTACAACCCCAGGATCCGACTCCACACAGAGGGGTTGACCAGGTAGGGGACCAGCGACCTGCAGCACAGGGAAAGGAGATGGTAAGGGTACACACTGACACACACTTACGCACACTCACACACACTTACACACACTTACATACACTTACATACACTCACAGACACACACACTCACACACACTCTCACACTCTCACACACTTACACACACCAGCACCCGCTCCCCCCCCCTCCTCCTGCGCAGGCAGCGGGAACAACGGTGGGGAGAAGGTGAAGCCCGGACCGGAGGGGCATCCCCCCTCCCATCTCCTGTCCCGCGGTGACGGGGAAGCCGGGACCGGAGGGGCATCCCCCCTCCCATCTCCTGTCACGCGGCCTGTCCCGCGGTGACGGGGAAGCCGGGACCGGAGGGGCATCCCCCCTCCCATCTCCTGTCCCGCGGTGACAGGTTGAAGCCGGGACCTGAGGGGCATCCCCCCTCTCATCGCCTGTCCCGCGGCCTGTCCCGCGGTGACAGGTTGAAGCCGGGACCTGAGGGGCATCCCACCTCCCATCCCGCGGCCTGTCACGCGGTGACAGGGGGAAGCGGGGACCGGAGGGACATCCCCGCTCCCATCTCCTTCACCGCGGGGTGAATATGCGCTAAAGCGGCAGCCATTTTTCCCCCCCGCGACCCCGTTACTAACGCGGTGGTCTCGGGGTGGACCCCGAGGACTGCGTTATAACGGGGTTTACCTGTATATACAAAACAAGTGTTTAAAAAAATAATAATAATAATAATAATTTTAAATAAACAAAAATACAAACAAAAAAAATATATAATATATTTCACGTGTAGCCATGTATTAAAATGGTATACAGTTCTCTCTCATGCTGGCAGTAAACCTGGTAA
This sequence comes from Ascaphus truei, assembly GCA_036426205.1. NCBI lineage: Eukaryota > Metazoa > Chordata > Amphibia > Anura > Ascaphidae > Ascaphus > Ascaphus truei. The sequence goes on from CM071574.1 coordinate 66,963,431, forward strand.
GTATACAGGATTGCCAACATCAATCATGGAGGTTTGCCCTCACACCCTGGTGAGGTGTCATATGTACTCAAGGGGAGTGGTAACATTCTCTGTGTCCACCATTAGTGACATAAGAGGTGGGGCTATTCCCTAAGTTATATAAGACACAGCACTGCCCAAAGTTAGGTGGTTAATCTATAGTTATGGTTCAGCGTTGGAGGTCTGCAGCAAGTGAGGCTGTCGGATATATTCAGTAGGATCTGCACTGTGATCAGGGACCTGACAGAGGTGGGGATCTCCCTGCGGGGAGAGGTGACCCAACTCCATTAGGAGGACATGACCTTTTGAAGGGAAGAGCAGAATAATCATGAGCGGCTAAGTACAACCGCTGTGAGGGGCAGCCTGCCTATGCTGAAAATAAAGATGCCCTTATTCACCGAAACCCTCATGTGTGAGTGTGGAGTTACTCAGCAGAGGAAGGCACCAAGAACGAGGTCCTCATCAGATCCATCTCCCTGCGGACGCAGAGATCCTGATGAGGTGGAGGCGCTGCACTGGATGTAGGTAGGACTCAAAGCACACTACCTCAGCTGCCTGTCTTGCTGATATCCCCACTAACATCATGCGGGAGACTCAGGAGTCCTGTAGCCAACAGGTGCACCACAAGACACAACCATGTAATGGGGACCGGTTAGACCACAGGGGCCAATCTGAGATTGGGTGGGTCAAGTGGGGTCCAGAAAAACCATTACAATTGGAGGCGAGCTGCTGAGATCTGCATCAACAGGATAGGCTTTTGTTGGGCACACTAGGAAACAGGGAGAGTTTATGCTGCCAGTCAGTGCTGTGTTTGGGACGGAGCCTAGGGGTAGTCAGGGGGCCTGATGGATTTGTCAGCCCGCAGGGACGACCTAGGATCCTGAGAGGAGTTAAGTGGGTCTGGAGACAGGGCTATAGCTGTCCTAGTCGCCTTGAGGCAGCTAATTGTGGGATGCCATGCTCATGAGAATAGCCTGTTAACTTGGTCAGGAATTCTAGAGAGGACCTGCACTAGTGGGGGGCCAACAGAGGTAGATGTCCTAGTACTGGCCAGAGTACTCTAGCCATTTCCAGACCACTGACCGCAGAGCACCGACTGGAGGGAGGTGGACACAGCATACACAGAGAGAGTGAGCCTAGCCTGAGGTAGTACAACATGAGTCAGACATACATAGGTACACGTAGGTGGTGCATCGTGGCATTCTTTATTGCATCGGTATGGCAGCTGCCCTGCAGAGAGGAGCTCCATGTGCAGTATGAACTACTACAGTGAATAGATGGCGACCGCAAGAAGGGAAGCTCCGCGCGGCGCGGAGAGTCCAAGATAGCGGACGGAGGCAGATGGAGGGAAAGCACGTGGTGTGCGGGCTACTGAGGAACAAGCTGCAGAAGGAACTTTTGCCAGCATTTTGTGGAATGGCGCTAAGGCAGTGGCCGCGCCGTTTTGGTCTTGGACCAAGGGGTGCTACCCTGGAGGACAGTGTTGAGGACATTGTGGTGATGGGTGGAAACGGAGAACCTGATTGCCAGACGGCGATTCCTATGCAAAAATCTACCTCAATTGCGATTGTAAACGGCCGTGCAAACCAAGATGGCGGCTCCCGCTTCCCTGGGAGACCGCGTGGGCCGAGTGCAGGAAATTCTGCAAATGCAAAAGTTGCAGACAGTTGGCCGGGATTGGCGCCAAACAGAGAACCCCACCCTGCTGGGGAGTATGGCGCGAAAGCTGTGGCCGTGCCCTCATGGACAGTGACAGGCTCAGCGCCAGTGCTGGGTCACCCTGTGAACTTGTTGGACCCTCCCCTAATCTCAACCAGGGGGAGTGGTTTCCAGCTGTGCCAAATGAGAATGGAGCTGGCGGAGGGAGGAGTTACTAAACCGACCCCTGCCCTTCAGTTGCGAGGAGCTGGAGAACAGGAAAGACCACTGCAAAAAGTGTCTCCAGTCATCAGCATGGCCAGCAAAGCGGACGAAGAGGTGGACATCTCCGCTCACCCCTACTCAGCCCCAGGAGTCTTCCTGGTGCTCAGTAGGTGGCAAAGAAATCGTTAAGTGATTATGCATGCAGTGCCGGCTGCCGGGTGGTGTGGTCAGCACAACGGCCAGGTGCCCCCAGTGTGGCATCCATTACCTATGGACCGGGCAGTCCTTCGTGCCCGGACAGACCGTGGAGGTGGGAGCGGACACAGCCATGCTGACGGCTGAAGCCCCGCGTGCGCCCTGGAAAGAACCTGTTGATCCCGGAGCATGGGGATCGCGCCTAATGATTTAAAACGGAGCCTGATTTGAAAGGGGCCTACAAAGCGGTGAGAACCCGGAACCTCACCGTCGGTCCCCTGCGGGAGCGCCACTCCCCGAGTCGGAGTTCGGCTCCTCGGACGAGGAACAAGCGACCCGACGACGGTGGTGATGCACCTACCGGCGGACCACTGCAGCGGTGCTATGAACGAAGCAGGTCTTGCCTGTGTCGCAGCAGAGCCTCGAGGTGCCGAGATCGCCTGTGCGGAGGCAGCCAGAGTGGCAGAGTCCCACGGCCGTGGTGACTGGCGGAGCAGACGGAGGAGAAGATCCCATCTCGAGCCGAAGGAGCGGTGAGGCATACTCTTACCCTCCACAGGCGCCGGTGGTGGCTACGGTGGAGAAAGGCCTAGCCCAGGCCCGAGCGGAGCAGAGAGCAGGACCTTCACTTCCGGCAGCGGATGTCGTTGTGGAGGAAGAGGTTCCGGTGGGGAGCCCAACCCAAGATGGCGGCGGTGAGTCCCGCGAGATCGATGACGTCACATCCGGCGGACACAGCGGAGCCGGATGGAAGATGGCCGTGTCTTCGCGACCAACAAGCTGTACCAGGTCGCCTGGGTCCGGAAAGAGCTGGCAGGCCCTGCGGAAGCCTGGGAACAAAGCCGGGAGAACCGGAATGCCAGTCCGGGCAAGGTAGCATGAAGTTGCGGGTCGTAGCCCCGCGTATGCTGGCAGTGTTCCCCCCATGCCCAACCCCCGGCCATAGTTAAAGCCCCTGTCCCTGTCACTTTCTCATCTGGGTCCCAATCAAGCCAAGGGTTGTCTGGGGAGTCCCGAGCTACTTCTGAAGAACGGATTGGGGAAAACTTGGACTGGGGCGAGTGTTTCACCTCTGATGAAGGATCGGGAGGGGGAATGTATACGAGACAAGTGTCATGATTCAGTGAATGTACTAGTACAGCGAGTGTTACCAGTAGGCCTAAAAGGTTAGGGTCAAACTCCAGATCCACTGGCACCTCGGGGATATCATCTGGGGGAGAGCTAGAGGACAGTGAGGGTACCGTGGTGGTACCGGAGAGTGCTGGGGAAAGAGAGACCAGGTGGTGGGCGCCCTTGTTTGAAGGGTATGAGGCCTGGCTGGACCGCACACGCTTTATATTACGGAGAGAAGGGATTGTGGACTACTGGTGGGGAGTAGGGGAATTCACGGAGGAGGAACTGTTAGAGGAGCTTAGGCTTAGGTGGCATGACATACACTCAGGGGTAGTGGATCCCAAGGGGACAGCCAGATTCAGGGACCCCGTAGAATCCGATGAGCCATTGTCATGGGTGCTGCCAGGTAGGGCAGGTAACGCTAGATTGATTAGGTCTAGCAGGGCTGAGAGAGCCATAATCACTAGGTACAAAAAGTCCCACGGGTTGGAGTACCCTTATGTACCAGAGCCCTTGATGCAGGAGATCGAGGATGGAAGACATGCTTGGCTGAGGGAAACCATCTAGGAGTACATTATGTCTAAAGGTGGTGGGTACTCGGGTTACAAGACGGAGGAGAGGGTCACTCAGCTGATGAGGGTGTAGAGTATTGGGCGTAACATCCATATGCACCGGGTAGAGTATAGGCCAGAAAATGGGCTACCCAGAGAACATAGCGTTACTGTCAAGGACATCGCTGGCAGGGAGGTGCGGAAGCCAGATCCCAGGCACTATTATTAGGATGGTAGAGTGGGATTCTCCTTAGGAGGCAGTGCAGTCTGCAGGTCAGCATGCATGGGGCACCATTATGTTACTGTGTGATTTAGAACTGTATAATGTATTTTTATATGATGTTCTGTATGTTTTGATGCGCTGCCTGGAGGAATGTTCTACAAATTTAGGTCCCAGTCGGGCCGTTGGGGTTCACCAGGGGGAGAATGTAGCCATGTTTAAAAATGGTATACAGTTCTCTCTCATGCTGGCAGTAAACCTGGTAAGTATACAGGATTGCCAGCATCAATCATGGAGGTTTGCCCTCACACCCTGGTGAGGTGTCATATGTACTCAAGGGGAGTGGTAACATTCTCTGTGTCCACCATTAGTGACATAAGAGGTGGGGCTATTCCCTAAGTTATATAAGACACAGCACTGCCCAAAGTTAGGTGGTTAATCTATAGTTATGGTTCAGCGTTGGAGGTCTGCAGCAAGTGAGGCTGTCAGATATATTCAGTAGGATCTGCACTGTGATCAGGGACCTGACACAGGTGGGGATCTCCCTGCGGGGAGAGGTGACCCAACTCCATTAGGAGGACATGACCTTTTGAAGGGAAGAGCAGAATAATCATGAGCGGCTAAGTACAACCGCTGTGAGGGGCAGTCTGCCTATGCTGAAAATAAAGATGCCCTTATTCACCGAAACCCTCGTGTGAGTGTGGAGTTACTCAGCAGAGGAAGGCACCAAGAAGGAGGTCCTCCTCAGATCCATCTCCCTGCGGACGCAGAGATCCTGATGAGGTGGAGGCGCTGCACTGGATGTAGGTAGGACTCAAAGCACACTACCTCAGCTGCCTGTCTTGCTGATATCCCCACTAACATCATGCGGGAGACACAGGAGTCCTGTAGCCAACAGGTGCACCACAAGACACAACCATGTAATGGGGACCGGTTAGACCACAGGGGCCAATCTGAGATTGGGTGGGTCAAGTGGGGTCCAGAAAAACCGTTACACACGCCACAGAGACAATTACAAAGCAAGACAGGATATTTTACAAAGCAAATGTTTTCACAGTAACATGATCTTTGCATCTAATAAATTGCATGTACTGTATTCTAAAACCTTCATACGGCAGGATGTGCTCACTTGTAAGTTTCTGAATGTCACCAGGAAAGAGCAAATTGAACAGGACCTCATGAGCGCAGTGCTGGAGGGTTTGATGCTTTCCGTGAGACTGCTATATGTAGTACAATATATATATATATATATATATAGGTTGTACATGATGCTGACCAACTCTCCCTATTTTTATAAGGGCGTCTTCCTGATATTTAGAAACCTGCATTTCCAGCCCAACTTTTCCTGAAAGCCGCTTCTGAATGTTGGTCCATGTGAATGAAAAGATTGGGCAAGGTGTGAGGGTGCTGGGGAATATTGCGTGCCACCATTTTCTTTTATTTAAAAACCCCAGAGTACCTCCTGCTTTTAGAATGATCTCATTGGCTGACACACACCCTCCACTCACGCCTTGTCACTTAGTTATTGCCTGTGTTTGCAGATGGAAAGAAAGAGAGAACCATTTAAAAACAAAGACAGCAACAGGATACAAAGCAGAAGCAATGGAGAGAAAAAGGTAAATCCTTTCTACAACCCCTTCTGTGCTTAGGGGCGAATGCAGCAAGTGTTCTGTTATCCTCCTCTTCTTATCTTTTTCTGTTTGCCTTATTTTATCTTCTTTTTTTTTTGGTCTTGTTTTTATTTATTTTTTATTATTCGCCCCATACCACCTAAATCCAGGTTTCCATGATTGACGATGTATTAATAATCTTGCAGTAAAGTTACGTGTCGCGGATGCAAGACCAGTGTATTCGTGAAGTATTCATAGGCTGAAAAAACGATGTTTTTTTTCTTTCTTCTTCTTGATACCTGTAGACCAGCGGTGCGCAAAGTGGGGGGCAGAGACTCGCTGCGGGGGGCGCGGGGTTTACAGAGGCCCCGCACGCTTCCCGAATACGTTTAAATTAATGCCGGGGGAGCTGCAGGGCCTCTGCAAACTTCTGCTTACCTTGTTTCAGACGCTCCTGGTCACGCGTCGCCATGGCAACGTGGCATCATTTGACGCTCAGTCTCAGGCAGGAGGTTTATAAAAACACAGGATTTTTTATTTGGGTCTTTCTGTATTCAGCAGCCACAGATTGATAGCAGTTGTTAGGGTGTCCACCCTCAGGATGTCCCGGGATCCACTCCCAGCCAAAGGGCACCAAGAGTGGTCCTTGCTCTTCCCTTATCCCCTTGTGGGATAAGAGGTATTGGTTTCCCACCGCTCCCCTAAGGGAGGGCCTCAAACTGCCAGACGCCTGACAGCTTAGTTGGGTAAACCTTGCCTCTCTCACTGTAGAGTAGCAGAAGAAAAAGAGAAGCAGAGCACGGCCAAGGAATCAGGTGGAACAATTGCCAAATATTTTATTAAAAAATTAACACCCCAGGGGTATTGCAGCCTCCTACGCGTTTCGGACAAACAGTCCTTTAACAAGGAGTACTCCTCGGGGTGATGTATATTTTTGAATAAAATATTTTGCAATGTTACCACCTGGTTCCTTGGCAGTGCGCTGCTTCTCTTTGTCTTCTGCTACTGGATCTCTCCGTTTGCGGCTGGACACGCCATCATGAGACGCAGGAATGGGTGAGATTTATTCCTTTATTCACTACTCAGTATTCAGTTAGCATTTCTCAATGAGATTTACTTCAGGTTGATTTTTATTACCCTGTTCGTTTTCTTCAGGAGTGTTTATTTTGTTATATTACTGATGCATTATCATATACCCACTCCATAATAATCTATATCCAGAGTCTCAACTCTAAGGACTATTCAATCAAGATTTTTTTTAATTCAGTATTCACTGGAGCACCCTACTTCCTATATATACACAAACTCTCTCACGGTAGAGGCAGACTGGCTAAACTCAGGAAGTGCAGTGCATTAAGTACAGATCCAGTAAGCACCACCCCTGTGCCTCTATTTGGACACAAGGCCTGATGACACTACCTTCTCTCACTCACTGCACTGCAATGAGGGGGGAAACTCATGATTACTCCTGGCAAACCTACCCATACTAGGCTTTACTGCCAGGAGGAGGACAGAATAATAGCCCAAAACCTATCAGGGCTACACACACACATAAGAGACAGAGGGGACGAAGAGTCACAGGAGGCAGAGACAGTCACAGAAGACACACACACACACCAGAACAAAAATACACACGACAGACACAAAGCCTCACCTCTCTACTGCCCATGCTGCTTCCTTCTCTGCTTGGCCCAAGGCTCCTGACACCACCTGCTGATTGGCTGCTGCTGGGTAATGCAGGCAATCAGGGGAGAGGAAACTGCCCAGCCCCCTAGCAACTGCCCTTCTCTCTCCTGGCTCTAGGAGATCAGGGAAATCCCGCGGCACCCGAACCCTGGTTTAGAGCTTTGGAGAGCTCTGTGCACCATATTTTAATCTCTGAATGATTCTCACATTGGTCCATTGGACGGTATCTCCACCTTCAAAGAATCTAAACTTCCCCATGACCAATCTGGCGATTGGAGATTTGAACAGCTTTCTTCCTAAGAGTTCCCTCCTCTCAGTGCACGTCAATAGACTATAAAAAGCAAAGGGCATCCTGGGATTCAACCCAGCTTTAGGCTGCGCTTATAGTTAGGGCGACTGCGACGTTGCGCAGCGCTGTAGCAAGTGCATGCAGTCCGTCATGGGCGCGACGGCTGACGTCACGCGGTCGCGATCGCTGGTAGTCAAAGGATTTTGATGTATTCAGCGATCGCCGCAGCACATGAGCGGTTCAGCCAATGAGGGCAAACCGCTCACAGCCACGCCACCTGTCGCTCTCTCTTGTCTCCTGCGCCAGAGTGCAGGACACGCTATGCGACGGCTGACATCATGCCGTCGCCCTAACTATAAGCATAGCCTTGGGGTTAGAAGCTGCTATAAGTCCCCTACCCTACTTATGAACTCTGCTCTCTCCTTACAGAAGAAACCTCTTGAGATAGGTTCAAAGGTAACTGTGATGGAGACAATTGGAGGCCCAGTGGACAACCTGATAGCAAGGAGAGGTAAGCGTTGTGGTACGTGGAATACTTCTTCCTGCTGGGAGACCTCCTGACTGCAGAGTATCAGGGACAGGCTCAGACAGTCCTGGGTTTAATATCTAATGCAGGGGGACCTCCTGACTGCAGAGTATCAGGGACAGGCTCACACAGTGCTGGGTCTATATCTAATGCAGGGGGACCTCCTGACTGCAGAGTATCAGGGACAGGCTCACACAGTGCTGGGTTTATATCTAATGCAGGGGGACCTCCTGACTGCAGAGTATCAGGGACAGGCTATTTATTTATTTTGATTTGTGTGTATATATTTATATATTTATTATTATTATTATTATTTTATGTCTGGGTGCTGATGCTTCACATTTGCCGTTGTGTTTGCCTTACTGTGGATGCATTTTGTGTTGTGCATTTGATTGCAAGCTCTTTGGGTTGGAGACCTGTTATACAATAAGCAAAGTCTCATCTCATAATGACTGCCCTTGGATTTTAACCCCTTTGCTTCTGGAGAGACCTGCAAGGCACTGCGGGTGACACGCGCTGCTCTGCAAGGCGCTGCACTGCGGGTGACACGCGCTGCTCTGCAAGGCGCTGCACTGCGGGTGACACGCGCTGCTCTGCAAGGCGCTGCACTGCGGGTGACACGCGCTGCTCTGCAAGGCGCCATGCATATAACAAACATACAAGGACTCTATATAGCATACACTGCTCTGCGTAATAACACACGTACTGCTCTGCTCACAATAGACACACGCTGCTCTGCATATAACCCACGCGCTGCTCTGCAAGATGCTGTGCATGTAACACAGACAGCAACTCTATATAGAACGCGCTGCTGTACACATAAAACACTCGCTGCTCTGCGTATAAGACACTCACTGCTCTGCGTAATAACACACGGTGCTCTGCTCACACCAGGCACGCGCTGCTCTGCATATAAAACACGCGGTGCCCTGTGTATAGCACATGCGCTGCTCTCCTCACAACAGCCGCGCACTGCTCTGCGTATAACACACGCGGTTCCATGTGTATAACACATGTGCTGCTCTCCTCCCAGCAAACGCATGCTGCTCTGCACATAACACACTAGCTGCTCTGCGTATAAGACACTCACTGCTCTACGTAATAGAACACGTGCTGCTCTGCTCACAACAGACACGGGCTGCTCTGCTTATAACACACGTGCTGCCCTGTGTATAACACATGTGCTGTTCTCCTCACAAGAAACGCACGCTGCTCTGCACATAACACGCTCGCTGCCCAGCGCCCAGCAGACACATCTGTGCAGTGCGTTGCAGGCCTCCCCAGCAGGGAAGGGGTTATATCCGCGGGCTCCCCTGCTAACACCTTACCAATTTTGAACTCACAGGGCCGCAGACGAGGGTCCTCTAGGATATCCAACCGCCTCTTCTTCCGCCAGCAGCGCGCGGGGTACGTGTATATCTGCCCGGGGGACAGTCCTGCACAGACAACACATGCACTGTTAGGGGAATTAACAGCGTGCTTATATCACGATCATGTATATGTGTAATATAACGTAGAACGTTTTATGTCATATTAAATATGAATTATACATAATACACATACTGTACAATAGTGACACTACACACGCATTCCTATATGTGCAATATATATATATATTTAGATTGTAAGCTCTTTAGGGCAGGGACTCCTTTACCTTAATGTCTACTTTTATGTCCGAAGTTTATTCCTATTTTTTTCACGTATATTTTCTGCTGTGATGTGCTATGTATATGGATGGTGTTATACAAGTAAAGTATATATAAACGCATACACACTAGCTTTTCTAACTATAGGATATATATATATATATCTCTTACAAGCGTTCCATGTAAAACTGGATTCGAGGCAAAAGGCGACACTGTGTGCTCATTTGCATGTCATTTCCCAGAATCCCTTGCTGCAGTGGAAGCACTGTATGCTAGGTGATAATGGCGAAAAGCAGGGTTGCAGATCTGTCTGATATGTGAATGTGCTTTTTATTTGAGATATATATACAGTGTTCGACAAACCTTTACATTTGCTCGCCCCGGGCGAGTGGATTTAACCCCCGGGCGAGTAAATATTGGCCCAAGTCTAATGCAGGGGGACCTCCTGACTGCAGATTATCAGGGACAGGCTCACACAGTGCTGGGTCTATATCTAATGCAGGGGGACCTCCTGACTGCAGAGTATCAGGGACAGGCTCACAGTGTTATACCTAATGCAGGGGGACCCCCTGACTGCAGAGTATCAGGGACAGGCTCAGCCACAATTGTAGCTGTTGGGAAAAATGTCTGAAACTTTGTCTCAGCAGCAGCAGTGTTGGTTACAGAAAGCCGCCGCCGCCGGCTGTGATTGGTGGTGTCACTAAACATGGAAACCAGTACCAGGCGGCACCAAAAGCACAATAAGAACAATTGTATATAATACTAATGTGAAAGGAAAATGTCACCGTGAATGTGATAACTGAACAATTGTCCGAATTAATGCACACGCGCTTGTGATGATGGTTGCTCAGAAAGAAAGAGAAAAAACAACATAGTGTAATACTGTTACATGATAGCAGGCTTAAACGTGATAAAAAGGAAACATGAATTCCCTCAGTGTTAGGAATGAAGGTTCAGAAAGGAAGGTAAATAAGAACATGTGCAAATAACAAAATGATCCTCTCCTCACGTCCGCGATAATTGGAATCCTACTTACAGGAGTGCAGTAGGAAATGCGCCTTGAATCATTTCTATCGGGGTTGCCGCTCGTCCTCCGCAGACCGGGAAGTTCCGTCGGCACTTACTCCAGACCAGCTGGTAGCCGGATGGCTCCTTGGACACCGCGTGGCTTCCTTGGCTGATTCCCCTCCTACTGACAACCGACTTGCTATCTGGTATGGGTACGGAAATGGCTAGGCCCGCTCATGCTCGTAGTATAGTGGGCTACAGGCAACAAATTCCAGACCAACCGCCAAGCGCTGTACGGATGTCCTCCAAGAGGTAATTGTGCACGCTAATCCGTGGGGACGTGGTAGCTCCGCCCTACACGTTTCACGGATACCTCAGTATAGTAGTTAAGGGTTTCATGTCTTTGCGTTTGTTGATTGTGAAAGCGGACAGGTCAGCAAAGATCTGCAGGGTGTCTTCTCCTATTTGGATGTCACCCACCCCCTGCTAGCCGCCATGATTCGTCCTTTGCGGTATAGGTATGTATTTTGACTATGATGTCTCTGCGGCGGTTGGGTTCTGGGTATTTGGGACCCAGGGCACGATGGGCGCGGTCCATCAGTAGCTCATGCTCCTGCAGATCCGGGACCAGCTTCAGGAAAATCTTGTTCAGGTATGCTCGCATGGCGTCCGGCAGAATTGTTTCTGGCACATTTCTGATGCGGATGTTTTGTCTCCTCTGTCTATTTTCCTGGTCGTCGAGGGCGTCCCTTAGCTCGTTCACGAGGTTACCAAGCCTGTTCACCTCGTCCTCTGTTGTCGATTGAGTGTTGCAGACCTCCTCTACCTTTGCTTCTAGTGTCTCAGCGCTAGCGGTAAGGCTATCTACGTCGGATCTGAGGCCTTCTATGGCTGAGGCCAAATCTTCCTGGAACCCCCTTCTGATTTTATTAAATAGGGCCTCAAAGAAGTCTGTGTTCAGGCAGTTCAAATTGGGTCTGCTCCGCACTTGTCCCAGCGTGGTCGGGGTCCGCGACGCCCTCTTGGGTCTCGGCGGCCGGCTCCATCTGGCGTTGCGCGGGTGCAAAGGACTTAGTGACCGTGTTTTGGGTCCGCTTTTTCTTTGGCAGCATTGCGCCTTCTTTGGGGGGCGTCTCCGAAAGTCTGATAGTCCCCTTTTTATTATTTTTGTTCCCTTTTATTTGAGGGGGGGGGGGGGGGAGGTGTGAGAGTGTTGCGGAACTTCTGGGGTGTTTCTGGAGCTGCTGAGTATTTATTTATTTATTTATTTGGCTCAATGCAGTGTTGCTGGGGAGGTAGGGGGTTGTGGCACCCCGAGGCTCAGGCAGCAGCTGGAAGTTGGTCGTTGGGACAAGCAGCCGTATATCTCTTTAAGGGGAGCTGGTGTCTCAGTGGAGTGCTCCTTTAAGATGGCCGCTACCTCCACTGCCGCCACGTGGTGGGACTTGCAGTTCCTGCAGCCAGGGGGTACTCTCCCCTGCCGGGATCGCCTGATGGGGGTATGGATATTTATTTAATTTATTCTGGGGGAGGGGGGCAAGCGGGGACCAGGACCGCAGCGGAGAGATGCTGATGCTGCTCCGGCTTCCCCTCGGGGCCGCGGGAGGCCGCCGCGGGCGCACTTCAAAGGCAGCGCGCGCAGGGGGGGATCCCCGTACCCCACAGTTAGTGCGGACTCCGCGGGACGCCCGGAGCTTAGCCCCACCGTCTCTCCTACCCCCCGCACCGCTCCTCCAGGCGGCTCCTCTGACTTTTTGCGTGAGTCAGGGGGAGACTTCCACCAGGGGTCGGGGCTCACAGGAGGCCTCCTAGAGCGCCGGCAACCCCTCTCTAAATCGCCAGAAAAGGTCCCTCTTGTGCCCAGCTGGTCTTAGGGGTTCACGGCTGAAAGGTTTGGGGGGGGATTTTTTTATTTAAATGCTTTGTCTTGGGTTATACGTTGGAGGGGCCCTGGAGCAAGTCTCTCAGGCAGCCATTCCTCTTGACGTCACAGGAAGTCTATGAGTCTGACTTTTTGAGTCTCGAAAAATGGATTTCCCAAAACAAACTGTTTTTAAACACTGACAAGACAGTAACAATGGTATTTGGGACCAAGGCTAAATTTCTAAAGCTTCCAGCGACTGAGCTCCAGATTAGAACCAACACTAACACCACCCTAACCCCTGTCACTAGTATTAAATACCTGGACATGTGGTTTGACTCCCACTTAACATTCGGGATGCACATTGATACCCTGACAACCAAGACCTATGCCAAACTAGGGGTACTTTACAGGAACAAATCCTCCCTAAGTGTCCTGTTAGAAAGCGTATTGCACAGCAGATGTTAATGCCAATTATTGACTATGGAGACATAGTATATGGCTCGGCACCTCAAACCCACCTTAGCAAACTTGACACCCTCTACAATTCAATTTGTCGTTTTGTTCTCCAATGCAACTATAACACACATCACTGCGAAATGCTAAAAGAACTAGATTGGTCATCACTCGAGTCTAGGCGCAAAGTTCACCTTTCCTGTCTTGCCTTCAAATACTTTCTGGGCAAGCTACCCAGCTACCTGAACAAGCTACTCACCCCTACCACATGCAGCACCTATCACCTGAGATCAGACTCCAAAATACTGTTCATGGTCCCAAGGCTCAACAAAGTATCCGGCCGTTCCTCCTTCTCTTACCGTGCACCCCAAAACTGGAACAACCTACCGGAGAGTCTCACAGCTGCCACCAGTTTAAGTTCTTTCAAATCTAAGGCTGTCACACATTTTAATCTGGTCTGTAACTGGTTCATACGCCCATAATATTTACTATCTATACTGTGCATGCAATGTCTTGTATATAATGTTTAACCTGCTCATTTATGTAACTGTATTTGTAATCATGTATTATTTGTCTTAACTCTGGGCCCAGGGCATACTTGAAAACGAGACGTAACTCTCAATGTATTACTTCCTGGTAAAATATTTTATAAATAAATAAATAAATCTTTCTCGCCTGCTTCTAATACACAATTATGGACACATATCTCTCTCGCCTGCTCCTAATACACAGACATCAGGGACACACACCTCTCACCTCCTCCTAATACACAGACATCAGAGACATATCTCTCACACCCTCCTAATACACATACATCAAGACACACATACCTCTCATCTCCTAATACAGAGACATCAGGGACACACACCTCTCACCTCCTCCTAATACACATACATCAAGAACACATACCTCTCACCTCCTAATATAGAGACATCACGGACACATATCTGTCACCTCTTATTAATACTAAAATAAGGACACATACTTCTCACCCCCTCCTAGTAAACAGAAATCGGGGAAATATACCACTCTCTCCCTCAGAGATGTATATTAAGGATGTGTATGCCCACCTGGCTTATATAAGTCTTAGAAATGTAATGCCTTAACACCTAATAGACATATTAATAGACATGGTAATTTTAATTGTCTTTATTCTGTTTAGATGGTATGTCAATTGTTCATTGATGAAGATATATCTCTTAAAGAAAACGTAGAGGTAAAAATGTGTTCTCACGTCCTCTCACCTTATTTCAAACCTTCCACTGCCGGACTGACAACTTTTTTCTGTTATCTAAATGTACAAATGTTTTATTCCTGGACTCTCACATTCCCACTGTTATTCTGAGCATTGCACTTACAGGGGGTTTATGCCATAAAATATCATTGTTGCTAAAGTGGAGAAAAAAATGGCAGCAAATTTGTCAGCAAACAATCCCCAACATCTTTTATTTCAATGGGATTTTATTTTCTTTGATAATTATATATATATATGTTTTGGTCCAGTTTGACGTAACACTTTGATGCATAACCCCCAACATGCCACTGTGCGATAATAAAGGAAGACGTGTATGTTTGTTATCCCTGACATGGTGCTGACTTTTCTGGTTCTCTCTGCTGGTTTCAGCGAACAACTGTTACTCCGAACACTCGAGCTGCTGCTAGTCTAGCACAACTAAAGGATTGTCCTGGAGCACCTTTCCCTCAGTGTTTTTATGTTTTAAACACTACTCTGGTCTCTGCCCTGCCCCCTTTATACCTAATGTTTCCACTAATGCTCAGTTCCCTCTAATGGACAACAAGACACTCACCCATTGCCCCGAAAAGTGACAACCTGGGACAAATGTGCTTTTTGGATGTGTTTATTTTTATGTCACTGCACTTCATCGCTCGTTGTACTACACTGCAGAATATGTCAGTACCTTATATATATAATGAGAATGTTACCTCCTTTTTCCCTTCACTCCAGCTGCAGGTTGAACAGTTTGACAACCCAAAGGCCGTCGCTATGTACGTATCTAGAGAAATAGATAGCAGGTTCCCATCACCAGGGCTCGACAAATGCACTCGCCCGATCGATATAGGCCAGTGCATTTTGGCTGCTGTTGAGTACTTACCTGCGGCGGTGTCTCCCGGCCTTCTCCATCTTCGTGTGCAAATGTATTTTTTTCTCCTGCAGCTCTAGTCAAAATGGCCACGTGGGGTCAAATTACGTCGCCTTGCCATGACAACGGAACGCTACGTTGAGTTGTGATGTCACACGGCGTGGCCATTTTAACTGGAGCTGCAGGAGAAAAAGATAAATTTGCAGGGGAGAAGACAGAGAAGGCCGCACCACGCCGTCGGACCCAGCCGCATGTAAGTGTTGTGAGGGGGACGGGGGTGTTTTGGGGGGTGAGAGAGTGTTTTTGGGGGCGGGTGACTTGGGGGTGGGGGGGAGAGGTGAGTGGGTTTTTGCTCAGTTTGTCAGGCCCTGCCCATCACTATGTACAAATTGGGGGTGGGGAGGAGGAAATCTCATGGAGGTAGACAACATGTGTGTGTCGCCAACACAATAGGTAAGAATACAAAGTGCAAAACGGGCAAACCCCCCAGAAATAGGTAAAGTAGCGCTCTACTCACAGCTGTCTTATAGACACAATTCTCCTTTATATCAGGATCAGTGGAGAGTTCAACGTTTCGGGTTCAGGTTTCTTCACCTGATGAAAGGTCCATGTTGGACCTGACACATTGTTCCCTCCACTGTCCCTGGAATAAATGAGAGCCCTACTCTACCTTTTTCTTGAGAGTTTTCTCCCTCTTTTCACTCAGTCGGTTCCCATCACCACAAACACTGCACCCATTCCAGCTCTTCTAAATAGCATTTAGGTAATGGGGTGTCACTTATTACTGCTTTATATTGATGTATGTTCATTTTCAGAAGGGATAGGAGGCCAGGGCTGAAGTTAAAGTACTAACTTTAGGAGGATATAAGGGAAACAGATTCCTCATTGTATGTTATTAGTCGATAGCTTCCAATAAGCCTCTCTGGCACCGCCCAGAGCTGACCTGTGCCCTTTCTATCCAGCAGGAGAATGAAAAAAAGGCTGATTGACTTTAGCAAACACTGCAAGACCACCTTTTTCCTGGCATTAAATAGAGTGAGGTCAGCAGCAGCTTGGATTCGGCTAATCGCTAAAGAATTAAGAGACAAAATGCGAAACATCAAAAGAAAGTGAAAGAAATTAAATGAAAGACTTTACATTGAAAAAACAAAAAGAAGAAAAAAAGTAAAAAAATATAAAACCCTGTACATTGAAAAAAGAAAAAGAAAAAAAAAGTAAAAAAATATAAAACCCTGTACATTGAAAAAATAAAAATAAAAAAAAAGTAAAAAAATATAAAACCCTATTACATTGAAAAAATAAAAATAAAAAAAAAGTAAAAAAATATAAAAACCCATTACGTTGGAAAAAAAAATAAAAAAAAGTTAAAAATATTGAAAAAATATATGTAAGGGGACCGCCAAGGTTAGCTCTGAAGGAATAGCATGCTGCCATTGGAGAGTATGCCACTCATCGCTGGTCTATAGTGGCTCATCATACTATGAAAACTAGCGGGAATATTTCCCCTGTCCTATTCCACTGAACGGGCTGGATATAGAGAGAGATTAGATATATCGCGGGAATCCAGTCAAAAGAAATAATCTTCATTTCTATTCATTGGACATTCTTCTGTTCTACACATATTGGAAACCACCAATGTCCCACATCGCATACATTTACTGCTCCTGCTTCGAACCTTTTGGCCACCCAAGATTAAATTGGATCCCGTAACATTAAGGGTCTCCTCTCAGGTTACCCCGTGAGCTGCCCTGATATTTTGTAATTGACATCTCATCTTTATTGCTTGCTCCTGAGTCTTAACATCTATTACATGCATACCCTGTTTTACTATAGAAAAAAGGGTTGTATCGTGCGCAACTAAAAAACATCAATACATTCTGTGATATTAAATAGATAAACGAATACCCATTGTGATATTATTCACCACATAGTGTTTAACATACAAAAGCTTGTGTATATATTAGGAGAATATGCTGGCGTCTGCTGCTGTTGATATTAGGGTGGCTCAGCACCCCTATACTACCTAAAGACTTAGTCCCATTTATTTGGGCACCACTGAAGCTTTCTTCCCGGATATATGAATAACCAGCGCGATAAGTGTACTTCCGCTATTCCGATCGCCATTGCTGGGCGTGTCGAAGGCGAGATCCCTGACCCGCTGTGTATACGAATTATACCTAGTAAGCACAGATTTAGGCAGTATATTACTGATTGTTTACATGTCACGTTGACCCCTGTGACGTCATCTCCTGACGCCCGATCTACAGGCTGTTACGTCGATCGATACATACGCTGACAGGGAGATGTGAGGAGGGTCCGTGCCCACTTATGTACATGGACATTGTTTCCCCATTGTAAGAGACTGTTACCACTACGGAGAGGAACTGAGTTCAAGGAGACTAACCACCAAGGAGGCTGAACGGTGGTATTACACGAGAGGCCTCCTACTTACCTGAGGAGCATCCCATGGTTCCAGAAGCCGGGGACTGCTATACCGAGGACAGAGAGAGTGCGATTTATCCAGTTCTGTTCCAATGTGTGATATCCCGTGTCTTGGAACACGGAATGCTCGTTTTTTAATTCTTTGATGTACGCTGAACTATTACCCTATAAATATATTTGTATTATTTTTACATACTTCACGATTGTGTTTTGCGCAGTTTTTTGTGTTATACCCCGTTTTACGTACACCTGTTTTACGTACATTTATTTTTAATTGCACTATACCCCTGTGTACGTATGCGTGCTTCGCGAGTACGGACACCAGGGGGCGGCGCGCGCACCTCAACATTACTTCAACCTCCTTCAATCTTGTCCCTAATGGAGCGGGAGTGCAGGGGGGAGGGGGAACAGGGACAGGTGGGAGGGGGAGGTCCGGGGGAACGGGGAGATCAGGCACCGCCATCAATCAGCGGCTATACAGTACTGTCCCGCGTGCGCACCTCTCACCTCCTTGCTTGCTCCCATTCGTTGCGCTGAGGCTGCCCCTACAGACCGCCGTAGTTGTGACTCACCAATTCACTTCAGCCAATAGGGAAACAGCAGTTCGCGCATGCGCCTTTCGGCCCCTCCTAAACCGGTTCCCTACCTGTACTGGAGCTCTGATCAAGCGGGGAAACTACATGTACAGCACACAGAGGCTGTGAATTTCATCACTGTGTAAGCCAAGCTGGTCAAGGACCTGAGTACAGCATTGTAAGACACCAAAGTCACAAATCAAAGTCACAAAAATATATCAAAGTCAGTCAAATAAATGCACCTCACCTTTCTTCTGTTTTGGTAAGCACAATCAGGATTTACAACACCTGATAATTCCACCTGGGCTGCAAGCTGTAATCAGGTTTATTTCCCTGTGTAGTATATTTTATTCCACGTAATGGCAGATAAAAAGAAAACTCGTAAATCGATATAATTAAAAACCTTTTAATCACACATGTAGTAAAACCATGTTTGAATAGAGGGGGATGGTAAAAAGTCCAAGGCCAATCCCTACTAACAGACCAAGAGAATCTTCCAAAATATACACACGGAAGATAGTGTAAATGACAGTACATCACCTAGATGTGGATACGTAGACTGCAAGAGTCACCGTGTACATCCTCAGACTTGGAAACCTGTCCTGTCCACAGTGTTCCTATTTACAGAAAAACCGTCAACCTCAAGAAATAAGGCTGATGGTACAGAATCTGAGGGGGTGATAAAAGAGCAGTCAATACACTGCCGACACGCTTTATTGCGCATCGGCCAGATCCGCAAGCCGGGAGATTTCCCGGCTTGCTAGTGGCCGCCCCTCGGCGTGCCGCGCGTCATAGACGAGCGGTCACGCGTCTTCGGGAGCGTGCGCCCCCTGGGAGCCCTGGTGTCCCGCGATCGCGGGACAGCGGCAGGGGGTTCCGGGGGACCCGGCGGACCCGGCAGCGGTAGGGAGAGCGCCCCGATCGGAGGGCGCTCTTCCGCTGCTTCGGCGCGCGCCCGTCACTCTCGGGCGCGCGCCAGGCTACTGCTGCGGCCAAGAACGGGCAAATGCTCGAATAAACTGTGCCGCAGCAGTATTATAATGTATAGAGTACATAGTTTGTGGCACACGCAGCCACAATAGCCTAGGTGCACCTGAAACTGAATTAGATAGTGATAAAGTAGAAAAACTTCAGTCACTCCACAGGACTACAAAATAGTAATTTATTTAATCAACGTTTTGGCTTATACGGCTTGAGAAAGGCTTATCTATAAACCGAAAGGTTCATTAAATAAATTACTATTTTGCCTTTTTTTTCCCCCAAGTCGTGTGCGTGCTTGAATTTTTTCTACTTTTTGACTATCCAATTCTAGGAGATCAGTTACTTCAAGTTTTAAAACCACTAGTTTTTCCTAGGCACAATTCTGCCATAATCAACTTTGAACTAAACACATCATATGGAAGTGTGGATCATAGTGACAAAAATGCCCAACGCTGCATCCAATGTGACAAAATACACACTGCAATGCTTCAGTGCTGATATCCTCATGAATAAGGGCCATTTAGTTAAACCCTTTGACCAACGCATTATAAGCCATTATACGGTCATAAAGTATACCTATAGAGTATCAGTAAACCACATGAAGGTATAATGTATATCATACAGGTTAAATGTGTTGATATACCTTTATGGAGGAGATGAGTAAAGTATTCAGCAGGTGTGTTTTCATTTGCATAACCATCTAGTACCTCCTATCAGATTCTTGATATCGCTATATAGGTGTCACTGATTGACTAGACCAGTCATTCTTTGACAAAGTCCTATTGGTGGACGAAAGGCGTCAGAGTTGCCTTGTGGCAGAAGGTTTTTGTCATGCACCGAATAAACAGCCAATTCTCCTGATTGTGTTTGGACTTCCTTAATTGTACCCCCACGGTGAACTGTGAACCGCCGGATAGCTCTCCTTTTTACTTACCATATGTATATGTCCTTGTAAGAGACGTGTGCAGAGGTAAGCAATGGAGACAGTATTTAAGATGAAATTAATATTAGGCTTTATTGCCTGTTCCTTTATATAGCACAGCAAACACAAATATACAAAAACAACAAACACATATCCCTGTGTAAGGGCTAACTCACTTCCCCAGTCCCTTTCTGCAGGGCTGGGGGGATAATCCCATTACCAGCCTATTCCCCAAAGTCTCAGGGGGTACCTTATAGCAGGTGGTCCTTCATGTCAGTCTCTGGTAGGTTCCTGGGTCCCCTGTGTCCAGAAATATGGGTATCTGGGTGTCTGCAAAGCCTTTCTGCGCAAGACCTCTTTCCTCTCGTCAGCACCCCTGTGTACCGAGGAAAAAAATCTCTCTCCTGTTGAGAAACAGGAGGCTTTTCTTTACAGACTTAATTGGCCAGGTGGAGTCTGGTTAATTGCCTGCTGCACTTAACCAGATCCCTGCTTGATTTTACAGAGTTTCTTCAACAGGGATACGTCCCTGTTACAGTCCTCCTTTGTGTCTCTTTATTTTATCCATTACTCTAATAAAGGTAAAGTTTTATATACACTCATTTTACAAGGCAATATCACCGTTTTCTTTCCCCTTCCTTCTGGTCATACCATGTCACCTCCATTGCTACCACCATCTTAGTTGCCTCGTCTCAAGGGTTATTAGCCCCCAACTAAGGCTGAGTCCCCGCTAGCGCTGAGCGGGCGGCGCTTGCCGCGATTACTTACATATATAGATATATGTAAGTCCCCGCTCACGCGGTGCGTGCACGCTCGTGCGCAGGCATACACGCTCGGCGCTTATGTAAACAAAAAAAATGACTTTCTAGTGCACTCAACTACCCGCAATGCCCACCCTCCGCGCGCGCGTAAATGCCAGGACACCCGGTGCTCAGCGCCAGCGGGGACTCAGCCTTAGATATATAGTGACCCTCCCGTTAGAGGCTGTGCACTGAATAAGGCTCCCCCACACTGTGGATATTTTGTGTTCTCTCACCTCCTCCTAATACACAGACATCAGGGATACATCATTCTCATCTGCTCCTAATACACAGACATCAGGGATACATAATTCTCACCTCCTCCTAATACACAGACATCAGGGATACATCATTCTCACCTCCTCCTAATACACAGACATCAGGGATACATAATTCTCACCTCCTCCTAATACACAGACATCAGGGACACATAATTCTCACCTCCTCCTAATACACAGACATCAGGGATACATCATTCTCACCTTCTCCTAATACACAGATATCAGGGATACATAATTCTCACCTCCTCCTAATACACAGACATCAGGGATGAATGCCTTGTGTTATACCCGCAATGTGTCCATTTTGACAGTAGATATAAGCCTAGCTAATACCTTTAGAAATCTAACCATTGACCCATCTGTTTACGATCCTAAGCAGTAACTTCCATCTAATGATAGAAATCCTTCTCTGCTTCGAGAGATGAAAGGCTATCTCGGCCAAAGTGCTTATGAAAAGAGTCTGTTTTGTGGGAAGCCCTCTAATAATACTCAGCCCTTGGCTAAGAGCCCCTGAAATTTTTTTATTAGAAGGTCCTGACACTTTTCCTGTGGTATGCGATCCTTATTAATTGGCCTCGTCATATAAGCCGCCTGCGCTTCACATAAATAGCTTGGGACAATTTCCGGATTGTAATTATTGGATTAGAAGACCCCGAATTCCCCCTCCATAGAGGACTCAATCAGTCTCCACTGCTGAGCCATGACAACATGGCCACATTGTGTATTGTTAAACTGACATTGCTTTATCCAACCAGTGATGATTGTAGATTTCTGTGCGCAGGACAATTTTCGAGAACCAACAGACTTCAATTTGCAAACAATGTCAATCCGGGAGTAGGAAGGGGGAAATATACGTAAATTCATCCCTTTCTTTGGGATAGAGTTCTCTCCAGACATCAGACACCCGCTGGTCATTCATGAACCCTGACAGGAGTTTATCCTCCAGTGAGGGAGTCTGATGAGGACGGCTAATCCGAACGATCGTTCCATTCTAGGTTACATGACCCAAGCTGAGTTGCCCTCCCAGGATAGAAATAAAGCTTTTTTATGATTGTATCTATCCGGCCATGAGTTTTATTTGAATATTGGGGCTGCTTAGCAGATTGCGGTCCTATACGTTTGCTAGGTCACCGGGACAACAAGAGTCATTTCCATCCTATCTTTGTTGTTCGTTCTATTAAAATGGATTTGGCGTTTGAACAGTAAATGACCAACCCCCTCTTTTTCATTTTCCACACCCTATGCTATGTTAAAACCTGCGGTAACTTCTTAGTGGAGGTGAAAGAGGTGGTTACTTTACACGTAAGTGGTTTTCCCTGTGTAAATAAAAAGGACTTAGTCGGCCTCCCAGTCTAGTTAGAGAAAGCCATTAGTTATTAAATCCTTTAATGGGATTGTGGGAGATAGGTTTCAGGATTGACATTATGGTATATTCAGTGACCAGTGAAAGCTGTGGCTACAGGTGGTCAGTGTGGGTGGCTGGGGAGGCTCAGGTATGGTAGTGCAGATGGCCAGAGTGGGAACTGTGGGCCCAGCAGAGAGAGACACATACAGGAAAGAGGGGGGGAAGGGAAAAACAAGGGATAAAGTAGGTTAAAAAAACCAAAAAGGACTGAGGTCATAGAAAAGAACCAAGCGTACGAAAACCATGTCAAGGGGGGAATACAACATGGGAAATGCGTGGGGTTGTTGCCTCGAATCCGGCTTGGGGTGCAACCTGGCACAACATATTAATAATGGTAAATAACAATAGATAACAGAATGTAACAACAAATTGTAGTGGCATTGCAGCTCTAATTCAACCCGTGAGGTGAGAAGTACATGGCACTGAGACATATTTATAGCCTCAGGACTGGTATGAGGTGGCATAAGGCATGAACCTCGAACATACTACTCTAAAGGAATGGGTGTGGGGCACAGGTCGGGAACAAGGTAGAGACAGGGTGCAAGCAACAGGGTTAAGCCCGCTGTACCAAAGTCACTCAGGTGCTCCTGCTCTGAGCTTATGTGCCCCTGGAATTTAAACACCTGCAGAGACCGTGGATGGACCCCGCCCCTCCCCATGGTCAGAGGAGAGATATTGGCCATTTTGTGAATGAGCTCCACCGCTACAGTCACTCTTGGCAGTAAGCCTATGCGTGGGCACGGACCTCTGACCCGGCTCATACCTCTAGTATTGAAGTCCTCCAGATCGGGAAACAAGAAGAGGGGGGGGGGGGAGGGTTGCGCAAACGCACCGCCGTAGCTTCAATGGCCCCCCGTACCGCCATAGTTTGCCCTTGCAGGCTCCTTGGTGTGCGCCCCACTCTGATCTAGGTGGAAGCCACATGTGGCTCACCATGTAAGTCCAGGGGTAGCCATAGGACCGCTAGGGCGAAGACCAAACCCCACCAGGAATCGAGAGGTGTCCACCAGATCTCTGATAGAAGTTGATCTACTGTCTTTCATCCACCAACCTGGGAAGCCCCATTTGTAGCGGACTCCTCCACCGTGAAGCACCTCTGTGACCGGTCTCATGTTGTGTCTTTTTTGAAGAGTGACAGATTACCTTTAAAGTCCAGTGTAACAGGGACTTATCCCTGCTTAAGAGAAACTACCTCTAGTGTTCTGAAAATCCAGCAGAGCTGGTTAATTGCAGCTAGTCATTACCAAGTTCTACCTGGTGGGTAAGCCAGTAGGAAAAAAAAAACCTCTTGGGACGAGAGAGAGAGAGATTTTCCTCACACATACCAAACAGTGCCTGACATGAGGATAGTGATCTTGAATGCACAGTAGGACTTTGTATTGACACAAGACCAAGTTTATCCCGATCTCTTTTCCTGGATGCATTGGGACCCAGGAACCTGGCCAAGGTGGACCCTCTCCATCACACCGACACTGAACACCTAGGGTTGCCAGGAGTCCAATATTTAACCGGTATTTGGTTACTCTGTCCGGTAAAAAATGAGAGATAATACCCGACGTGTATATGTGCGGGGGGTGGGGGAGGGGGGAAGGGAGAGGGTACATGTATATGTGCGGGGGGGGGGCGGACATGTGTGTGTCCGGCATTACCTCTCCGAACTTAGTAACTAATTGCGGGATTTCCCGAGAAGTGAATTAGAGCAGGGCTGCTTGCTACTATGGGCTGGGCACTTCCTCCAGCCTATTGGCTTGGATGACCAAAACAACAGCCATCAGTATGAGGTGTTGAGGATCCTGATGGGGTGCCAAAAAGCAGAGAAAAGCAGAGAGAGCAGAGAAAAGAGGTGAAGACTTGTGTTCTGTTTTTTTCCTGGTGTGTTGTGTGTGTCTTTTCTCTGGCTTTGTCCTGTTGGGGTGATAATGACGGTGCGGGTGTTTGGGTTGACTCGAGAGTGCCGACGAGAATGAGGGGGGGGGGGTTTGAGAGAGGCCAAAGGGAGGGGGGTGGTGTGTTTGAGGCGTGACACAGGGAGTTTGGATGGTGTATTGATGAGAGGGACCAAGGGAGGGGGGGTTGAGAGAGGACGAAAGGAGGGGGGGGTTGAGGGAGGATGAGGGCAACACCACACACCCACATCACAACACACCACACACCACCGGCACACACACATCACACACCCACCACCACAGAGACCACACACACACACACACACACACACACACAATGCACCACACACACCCACACTAGGAAGTCCCATTTTTGGGACGAAAGTTGGTTCGTTTCCTTTAATGAACTAAAGATAATTTTCTGATACCTATTTAGTGCTGTTGCCTTCTTACCACCTCTTTGCTGATAACGTATGTTATTTATCTTTATGGTACAAGCACCAGCTCATTACTGTACTACTACAGGAGTACCGGACAACCTTCATTTGATACAGAATAATAATAGCATGTCTTGTATAGTGCTGCTAGTTTTACGTAGCGCGTTAGAGAGAGACATTGCGGCCAGTCCCCGCCCCCAGAGCTTACAATCTATGTGTTTGGTGCTGAGGCCAGTGGAGATAAAGTGACTTGCCCAAGTCACAAGGAGCCGACACCCCAGTGAATTGCACCAAGTTCCCCTGATTCACACCAGTGCCAGTCAGTGTCTTTACTCACTGATCCGCTCCTTGCAAACACATGCCACACCAAACACGCGCACAAACGCGCACACCATGCAGACAACGCCCAAATTTGACACACTCACACGCACACAATACCCCCACCCAACTCCGCCGAATTTCAGAACATTCCCCCAAACCCCCCCCAATCCAGTTTAAAAAAGGAAAAGGCTCATAGGCATCTGAGGACGCCAGGGTTCGTGATCCGCAAACCGGCAGCGGTTGGCCAGAGTTGCCGTGGAGGAAGGTTTGTCTCGCACCGAATAGCCGGCACTCTCAGCAGCAGTTTCGGGCTAACCTTAATCGCTACCCCCCGGCTGTAATGTGACCGCCGACTGCTTCCACTGTTTTTATTACATGGGATGTATATGTCCTTGTAAGAGAGTGTGCAGAGGTGCAATAGGACAGTATTTAAGTGAAATTAATATTAGGCTTTATCATATCAGCAACACAAACAAAACAAAAACACAATCCCTGTGTAAGGGCTAACTCACTCCCGCCCATCCCTTTCTGCAGGGCTGGGGGGATAATCCCATTACAGCCTATTCCCCAAAGTCTCAGGGGGTACCTTAAGCAGTGGTCCTTCATGTCAGTCTCTGGTAGGTTCCTGGGTCCCCTGTGTCCAGATATGGGTTCTGGGTTCTGGTCGCAAAGCCCTTTCTGCGCAAGACCTCTTCCTCTCGTCACACCCTTGTGTACGAGGAAAAATCTCTCTCTGTTGAGAAACAGGAGGCTTTTCTTTACAGACTTAATTGGCCAGGGGGAGTCTGGTTAATTGCCTGCTGCACTTAACCAGATCCCTGCTTGATTTTAAGAGTTTCTTCAACAGGGATACGTCCCTGTTACAGTCTCCTTTGTGTTCTTTTATTTATATCCATTCTCTAATAAAGGTAAAGTTTATATACACATCATTTTACAAGGCAATATCACCGTTTTCTTTCCCCTTTCCTTCTGGTCATACCATGTCACCTCCATTGCTACCACCATCTTATTTGCCTCTCTCAAGGTATTAGCCCCCACTAAGGCTGAGTCCCCCTAGCGCTGAGCGGGCGGCGCTTCCGCGATTACTTACATATATAGATATATGTAAGTCCCCGCTCACGCGGTGCATGCCGCTCGTGCGCAGGCAATACACGCTCGGCGCTTATGTAAACAAAAATGACTTTCTAGTGCACTCAACTACCCGCTGCCCACCCCCCCGCGCGCGCGTAATGCCAGGACACCCGGTGCTCAGCCCAGCGGGGACTCAGCCTTAGATATATAGTGACCCTCCCGTTAGAGGCTGTGCGCTGAATAAGGCTCCCCCACACTGTGGATACTTTGTGTTCTCTCTGTTCCCTTAGGTGCACCTCTAAGGCCACCTTTATATTGGTTATGTGCTGTAGCGGGTGGGCACCTTAAAGTTTTATATATATTTGCACGGGGTGTAGACATGACCAGCAAGTGATGTCTTCAAACATGATCACACACACTCCCAGCTCAGTGTTGTTGATGGCCACATTTCGGTGATCAACTCCCTGGCAACAGCTTCATGCAAGCTCATTCTTGTCCAGTATCCTAGGTTAGAGGTAAGGGAGATGTTCTCACCAGCAACAAGAAAGGGGGGGCATTTACAGTAGGGCAGAAGACAGATGTGGGATTCATTACCCCATGGGATACTGTGAGGCCGAGATACAATAGATTTGTTCAAAAAAAAGGTTTGGAACATCTTGTATATAGTAACATGT
>CM071574.1:66990500-67043655 GCA_036426205.1 Ascaphus truei
TGGTTTAGACTTATTTTTTATATAGTATTACCAAGGGGATAACATGATAAGTGGCTTTTCTAACATGTTTTAAAGAGCTGCCCATTTTTCTCTAAATTTTTCCACTGCAACAAACATATCCCAGCAGTGTTCAGAGTTTAACCTTGGCAGGGGGGTCCCCTACACTGTCGCTGTCACTAACTGTCATTCATAATCCCGATATGTCCTCCCAGGACAGGATGGGGGGCAAAAACAACGATTCTCTCGAAAAATGTGAGACTTTTCAAAGCTGACAAACTTGTATATTTTTTTGTTCTTATTTTTCAATGTAAGGGGACCTCTAACTCTTCTGGCGTTAGCTGGGTGTTACCCCTAGCGGATGCTTGCGATTGATGCCTGAGGGCGGGGGGGGGGGATAAGCCCGTTTGTGCGGGTTAAGCAGGGGGGGGGGGAGGGGGAAAGAGAGGGGCGGGAAAAGAGTGAAAAAAAAAGAAGGGAGGGGAGGGGGGGGGGACAAGGGTAAGGGTCTCGGGGGTTTTGAGTTGTTTATGACTTTTTTTTAATTTTTATTTTGTCAATGTAAGGGGGTTTTTATATTTATTTTGTTACTTGTTTTTTTTGCTTTTTTATTTTTCAATGTAATGGGTTTTATATTTTTTACTTTTTTTTATTATTTTGTCACATGTAATATGGGGTTTTATATTTTTTTTAATTTTTTTTATTTTTATTGTTTTCAATGGATGGAGGTTTATATTTTTTTAAGTTTTTTCTTCTTTTTGTTTTTTCAATTTGTTAAAGAGTCTTTCATTTCATTCTTTCACTTTCTTTTGATGTTTCCCATGTTGTCTCTTAATTATTTAGCGGTGTGCCGCCGGGTTCCGAGGCTGCTTGCTGACCTCACTCTATTTTAAGCCAGGAAATTAGAGTGTTGTGGTCAGCCAGTTTTTCTAAGGTCACTCAGAGCACCTTTTTCAGTGTCTCCTGCCTGGATTATGATTAGAAAGGCACAGGTCAGCCTGGGCGGTGTAAATGTGTATTGAGCGCGCTGTTTGTCTTACAAAAGACACAGCAAAAACTATCAAGGCATAAAAGAGTTGTTGTGTTGTTTTCTTTTTGTACCCCGACGCTCCACCAATACTCCCGTGATCAGCGGGGCATAAATCAGCAATACAAAACACAAAAATAGGAGGAAGAGCGCGATTATGAAAATGAAAATGGAAATGAAACCAGAAGAAACCAGAATATGACATATTATATTATTTTATAATGAAAAAGCATTCATCACCAAAACATAACATAATACAGTACTATAATAATGCAGGATGTATAGAAAAAAACAGACCTAGGCTAGATTCCCTTTGTGCTCCGCGTGGCAAAATAGGGCTCCACCAGTACCACAAATGAATGTCGTCACGGACAGTGAGGTCGCTGGTTGCGTTATGACACACACCATTGGTGGAGCCCTATTATTTGCCACGAGGAGCACAAAGGGGAAAATTCTAGGTGCCTAGGTCTGTTTTCTAAAACATCTGGCATTCCTAGCACCTCTCCTTACCTGTCACCAATTCTAGGGTGTGCATTGGGTGTTTTCATCCATATTACTGTGTGGCTAGGGCTCGTGCATCATTTAGGTGTGTCAATTAGACACCGGTGGTATATTATTATATTACTGTATTATGTGTATTTTTTGTATGATGAATGATTTTTCATGATAAAATAATATATGTATTAATTCTGGTTTCTTCTGGTTTCATTTTCATGCGCTCCTATTTTTGTTTTTTGTATTGCTGATTATGCCCCGCTGATCACGGGAGATTGGGAGCTGCGGGGTGACACCGGGTAGCCGTGAGAGGGGGGTCGTTTGGAGAGACAGCGCGCTCAATACAAATTTACCGCCCAGAGCTGACCTGTGCCCTTTCTATCCAGCAGGAGAATGAAAAAGAGGCTGATTGACCTTAGAAAAACTGGCATGACCACCTATTTCCTGGCATTAAATAGAGTGAGGTCAGCAGCAGCTCGGACTCGGCAAACCGCTAAAGAATTAAGAGACAAAATGGGAAACATCAAAAGAAAGTGAAAGAAATGAAATGAAAGACTTTACATTGAAAAAACAAAAAGAAGAAAAAAAGTTAAAAAATATAAAACCCCATTACATTGAAAAAATAAAAATAAAAAAAAAGTAAAAAAAATATAAAACCCTATTACATTGAAAAAATAAAAATAAAAAAAAAGTAAAAAAAATATAAAACCCATTACATTGAAAAAATAATCGGACCCAGCCGCATGTAAGTGTTGTGAGGGGGACGGGGGTGTTTTGGGGGGTGAGGGAGTGTTTTGGGGGGCGGGTGACTTGTGGGTGGGGGGGGGGGGCGAGTGGGTTTTTGCTCAGTTTGTCGGGCCCTGCCCATCACTATGTACAAATTGGGGGTGGGGAGGAGGAAATCTCATGGAGGTAGACAACATGTGTGTGTCGCCAACACAATAGGTAAGAATACAAAGTGCAAAACGGGCAAACCCCCCAGAAATAGGTAAAGTAGCGCTCTACTCACAGCTGTCTTATAGACACAATTCTCCTTTATATCAGGATCAGTGGAGAGTCCAACGTTTCGGGTTCAGGTTTCTTCACCTGATGAAAGGTCCATGTTGGACCTGACACATTGTTCTCTCCACTGTCCCTGGAATAAATGAGAGCCCTACTCTACCTTTTTCTTGAGAGTTTTCTCCCTCTTTTCACTCAGTCGGTTCCCATCACCACAAACACTGCACCCATTCCAGCTCTTCTAAATAGCATTTAGGGAATGGGGTGTCACTTATTACTGCTTTATATTGCTGTATGTTCATTTTCAGAAGGGATAGGAGGCCAGGGCTGAAGTTAAAGTACTAACTTTAGGAGGATATAAGGGAAACAGATTCCTCATTGTATGTTATTAGTCGATAGCTTCCAATAAGCCTCTCTGGCACCGCCCAGAGCTGACCTGTGCCCTTTCTATCCCGCAGGAGAATGAAAAAGAGGCTGATTGACCTTAGCAAACACTGCAAGACCACCTTTTTCCTGGCATTAAAAAGAATGAGGTCAGCAGCAGCTCGGATTCGGCTAATCGCTAAAGAATTAAGAGACAAAATGGGAAACATCAAAAGAAAGTGAAAGAAATGAAATGAAAGACTTTACATTGAAAAAACAAAAAGAAGAAAAAAAGTTAAAAAAAATATAAAAGCCCATTACATTGAAAAAATAAAAATAAAAAAAAAGTAAAAAAATATAAAACCCATTACGTTGAAAAAATTAAAATAAAAAAAAAGTAAAAAAATATAAAACCCATTACGTTGAAAAAATAAAAATAAAAAAAAAGTTAAAAAATATAAAACCCCATTACGTTGAAAAAATAAAAATAAAAAAAAAGTAAAAAAATATAAAACACATTACGTTGAAAAAATAAAAATAAAAAAAAAAGTTAAAAAATATAAAACCCATTACATTGAAAAAATAAAAATAAAAAAAAAGTAAAAAAATATAAAACCTATTACATTGAAAAAATAAAAATAAAAAAAAAAGTTAAAAATATTGAAAAAATATATATACCCCCCTCCCCCCCTTTACATTGAAAAAATAAAGACAAAAAAAATTATACAGTGTTTTGCCCATCCTGGGACAGTATCGGGATATGAGTGCCAGGGAGTGACAGTGACAGTGTAAGGGGACCGCCAATGTTAACTCTGAAGGGATAGCATGCTGCCATTGGAGAGTATGCCACTCATCGCTGGTCTATAGTGGCTCATCTTACTATGAAAACTAGCGGGATTATTTCCCCTGTCCTATTCCACTGAACGGGCTGGATATAGAGAGAGATGAGATATATCGCGGGAATCAAGTCAAAAGAAATAATCTTCATTTCTATTCATTGGACATTCTTCTGTTCTACACATATTGGAAACCACCAATGTCCCACATCGCATACATTTACTGCTCCTGCTTCGAACCTTTTGGCCACCCGAGATTAAATTGGATCCTGTAACATTAAGGGTCTCCTCTCAGGTTACCCCGTGAGCTGCCCTGATATTTTGTAATTGACATCTCATCTTTATTGCTTGCTCCTGAGTCTTAACATCTATTACATGCATACCCTGTTTTACTATATAAAAAAGGGTTGTATCGTGCGCAACTAAAAAACATCAATACATTCTGTGATATTAAATAGATAAACGAATACCCATTGTGATATTATTCACCACATAATGTTTAACATACAAAAGCTTGTGTATATATTAGGAGAATATGCTGGCGTCTGCTGCTGTTGATATTAGGGTGGCTCAGCACCCCTATACTACCTAAAGGCTTAGTCCCATTTATTTGGGCACCACTGAAGCTTTCTTCCCGGATATATGAATAACCAGCGCGATAAGTGTACTTCCGCTATTCCGATCGCCATTGCTGGGCGTGTCGAAGGCGAGATCCCTGACCCGCTGTGTATACGAATTATACCTAGTAAGCACAGATTTAGGCAGTATATTACTGATTATATTTTATTCCACGTAATGGCAGATAAAAAGAAAACTCGTAAATCGGTTACTTTAGATATGAAGCTTAAAATGATTAAACTGTATGATGAAAGTGTTTCTCAAGCTGAGATCGGCTGAAGGCTTCACTCGTACGACAATTAATACTGTCATGAAGAGTAAAGACAAAATTATTGCAGAAATTACGAGTGCTACGCCAATTAACACAACAATTAGAAAAAGGGATAGCGTTGTTGCAGGCATGGAGAGACTCTTAATAATTTGGATAGAAAATCAGACTGCACGCAATGTTCCTATAAACCAGGCAATTATTCAAAGTAAAGCCTTAGGCCTATTCAATGACCTGAAGGCTAAGAAAGGTGAGGCAGCGAAGGACGCAGAATTTGTTGCGAGCCACGGATGGTTGATAGGTTCAAGAAGAGGTCTAACATACATAACATCTAAGTGCAAGGAGAGGCAGCGGCTGCAGATACCGAGGCGGCAGAAAGCTATCCACGCGGCCGTGCCAGAATAATTGACGACGAAGGCTACCTAAAGGATAACATTTTTTATGTGGATGAGACTGGTCTGTTCTGGAAAAAGATGCCTGCAAGAACCTTCATCGCAAGAGAGGAGAAAACAATGCCTGGCTACAAGGCAGCTAAAGATAGAATAACCCTTCCGTTAGGTGGCAATGCTTCTGGTACCTTAAAGCTAAAGCCTATGCTAATTTATCGTTGGCAAAACCCTAGAGCTTTAAAGAACTATGTTAAAAGTAGACTTCTAGTGCATTGAAAGTCTAATAGAAAAGCATGGGTGACTGCAGCACTTTTCGAAGACTGGTTTGACACCTGCTTTGTACCCCAGATAAAAGCCTATTGCAAGGACAACAATATCCCTTTCAGAATTTTGCTCCTTGTAGACAATGCTCCTGGCCACCCTCGATCGTTAAATGAGCTGAACCCCAACATTCGAGTGGAATTCCTACCACCGAACAGCACCTCACTACTGCAGCCCATGGATCAATGTGTCATAGCCCCCTTCAAGCTGAACTACTTAAAAAGAACATTCAGTAAGTGTATTGCTGCAATAGACAGTGAAGAGGGAACAGGGCAAGAAGTCCTAAAGAAATTCTGGAAAAGCTACAATATCTTGGATTGCATCAAAACCGTAAGAGATGCTTGGAAAGACATAAAGGAAACAACAATGAAAGGGGCCTGGAAAAAAATTATGCCGCACTTAGGTGATGATTTTGAAGGCTTTGAAGATTCTGATTCTGAAGATACGGTTACAGAAAATATTGTAGAGATGGCAGGGCAGTTAGAGCTGGAAGTGGAGGCAGAATATGTTGCTGAACTTCTGGCGTCCCATTCTGAGCCCCTCAGCAATGAAGATCTTCTGGAACTTGAAGAGGAGAGAGAAGAAGATGATGTGCAGGATGTGGTTGAGACCATCGAACAGACTGAAGGCCTAACTTCAAAAATTCTATTCAAAGCTTTCCGTCATCTTGATAGCGCCATGGCTCTTTTTGAAAAGCATGACAGGGACTTTGAAAGAAGTTCCAAAGTCAATGCAATCATTTCTGGGGGCTATGCCGGTTACAAAGAAATCTACAGAGAAAAGAAAAGCTACACTTCAAACCTCCTTAGACTCCTACTTTCCTAAAAGGTCAGCAGCAGCCAGTCAATCCCCCAGACCATCAACATCCACTGAAAGTCCACCTCGAGCATCGACATCAGCCCCAAGCCCTACTCCTACTATATTTGTACTTCAAGTAGTCCATCCAAATCGCCCGCAAGAAAGCGTCTAGCCCTTGATGACGAGAGAGAGAGAGAGAGAGAGAGAGAGAGAGAGAGAGAGAGAGAGAGAGAGAGAGAAGGAGAGAGGAGAGAGAGAGAGAGAGAGAGTTGCTGCTGCCAAGGATCATATGGTTTGACTTTCTGTTGTTTGCTGTTCACTGGATTGGAACTCTTGCTGGTTCTGGACTCTACTCTAGCTACTTTGAGCTGTTGCTCTGTTTTGCTGTGCATCACATTATCTTTGATTGTGGGATTTGGCTGATTATTGGTTGGGGAAAGAGGGATACGGGAAGTACCTTATGTTCCTTCTGAACCAGAGGGAATGGGCCTGAAGAAGGGGTATTCACCTCGAAACGTTGCCCCCCTAATTTACCCTCCCCCATTGTGTTTTCCCCCCACACCCTGTCTATTGTCTCTCCCACTCCCTTTGCCTGTGTTCTTTCCCCACACCACGTATATCCTAGAGTTCTATTATCCGTTTGTGTGACATCTCTCCATTGTCTCGCTATTGTTATCTTGTGTATGTATTAAATTATTCTCATTTTTGGCTAATTTCCTGGTTGACAATTTTTTCGTTAGAGTCAGTGAGTGCTGGAACATTGGTTGATATTTGGTTACTGCTATAGGGGGAATTAGGGTCCTCCTTGTTCCTGCTACACCCGGCATTTAGTCATTTGTTATTCCAATTTTGAGTGCTGTTTATCGCTTTTTGTTTTGTGTTACAGTAAAAATACTGTACAGTACAAGATATGCCCTCTCCTTCATCCTTCCTACATCATTGTTACATCATTTTCCGTTCATCCATTTTGCATCTGCCAGCACTAGTAAGAAAAATCAGCGGACATTAAAGACTTTCTTTCAATAAAGCCTATTGTATTTATTTTGGTTACAAATGCATTGTTTACATCAGTTATGCACGTATATGATGATTGCAGTACAGTACATGCATTGTAAAGTGAAAAAAAAGGTGGTGCTTCACTTTAAGTACATTTTCGCTTTACATACATGCTCCGGTCCCATTGCGTACATTAAAGCGGGGTATGGCTGTACACTGTTACTAAATAGCTGAGTTACCTGTCTTTACTAAAGAGGATTTGTTGGGATACTGGCTCACTTTGGATGCTTTTCACACTGCCCTGTTGGGTATACGCAGAACCGTCCGTTACTACAGTATAGACACTGGTGCTAGTTCTGGGTTTTTAATTCCTGGGTTTATTCCCTGACCATCCAATGCCATTTCATCCTATTTTATGATCTGTACCTCATCAAATATGATGTATTGTTGATATGCTATACTACACAGTACATGATGGATGCCGGTTTTGCTGCGGATTTAGGGATTTTGCAGTACCAGCTGTCATACATAAAGACCCCTTCAGGCAGGGCGCCAACAGAAATCATGGGGCCCAGGACAAATGAAAGGAGCAGCCCCATCCCCCGACCCATAGCGCACCTACCACAAAAAAAATAATTAGCGCACAACTTTAACTTAACTGTTTTCTTCTTATTGTTAATACGGAAAAAACATTACAATGCAATCTGTTTATTTTAATATTTTCAACAAAAGACAAAGATACCCAATGCTACATCCAATGTGACAAAAGGCCTGGAGGGGGTTAAATATGGGCCGGGGGGGGGGTTAAGGGGATAAATATGGGCCTGGGAGCTACATACAGTATATACACATATATGCAGTGCTTGACAAATCACCCAAAAATCTACTCGCAGAACCAAAAAATCTACTCGCCATCTAGTCCCCCCCCCCCCCCCCCCCACTTTGGAATAAATTCCTAATAAGAATTGTGTGAGTGACTGGCTGACTGGCTGACTGGCTGACTGGCTGACTGGCTGGCTGGCTGAGTGACTGACTAACTGGGTGGGTGACTGACTGACTGGGTGGGTGACTGACTGACTGACTGGGTTTTTGGGTGACCTTGACTCGGTGGGTGGGAGACTGGGTGGCCCCAATACATTTTAAAAAGACCACCACCCCAATATATATACAAAATACCCCCACCTCCCCAATACATATACAAAATACACCCACCTCCATAATACATATACAATTCAGACTTACCTTGGGGATGGTGTCAGGAGGGAAGGCAGTGGATGCGTAAGGAGGGGGGGGGGCAGTGGATTTGGAGGAGGGGGGCCAGTGGATTTGGAGGAGGGGTGCCAGTGAATGTGGAGGGGCAGTGGATTTGGAGGAGGGGGGCCAGTGGATTTGGAGGAGGGGGACCAGTGGATGTGGAGGGGCAGTGGATTCGGAGGAGGGGGGCCAGTGGATTTGGAGGAGGGGGGCCAGTGGATGTGGAGGGGGCAGTGGATGTGGAGGGGGGTGGCCAGGTGAAGCGGAGGAGGGGCCAGGTGATGTGGAGGGGAGCAGTGGCACCCAGGCCATTAGACCACCACACCCGTCTCCCCCAACATCACCCCGCTCAAACAGTTGCCAGCGGTAACCGGGTAGGGCGGAGCACCAGGAGAGAACCGCACCTGCCGCA
This sequence comes from Ascaphus truei, assembly GCA_036426205.1. Taxonomy (NCBI): domain Eukaryota; kingdom Metazoa; phylum Chordata; class Amphibia; order Anura; family Ascaphidae; genus Ascaphus; species Ascaphus truei. Next base: position 66,999,274 of record CM071574.1, read on the forward strand.
CAGCCACATTGGACACCTCCCCGATCGAGGAAATCCCCGAGGTGAGCAGGAAGCCCTGCGCGCCAACCGCCGGACTTCTTCACTGCTCCACCCTGCCGGTCCCATCTCCAAACCCGCCCCCCCCCCCCGAGCACCCACCTCCCGCCCCAGGCAGCAGCCACGGGGACCGGGGGAGGCCAGTTTCGCCCCCCCCCCCCCGAGCCTACCTCCCGACCCAGGCAGCAGCGGTGGGGATCGGGGGCAAGGGGGGAGCGCCCACGGAAGAGTGGCTCTTCCGGTCCTATGAGGATAAGGAAGAGGATGAAGATATCTCATATGTGGGACCCGAACCGAGTCACACACATAAAACACCCCAAGGATGGTGGAGGTGTTTGAACTCGGTATGCACCAAAAAGACTGGTCTCTATGATGACGAATGTGATCGGCAGGAGCAAGAGCGGGAGCAGCAGATCTCTGAATATTTACGTCACTTAACGCAACTACAAGGAAAGCGGATACAGTGAAACTGCTGAAGTTTGAAATAAAGACATAGAGCCCAGTATCCCTGATGGGACGGAGTCGTCCCTAAACAAAGAGGCGGAAAAAGAAAAGCAGTTCTTCACTTACCGTGGAAGGAACAGACACGTCCGCAGATCCCGCGGAGAAAAAGAGGATCAGAGATGCCCTGCAGCCTGGAGAAAATAGAGGATTTGTCCCGCGGATAACCGAATATCCAGAGGGCCCAAGGCAGAAATCGTGTACCCCAAAGAAGTGTCTGTCCGGTGCTGACAGTGAGAAACGCTCAACTAACCATCCCAGGGAAGCGGAGCCGGAACCAGTGAGTGACTCTCCCTTGACCAGCCCTGAAGATGCCCTGAAGATGTCCTGCAAACTGCCAGACATGCCTGTGATCTGCTCCGTGAACAATTGAAACTGGAGAGGGAAGATAACGCTGAGCTACAGAAGACTGTACTCGCAATGTACTCTGAATTCAGGATCGAATTGGAGGATCTAAGGACGGATCTAGATACGGCGAACGCTACTAATGCCGCCATGGAAGAAAAGCGAAGCAAGGCTGACAAACTGATTGGCAACCTGAGACAGAAATATAAGGAGGCTCTGCAAGAGGTTCCCGCTCTCAGCACAGAGGTGGAACACTCACGCCAGGAGGGGCCCGGTCTAAACACAGAGCTGTGTATGCTGAAGGGAGCCTATGAGAATGCCCTGAGTGATTTAGAGACTGTAAAGAGAGAGACGGCAAGTCTGGAAAAGGAACATTCAGATTTGTCTGACCAGACCAGTGAAGGTAATGAGAAGCTTCACCTAGCAGGAAAAGTGAAGAAACAATTGGCCCAGGAAAAGTTAGAAGTACAGGCAGCACTGCAGAATATAGAGAGAATGCTGGAAAAAGAACATCTCTCCCTGGAGCAGCGTGCACAAGCAGAGCACATACTGCAGAGCCAGCTGCAAGAGCTGCATGCGCAGCTACAGGAGGCCAAGGAGAAGCAGTGGGTTCTACAGGAAGAAAGTATCCAGGCTGCTAACAAAGTAAAAGTTCTGCAGGAGCATCTGAATACCCAGTGTCCCCCCGCAGAGCAGCATGAGGAGCTGACGGCCACGTTGAGCGTCACGAGAGCATCACTGGAGGCAGAGCTTAGAGGCCAGGTGACTCTGTATGAGAGGGTGCACGAGATGGTCCAGAAACTGGAGCAAGAGTTGGTGAGGCAGAAAATCTGCTCCATCCCCAAAAGTCAGTATACCCAGGAGAAAGAGGTGTGGAAATTACAAGCAGCGGTGACCCTGGCAATGATATCTGCAGAGCTCCAAAATATGAAGGATGCGCTAATGCAAACTCAGAGCAAGCACAGGGCAGAGGTGAAGGCCCTGAGAGGAGAACTGCAGGATCAAGCGGAATCTTTACAAAATAACATGGAACAGGCTTTGATGCCATTAGAGGCCTGTGGCAGGACGGCCTGTAGCCGAGGTCAGGGAACAGTCCACACGTATAGTTTCAGGATAAATAAAAACGTTCAGTGGCTTTATTTCTCCACAGTAACATAACATGCGGGTACACTGTCCCTTTAACAAAATAAATCCTGCTCCACTTTGGGAGAAAAACTGACTAATAACACAGCAGACCTATCTAGCAGGCTGGCTGGCTAAACCAGAACCAAACCATAAGGGTACTTTGAGCAGTCAGTAAACAAATGAATAATCCTTACTTTAGTTGAAGTAGTCTTTGGTGAAATCCCTCTGGCTAAGGGCTCACGCAGCAGTGTGCTACTCTCTCTCTCTCTGGCAGCTACTGCCAGTCACATGATCCTTTATCTACCTTGCTGGCTCTCAGGTGTCAGCTAAAGAGTTCTGATTTCCTAACTTCCACCTGAGTTAACCCTTATGAGTGCTGGATGAAGCACTCAGACATATGTCTCCCAGGCGTAACTGATAGGAGTTGACTTCACTCTGTCACAAGGCCAAAGGTAAAGAGATTACAAAATTAAAAGACACTTAATTAATTAGACATTAATAAAAAGACACTTGGGTCACAGAAGGAGTCCATGGAAGAGATGGCGAATTGCAGGATGAACACAAGAAACAGAGTTATCTCGCTGATGAACTAAACCTGCTGCAAAGAGAGAAAAGCATTCTGACACTTCAGAAATACTATAGAGCGTTTATCCAAGGAAGGATGGCGAGAGAAAGCTATTTGCGTAAACTCTCTGCGACTGTCACCATACAGTCTGCCTACAGAGGGAGGAAAGCACTTCTGGTTTTTCGCCAGAGTAAAGCAGCACAGGTTATTCAGTCATTTTGGAGAATGAGGTAGCAACGAACTGAGTATCAATACTTGAAGGAATGCGTGATTTTACTACAGTCACATGTTAGGAAGTACCAACAACAAAGACACTACCGGGACGTGGGACAATATGCTAGACTGGTCAAGTCCGGATATCAATCCTACATCACAACCAAGCAAGCTGTGCATGGCTATAAGCGCACCCGCAATACGTCTCAGTACTACGATCGGCTTTCCACATTCAGGAAAGAAGAACGAATTACGACTGAGAAGCGTAATACCAACACTAGTCAACTACCAAACTGAGATGCCACGGGAGTTAATTGGTATGTATAAAACTCCACTCAGCTTGAACCACCTGTGAATATAGCTACAGAACCCAATGCAGGTGGTCACCCTAAACTCAGGGAAGAAAGGATCGCCCGATGCAGGGTAAAACTCATGACCAAGAAAGACTGTGCTTTGGAAAAGTCCTCCTCGAGCGACTGAACAGTGCTGAGCTCAAGCACCTTCTTGAGGAGATATTACTGACCGGGAGAAAGGGCTCCAATCTCAGTAAGACTGAGGGTTCTCTTCCTCCATCCACTCTCATTTGAGCAGCAGAGATATCTCGAGTTAGAGTGGAAGGATGGGCTATAGCCGTGGCAAGCCCGAGCTCCCCGCAAACAGGGGAAATATGTAACAGGGACTTATCCCTGTTTAAGAGAAACTGCCTCTAGTGTTCTGAAAATCAAGCAGAGAGCTGGTGAATTGCAGCTAGTCAATTAACCAGCTCCACCTGGGTAATCCCAGTAGGATAAAACCCCCTTGCTGGGGACATGAGGAGAGGGTCTTGAACGCACAGAATTACTTTGTATGGACAGCAAGACACAAGGGTACCAGTCCTCTTTTCCTGGACGCAGTGGACCCAGGAACCTGCCAGAGGCTGGACTCTCAAGCACACCAAAACACATGGACACCACTGACCTGAAGGACGCCTGCTTTAAGGTACCGCTGAGACTTTGGGGTGGTAGGCTGGAAAGGGGTTTATCCTCCCAGTCTTGTAAGAGAGGGACTGGGGGAAGTATGTTATCCCTTACACAGGGATAGGTGTTTGTTGTTTTTGTATATTTTTGTTTGCTGTGCTGTTTAAAGGGACAGACTCAATAAAGCCATATGTTTATTTCACCCTAAACGGTCTCCATTTGCATACCTCGGCACATATCTCTTACATCCAGTCTCTCCTTATTCCTCGTGACCCCCATGATCCTTTCTTTGGGTCGGAAGTGGAAACGTAGGACGACATCTCTCGGTCTGTTGTTGTTTTTGGGCAGTAGAAAAAATGGGGAATGACCCCCAAATATACCTGAGGCTACTACCAAGTCTGTAAATATATCAGTCCATAGAACAAGGAGAAAGACACCACATCTTCATAAAATGTTGCTATAAAAGCTGTAGGAACTTCATACGTCTCTGGACTAAATCAGGGTGGGGGGCTGGGAAGCATATATCACCGGTAGAAGTACAGAAAGGCACGTCCAAGGAAATGCCTAAAGGTAAATCAATATGTCCGGTATCCTTTGGCCTCACCTGCACCCTGTGTCCTACGATGTAACAAATCAGCTGGTCAGTACTCACGATGAATTGTGTGGTCTGCCTGTAGAGCTGATAGGTACGCAGCGTGGTTCCAGGCTGCTCGGGGTGTCGGCGTGCTCCAGCCGGAAATGGGGAAGAAAAACGAGTGACTCAGCGGTCACAGCTCCTCCAAACAGCCAGACGCACATTAAAAAAGTAAAAAACTTTATTGAATCAGAAGGTGAACATCAGCAAAAGAGTATCTCTTTGCTGATGTTCACCTTTGATTTAATAAAGTTTTTTTACTTTTTCAATGGGTCTGGCTGTTTGGAGGAGCTGTGACCGTGAGTCACTCGTTTTTTTCTCCGTGTGTTGTTGGGGTTCCTCGGACACAGAGTGCGGTGACTTATCCAAGTGACCTGTGTCTCTGTGAGATCAGGGCCAATGCAGAACAAGAGGTGGAGATCATCATTTAGGACTGCAACATCCTCAGAGATCCTTGATCCGTATGTGTCATCTTTGTCGAATCTTTGATCTCCGAGAGCTATGTGATCTGTTTCTGCAAGCCTTGAGCTGGTCTGTGTGGGTGCTCAGGCCTTTGGATACATCGGCCATTTTGTTTCCAGTAGGTTGGTTGTCTCCTCGAGGGTGCCTGACATCACCTTCAGCTCCTTTACCAGCAATTACATTTCGGATTGAAATGCAGATTTCAGCCTCAGGTACAAATTGTCTATGTAGTTGGTTAGAGGCCTGGATCCTCCCTAGGACGGCCTCCCGCCCCACTCTGCGCTGAGCCGCCATCTTAGGTAGCACGCGGGCCGGGCCGCCTCCAAAAAAATGTTCGGGATATCTCCTAGATTGGTCTTTTTAGCTTTCGGTATGATGCCGCTCTCAGAGAGGCGGGGAACCAGTGGTGCTGCGATGTAGTTGATTATCAAACTATAAATCGTATATAATTTTGTCTGCTGTGTTGACCTGGCGAGGAGCCAGCAACGTGTGACCAAGCAGCTCAACATCGGCCACCCCCCTCCCCCATCGCACCCCATATTTTCAGTGCTTTTAAATAACAGGTGTAAACAGTCTGTAACCACCCAGTGCTTGATGGGTAATAGGAATTGACACTCTCCACTCCAATACGCGTCTTCTATCCATCACTTTCAGAAATGCCTCCTCTTTTCTGAGTTATTTTAGTGTTTCTTTATTCCAAGGCGTAGTTACAACGCACAGAAATAGTGTGATCGTCTCTTGTGTTACGTTTTATTGCAATAGGACTTTATCACAGACCAAATATTTCTGCCTATTATTTAGTGAAGGGGTTGTGATGTGATTTAGATGCTGCAAGTATCAGTAATCAGGCTGCAGTGTGCGGAGATTCCTCACTAATACCTTATATCTCTTGCTTCAACTGGGCCTGCACACACCAGTCCTCATTAAAGCCCCACTTCAAGCGACAGTATGGGTTTCTTCTCAAATAGGTTTAAAGCCGGGGGTCTCCGGATCTGAAACCGCGTTGATTTCAGCTCCGGGGACCCCTGCTCCCCGGGACACTTACCTCTGCAGGGGGTGCCGGTATCTCTGTGCAGTTTAAGGCTCCTGCGTCACATGGGCCAATAGAAAAACACAAGGGATGATATTGCGGCTTCCTATTGGCCGCAGGACGCAAGACGTTTAAACCGCCATATTGGAGCCCAGCCAGGTCCTATTGGCAGCACCTACGGAGGTGTCTCTGGAAGCGGGGTTCTGGAGCTGAAATCAACGGTTCTGCTCCAAAGACCCCAGCTAAAACTATTAATATATTTTTAAATAATGTCACTGGGACTGCTCCTTTGCGGGGCCCACGCTGGCAGTGAGGTCCCCCCTGTGATAAAAGTTAAAGGGACTTACATTGAAGAGAGGCCCTCGTCTAGCAGCGTTGTGATGTCACGGCGGCATGTGACGTCATGTTGCCATGGCAATGCGTCATCATATGCCGTCACGGCGTCATTTGATGTCGATCACCATAAAAATGTGACGCTACAGGAGGCAGCCCGCTCCGGAGAAGGTAAGACCTCCCCTCTCTATACTGGGCTATTTTTGTGGGGGATCGGAGGTCCAGCACCTGTTAGTGATAACTAGCTGATATTCCCGGCGTTGCCCGGGATAGAATGTTACCGCTCCACCGCTCTCTCTGCTCCCCCTCTCTCTCCGCTCCCCCTCCCCCTTTCCGGTCTTGGTGACAGCAATCTGGACCCCCCCTGCACATGAATGCGGTCCTCCGGCGCTCACAGCTGGGGACCCCCCCGTTCAGGGCCCCCCACCCTTCCCACCTCCGTTCCCCCCTTGACAGGTCTGTGGTCCCCTCCCCCTCATGGAGCCGCAGGGGCAGCGGCAGCCTGCAAAAAGGGCATGCGGGGGGAGGGGGGGGAAGAAGAGGAGAGTTAACGGCTGCCATACAGACTTGCCTCCCTCCCGTAGCTCCAGACAGCTCCCCTCCTGTGTGGTCTGAGTGGCTTAGAGCGCACCGGCTAATTAAGAGCCGGGGGGGGGGGCGGGACGGGACACACGGTGGTTGGGGGGCGAGACACACTAGCCGTGGGAGGGAGGGCGGACCGACGGACCAATCAAATTGTCTACAGGGACGCACAAACAACACTTTCAGTTTTATATATATATATATATATAGATAAAATGATTAGGGAGGAGTTTGGATACTGACAGGAAGAGAGCGAGACATGCTTTACTTAAAGCAGCAGTTCAAGCAGTATCCAACATGTGTTTTTTTTTTTTTTAAATAAATCAGTTCTGTACTTTAAACAAATGAAAAACATTTTTAAGGACATTTGCAATGAATTCTAATGTAACAATCATTTTTTTTCCTATAGCAACCATTTACAAAGTCATATCCCCTTCCCATTCTGAAACGGCATTACCTTTTTGAGCCCTGCCCTCTCTAGCCGTGAACTAATTGAATCTAGTGCCAGCCTGGTCACATTCTTTCAAAACTAAGGCTGTCTCGCATTTTAATCTGGTCTGTAACTGTTACATACACCTATAATATATATTATCTCTAACTGTGCATGCTATGTCTTGTATATAATGTAAACTCTATTCACTTATGTAACTATGTATTTGTAACCATGTATTATTTGTCATCATAGCTATACCCAGGACATACTTGAAAACGGGAGGTAACTCTCACTGTATTACTGGTAAAACATTTTATAAAGAAATAAATGATCTTCCTCACAGAACTTTGGCTGTCAGTGCAGCAGAACAGGCCCCAAGATGCATTTAATGAACCCCAATCCAAATCTTCGCAATGATCTAATCACTTGTCAGTGTGCAGATTGTATTGATGCACATATTGAATTAAAAAAAACAAAAAACATTTCAACGACAGCTTGAACTGCAGCTTTAAAGCAGACATTTCACTTCTTGCTTCCTTGAAAATTGACGTCTCTCTTAGAACAAAAGTGAACGGAAGGACAGTGACACGTTTTAAAACGGCGCTAACTGACACCTTTATTAAAGCGACTCGGACAAGAACGAGTGTTTCTTCATTTCCGTGGCAAACAAGCTTTTTAACAATATTTATCCAATATTGTCAATCCTAGAAGCCACAGGTATGTTCTTTGTTTGTGATGTAACGAGGAAGCCAAATAATCTTTCTCAGGAACCAATGACACCAATAGGTTGGTTATACAAATACTGTGACCTGCTACATGCAGGGGCGGATTTCCCGCACGGCGACTAGGCTATAGTGGCAATTGTGTGTAGTGAGAGGGAGCGGAGGGGGTGGGGTCTTACCTTCTCCAGAGCGCCTTTCCTCCTGCGTCATGTAGTCACGGCGACCCGATATCCCATGCCGCCCTGACGTCACTGTGCTGCCGGAGGAGTGCTGCTCCCTCTGGCAGCGTGAGGCTGCGGTCCCAGTCACCGCCACAGCGCACGGCTCGGCGTGCGCTATGCTATCAAGCCCCGCCCCCCCAGTCCGACCGGTCCCAGTCCCTACCTTGTCGCGCACCTTTCCCCAGCGGTGCGCGACAGGTTTTCAGGGAGGCAGGGGAATTTGAACTTGACATCTGCGACGGGGGCGTGGCCACGCCGCTACCAGCGGTTCAGCCAATAAGGGCGAACCAGCCGCAGGACGTCATGGCCACGCCCCCGCAAACCCATTGCCACACCCCCTCCCATCGTAAACCTTCCCTCTCCCCCTAGACCGCAGATCGCGGTGTAGCGCTGTGCACGCGCCGCCCCCCCCCCCCCCCCCCCCCCCCCCCCCCGCCGGGCGCGCGTGTCACAGTGAAGACTGGGTACTCAGCCTTAGCCTGTGGGCGGAAAAAGGTTCAATCTGCCACTGGCCACGTGGGACTGGAACACTAAGACTGAATTGTCTGCTGTTGTTTCTTAAAGCACTTCCCCCTCACCAATTGTTTTATATCCCCCTTTTATCCCCCCCTACATGAAATAGGGGGTCCCCAGGGCTGAAAGATAATTTGGGCTCCAGGGTCCCCCTGAGAAACGTACTGCTGAAGGTAGCACCAGTACCGTCCCCCGAGGGGAAAGCGAGTGGCCGTTAACGTCCCTGTAATAAAATCTGCGGTGTCACGGGGGCCAATAGAAAGCCGCCATGTCAGCCGTTGCAGCTTCCTTTTGGCCCGTGTGACACGGGGGATTTAAATACAAGGAAGTACCTGCACTTCCGAATCCCGATGAGTCTCTCTGGAACCTGTTTCAGCTCTGAAAAAAAGAGAGAGAGAGACCTGCATCGTGTAGCTATATAGTAGCATGCAAAGCAACGTGTTGCTGGTCCCTCTGGCGGGGAAATGTTACATAGGAGAGTTTATGGGTGGGTAACTCCAGTCCTCAAGGGCCACCAACAGGTCAGGCTATCCCTGCTTCAGCACAGGTGACAATCATTAATACACAACCTGTTGGTGGCCCTTGGGGACTGGAGTTGCCCACCCCAGATCTGGAACGTGAGAGGAGTTAAGACAGTATGACCAGATCATCTTTAGAAAGTAGGAACATGTGTAGGATAATAAAGATCGGTTTTAGAGACCAGGACTGCCGGTAATCCTGCAGATTGGAGAACAGTTTGATCAGTCTGGAGCAAGGAAGGTTTTGTCAGAGCAGAGATTGATAAAGAGATTGACGAGACCTCTCACAAGGCTGTCTGGGTGATAAAAATATAGGGAAACATGGTTCTACCACGAATGTCTAAAAGATAAAAATACTAAAGCTTGCTGTCTATTAATATTAATTGCTATGTATAATTTGGTTGATAATGAGAAAAAGGAGTAACGGCCTTGTATAGTTGGGTATAAGAAAAAGGGAATAAGAAGCCAGCTTTCTAAATGATCCAAATCATTAATAAGATGCTCCATTCACGTACCAAGCTTATATTGCCCCAGAAAGGATGGGCGTGGGACTGCTAACACAGAAACACGGCTCTTCACTCGAAACGGAAAAAGCAAAAAAAAAGGTTCTTGCACTTAGATTTTTTTAAAGCATATCTCCCATCCTATTTTCACTAGCAACTTGGCATATGTATGATTTATATATCAAGACATTCTTCATTATATTAAAGAAGCGGGAACCCCACGAACCATCTAGTGGGCAATATACTGGTGTGATGGTAACATTGCGATAATAAAAATGTCGTTTTAAGTTCCAGTAGCCGTCCTGGAGAAAATGTAGATCGAGATACCTTTTAAGGGACCAACATTATAGGTTTTCGTAGATAAAAATGTGTGTACAGAGCTTTCCAACCCTCATAGGTGTCTTCTTTCAGTGCACTGTGGCACAGATGAAAGGAAGCAAAAACAAACAAACAATATATATATATATATATATATATATATATCTCAATGTAAATACAACTGTATGCTCATCTGCATGTCTTAGGCAGGTCTGCAACCCCGCCTTTCCCCATTATCACCCAGCACACAGCACTTCCACTGCAGCAAGGGATTCTGGGAAATGACATGCAAATGAGCACACAGTGCCACTTTTTGCTTCAAAAACCATTTTTAACATGGTTCCCTATAGGCTTAAGCTTGCTGCATGGTCACAGCTTTGAGCACATCCAGGGTTAAGGTGCATACCCAGAAAACCACCCACAGACAGCTGTTTCGACCTTGATGGGTCTCATCAGTGTGGGGTTGATTAACTGGGTATATATATATATATATATATATATATATATATATATATATACAAATGGAAATATTACTGTGTGCTCATTTGCATGTCTTAGACAGGTAGGCAACCTGCCTTTCACCATTATCACCCAGCACACAGAGCTTCCACTGCAGCAAGGGATTCTGGGAAATGACATGCAAATGAGCGCACCTATAAAATTAAAAGGTGAGTAGGTTGGAAAAACTGTGCAAATCTTCAAGAGGCGATATTGTACACCAAGAAGAGACGTGTGATGTTTGGAAAGCTCTTTACGCGTGAAGAAGAGACCTGTGCGGTTTGGAAAGCTCTGTACACGTGAAGAGAGCTGTGAGGTTTGAAAAGCTCTGTACATGTGAAGTAGAGACATGTGAGGTTTGGGATCTCTGTACACGTGAAGAAGAGACCTGTGAGGTTTGGAAAGATCTGTACATGTGAAGAAGAGACCTGTGAGGTTTGGGTTCTCTGTACACATGAAGAAGAGACCTGTGAGGTTTGGAAAGATCTGTTCATGTGAAGAAGAGACCTGTGAGGTTTGGGATCTCTGTACACGTGAAGAAGAGACCTGTGGGGTTTGGAAAGCTCTGTACATGTGAAGAAACGTGTGGAGGGTGGAAAGCTCTGTACACGTGAAGAAGAGACCTGTGAGGTTTGGAAAGCTCTGTACAGGTGAAGGAGACCTGCGATGTATGGAAAGTGCTGTACACGAGACCTGTTTAGAAAGCTCTGTAGACTAATTGCATTTATGAAGAGCTCTAAAAGGTAGCACAATCTACAATGATAACAAATAATGAGAAGTCCATATCTTCGTTGGTGGGGAAGAATGTTATGTATAAATGACCTGACATACGTCATTTGTTCTAAATTTCCCTCCAAGTATTCACCAATTTGCACCAATTTATATTCTATTTCGTAAAAAATCTGGGGAGGAGTCTTGGGAGGGAGCACCCTTCCGAGGAGTTTTTTAGGAAATAGAATATGAAAGTGCAAATTGGTGCACGCTTGGAGTGAAATTTAGAACAAATGATGTAATGGTCAGATCATTTATAAATAACTGACCTGCAGTCATACTGTACATGGCGAGCAATACTGATCTTACTGCTCCGCCCACAAATTCCAAGATTGTTGCACCCCTCCTCATCCTCTCTCTATTATCGCTGAATTATCAGGCAGCTGTGGTTTTAAGGACAGTTTAATCCTTCGAGTACCATGGCTCTTCCAGCACTCGCAATGACTTCTCCAAAGTAATCGCTCGGTCATAGATGACGGAGCGATTAGGTGCTAGCTCCAACACTGACGGAACGTGTCCTCTTCCTGTGAAAATGCCTTCTGCACAAACGCAATCTCCACTACAAAAACGACCAATTAGATTGGCGTAGCTACTACGTTTTGGGGCGCAATGGGGAGTTTAGTTTGCGACCAAATCGCCACTACCACTCCGCCGCCAGAACAACTCCGCGCCATCCTCCTTGTTCCCACAGATCTCCCATCTTCCCCGACGTTTGGGGAGTCCCTGGAGTACCAGCTCCATGACGTAGTAGCTACATCTTTGGGCACCCAAAGGGTAAATATGCATCAGTCTCAAAGAAGGCAGAGATAGCCAAGTAAACGGGATTGGTTTTCCACCTTCTCCCTCACCCCTAGAGGGTAACATTACTCCTGCTGGGGAGGATCAATATACCTTCCTCACCCGTCACAAGTTCTACACTCTGATGCCTGATGTTCAGGGATAGGGAGGGTGTTTTATTTTAAATAGGACATATTATTAAACCCCATCCAAGTTGTAATGAGTTAAAAAAACAAATAACCTTCCAAATAAAGATTTATGATGGAGAGAGAGAGAGAGAGAGAGAGAGAGAGAGAGAGAGAGAGAGAGAGAGAGAGAGAGAGAGAGAGAGAGAGAGAGAGTTTCTTATTTAACGAATTTGTTCAGCGGGAATGTTTTTATTTGTTTAATTGTATTATTGCCAACCCCATCAGAAATGGAAGAGTATTTTTTAATTCCCTGCTGCTATTGGGTAAAGTGCATTATCAAAAACAAAATGGTGTTGTATTGCCGTTTCAAACAAGGGCACAATCCGTCCTGACAAAATGTTTCATGTGTAACACAGGGTCATTGCTTAAGGTTGGAGGAATAGAGTTTTCACCGGTAACAAAGAAAAGGGTTCTTTACAGTAAGGGCAGTTAACATGTGGGATTCATTACCCATGGAGACTGTGATGGCAGATACAATAGATATCTTAAAAAAAAAAAAAAAAAAAAGGTTGGACATCTTTTTTGAAAGGAAAGGTATACAGCGATATACCAAATAAGTAAACATGGGAAAGATGTTGATTTAGGGAGAAATCTGCCAATATTTGGACTCAGGAAGGAAATATTTTTTTCTCTATATGAGACATCTTTGGATAATGTTTCACTGATTTCTTTTGTTTGCCTTCCTCTGGATCAATATACTGTAAACACAAATATAGGATAAGTATCTGTCTTCTAAATTTAGTACATGTTGAACTTGGACATATCTTTTTTTCAACCTCACTTTATTTACTATGTAACTATAGCGAGAAATGCATAATTTTGTAGAAAACCGTCAATTGCATTCAGAACAGATTTCTGCGAGACGTGTGTGCAGTAAAAGCTGGGAAGGACAGAAATGTATTTTAAATAGCTCAATTTCACACCAAGGATTTTGCTGCCAAAACATTGTGCTTGGCAAAGGAGCAATTCATTAATGCACTTACAAAACGAACATTTCCTGCTGTTTTTTACCGCCACTGCCAAAGGGAACAACAGCGCATTCCCTGCGGCAGAGAAAGGGTTAAAAACAACCGATTAGGTTAACAGGGTCAAAAGAAAAATTTTACATTTTAATTATGGGAGTTCAAAAAAGCTGGTGGAATGTGAAACTAGAAACTGGCCTTAAATATCTGCCAAGATGTGTGGGGAAAAACAAACAAAGAAAAAATAGAAGTCCTGGGGCTAAGATTGATTGAATCACTATCTGTTCAACAGCCTTTTAAATTAAGATTGGACAGCCATAGACTGTGTCCTACAATAAAAGTGACAGCCCCTCAAACATACAGTAGAGTACCAATAACCGTGACATGTTTAAGAGTTCTGTTCCTCCTAGAACCACGGTAATAATGACAGTGACATCTTAAAGGAACCACATTTGGGTAATTGATGCCTTTTTTTGTTACCACAATTTGACACCTATTTTTAAATCATGATTTAAAGTAAATTTGTCAACACGTGAGCTAAACTTAGGAGGGGTTACATTTTCTGGCTGCTCCCTTTGTTACGATTGTCTTGTTGAAAACACAAGTTCCTCCCTCTCCGCTCATTGATATGGGCAGGGTGGGATAAAGGCAACACTTAGTTTACAAATTGCCTCCGAATGTGGGTTTTTGTCATCAATTAAAACAAAAGAAAACAGCGCACAACGCTCATAGTGAAGTAAATCAAATTAAAATGTATTAATTAAACCAAGTATAGGTATTCTGCGTACATCAGGGAAATGTTAAAACAGCATATCATGGGACAAATTACCCATACGCCACACCACACGAAGATCTGACCAGTCACGGATCATCAGCCATCTGGTTCCACAAGTCAGGGCAGTCCACAGGTTACCGTAGTGATAAAGGCTAGCCCACAGATGGGGTGCGGTAAGGGCAGTGAAATCTATTGAGTCCCGAGTTCAGAGTCCCGAGACAAGCTCAATCGGTCCCAGCACATCTCCACCGCGGGTACTGACTCCAGGTGTATCGTTGTGAGTTCCGTCGGCGCTCGGGTGACGTCACTGTGAGGCGTCGCACAAGAATGACGGATCCGCAAGGTGGAGCGGGACAAAGCAACAGGGGCTCAAAGGACTCAACAAACACTCAGTAGAATAGAGATCATGTATTCCAACGCGTTTCGAGGCTACAAATGCCTCTTCATCTGTGGGCTGGCCTTTGTCACTATGGTAACCTGTGGAACCAGATGGCTGATGATCTATGACTGCTCAGATCTTAGTGTGGTGTGGCGTATGGGTAATTTGTCCCATGATATGCTGTTTTAACATTTCCCTGATGTACGCAGAATACCTATCCTTGGTTTAATTAATACATTTTAATTTGATTTACTTCCCTATGAGCGTTGTGCGCTGGTTTCTTGTTTTATCTGTTCTAGTTCCTGGTGGTGCTGAGCCACCCCTTATACAGCTGCAGACGCTCCCTCATATACCAGTTCACGTATAACCTATTTATTTATTAATATTTGTTGTCACTTTAACATATATATTTCTACTGCACAGTCACATTATAGCACTTATTTTAGCACTATTTATGGTTGCGCACCTACCTATTCCAATTTGTAATCCATATCTGGTGAAACAAAAAGCAACCAAATCTTTGCTTTTCGCTCAATTAGATTTAAGGAAGTCAATTAGATTGTTAAATTCTTTACAATTGTTCTTTTAACCACCGATGTGTCATTTCACACCAGCATTATATAGACATTGATATTAACTCTTTAAATCAGAACTGCCAATATTTGCCTTTATATCTCCCGGAATAGAAAATGGGCGCTCTGTGCAAATTATCCTTTGCATCCCAATTTTAGCGAGTTAAAAAAACTGCTTGCAGTAAACTAAGCAGGGAGCTTATACTTTGGGCAATGGTCATGCCTGTGTCATACCTATCACCACGTGATAATGATCCAGTCCCGCATTTGTATTTCCATTCCCTGCACTATTAGCAGCTGTGGACTGATTGAGACAGCTGTGCTGAAGCTGGGATATCCTGAAAACCTGACCTGTTGGGGGAGGGGCTTAAGCACCCCTGGTTTAATACATGCCATAACCAAATGTATACCACCCCACAGAACAAAAATTATTTCTTAAAGTATTCGGGAGTTTTTTATGCACATTGAGAGCCAGCGTATTGAGAAAAAGCCGTGTATTCATCTCATAGGTTTACAAAAGTGACCATTTCTGAGACAGGTAGTGAAAGCTTCCTCTAATGGGACAGGACAGTGTCTTAAAGGGGCAGTCCCCTCTAGGGTGAAAGTGAATTAAAGGCAGTGACAAATGCAATAGATTAAATTAAGCAGATTGTCGTCACGTTCAAAACAATATATATTTTTTTTTTATAAACTTTTAATATCTCCGTAGCAAACAAAAGCTTTGGCAAGTATTTACAATCTATATCGAATGTATTTTGATGACAAGACTGTTAGTCAAAGGCCAATTGCTATTTTTGAACTGTTTTTGTTTTTTTATATATTTAGTAATGAAGCCAATTCCACTGAAATGGAATTTGTTTTTTTCTTCTTCTTACCCACAATGTAGGACTGCCCCTTTAAGCATAGGATTCCTGGAAGTGTGAGGGGGGGGGGGGGGGGGGGGGGGGGTGGGGGGGGGGGGGGGGGGGGGAAAGAGACATTGTAAATTCTATATAGCCCATAAGTGAAAAACTATTATTGCTTGAGAAGTAGATGCTTTTAACTATTAAATGTATTATAAATTCGGGTCTCAGTTTAAAATTAAACCGAAAGGTAGAAGGGGCATTTATAGGTCAAAAGTAAACAGATTTTCCCCCCTCCCCCCAAGAAGTGTCGACAAATGGAACATTCCAAAGAGTAATTGACAGCCAAGACAGGACGCAGCATCAGTGCTCCATGACAACAGCCTCAGCCAATCACAGTGCTCCATTCCTTAAAGTCCCAGGCAGAATCGCATCCGTTGCCAGATAATGGTGATTAGTCCGAGTGATTAACCCCATTTAGTGCGGGGGAGAGGGGGGGGGGGGGGGTGTAAGAATGTTCTGTAAAAATATACTTGGGATATATACCAATGTTTCTCGCAGTGAGCGGTTACAAAAACCGTACAGAAAATTAAAAACAAAAGCATGCCTTATCAATTACAACTCTTAAGAAAATCGGTGAAGGGCGTTTTCAAAAAATTAACAAAACATCAGGTAAAAAAAAAAAAAAAAGAAATAATTGTCTTTTGACCCCAAAATTCATACGTACGTCAAAGGGAACGGGACTAGGTAAATACATTCATGGTATACAAACTATGCCGCTTAGATGTCCAGAAAAGAGGATTAATGGTGCACTCTCACTTACAAAGCCCTTCTGAAGCCAAGGTATGTCATTTGATGGAAATTTTATGGAATATACAAACCGTACAGGCTCAAATGCCATTGCAGACAGAAAGCTGCAGGGATTACCAAGGTGCAATGATCACGACTGTTGCAAAGCCAGCCCTGTGCATAGCCATATACATTTCCCCATCACTACTTCTCCACTGCACTAAGGGATAGGAATGAAAAAGGACAATTAAAAAGGAGATTTTGTAAAGCAACAAGAAAATATATATATTTTTCTTTTGTACCGACCAAGTGGGATAGCACCATTAATCCCGAAGTGTGACACGTTTAACTTCTTTGTCCCTAAATGAGCGGAGAAAGGTCCTCATGGGATAAAACCTAACCCCTCAAGTCTTGGTACCGTTATAGTCACAGGACTTTAAATAGCCAGGGCTGACATGAGAGATCTGGTGCAGACCGCCAGAGAGGATGCAGACGTTACAAAGGGCTCAGAGATGGTTTTTATGCAGACATTCGCACGCCATCCTGCAAACTGCCCACACCATAAAGAGTGCCGTTTCCCCGTTATGGCTTTCAATCGCCTCTTTCACTGCTCCAGCAGTGGAAGGCGTTAAAACAAGTGAAAATTACTTATTAAATCGTGACTTTTTCCATGGGCACCGTCCCCAAGAAATAGACCAGACAATAGGCTAAGTTGAGCAGAAAGATCCGGTGCGATGTTTCTCAGTCTATCATGTAAGAATTGGGGACGGTAAAAGATTTTTGTTTTGTTTTTTCAGTTTCTGTAGGGGACAGGTAAAAAAAATGTCTCTTTCAGATGAAAGTCTGTAGTTATCGCTGCCCTGTCTGCTTCTCTTCCATGTATATCTTCCACTTTGGGACGCTTATTCCCTTATGCTTGCGGAATAAGAGAACTGAGGGAAGTGGGTGCGCTGGTCTGGTTCTAAGGCATCCAGGTTGTCATCTGCAATAAAGAGACAAGAGGATCAGGGTAAGATTCACACTATGAATGGATCAATACCTTCAAGGGTCAGTCCCATGAAGAACCAAAGTGACCACATGAGTGACATCCATTGGGCTGATAGGCTCTTTGGTCTTCACTTACATCTGTCAGGAGGCGTCACTGTTATGGACTGAGCCGTAAACTCGTCGTCAAAGTATCTGGTGTCAATTTCCGAAGTCACTTGTGGCTTGAAGGGAGGGGTGAGCTTTTGGAAAGGTGGAAGAAAATGAGATGATTAGTCTTAGCTGAAATATCAAAAGGACAGCTCTTTTGACAAAATATGTTCTTATTAAAGTGAAACGGCAGAAAAAACATGTGACCTGATTCATGCAATGGTCACATCCCCAGAAATGTTAAAGGAGCACTTTTTTATTTTTTTTTATTTACAGTGGATTGAAGCAGAGGGTCTTCAGAGCTGAACCCATTCATTTCAGCTCAGGGGACCAGCTGCTTCCGGAGCTACGTACCTCCATAGAGGGTGCCGGGAGCCGCTCCGGCTGAGATAGCCGGGGTTCAAAGTTAAAAACTCCCACATCACATGGACCAATAGGAAACTGAACCTGATGTCACGGCTTCCTATTGGCTTGCCGGGCATGGGAGCATTGAAAAGTGGCCATTACTTGATCCCCGCAATGTCAGCTAGCTGAGCGGCTACCGGCACCCTCTCTTGAGGTATATATCTTCCAGAGCAGGGGGACCCCAAAGCTAAAATGAATGTTTTTCAGCTCCGGAGACCCCCTGCTTCAATCCTGTGTACGTAAAAAAAATAAATTAAATTATGATTTTTTTAAGCGCTTTGCCGCTTTAAAGGAGAATTCAGGTAAAAAAGCACGAATATCGCTCAAACACTGAGCGGTGAATACCTCCTACGGCTCTGATTATACAGATGCACTGTAATGCACAAGCACATTCTTCTGCGCGCGCGACTGCAGGGGAGATCAGGCTGAAATCTGTTCTTTGATTGGACGGCTGCGTCACGTGGCGCAGCCATTGCAACCAGAAAAGAAATTTGGAAAGCGCTTCATCGGTCTCCTGCATTGCAGTAGCAAGCGGTGCGAAAGTGGCGGTAGGTATAAGCGCTTTGCTGGGATGCACACTATTTGCCTTGGCGCTGCGCCGCTCCGGGCGACATCGCGTGCGGTTTTTGGTATAATCACGGCCTAACTCAGTTAAGCTAAAAAAACAGTATTATAGAGAGACTTTATGGCATTCTGTTCTGCCTGTTACTGCATCACTCTGCAAGGCGAAATACCTTAAGTCAGGGGTGCGCAAAGTGGAGATGTTCGGGGGTGGGTGGGAGCACGATGGTTACAGAGGCCCCACGCTTCCCTGAAGGCATTTAAATGTTGTGTGACGCATCGCCATGGCAACCAGGCGACAAATGACCCCACATTGCCATGGCAACGTGACGTAAAATGTCCGCGGGGGGAAAAGTTTGCCCACCCTGTCTTAAGTGTCCACATCTCAATGCAACAATCCGAACTGCTCAATGTTTTGGATTTAATTTGTATATATTATCTGAATACAATGGATAAACTGCTGGGGGAGCCACGAAAACACACACACACACACACACACACACACACACACACACCACAGCGACCCACACCACAACACCACACACACACACACACACACACACACACACACACACACACGGTTATTCTATCTAGTGGTATTGGGGAGTTGGATACTCAAACTTGCAGACTGTTCTGCTCCTGCAATAGGCTCACACCGCTTACCTTTCTTTCATTCACGTCTTGCCAGTTAATAATTACAAAGAACCGATGGGCCATCACTTCCTGAGCATCGTTGGCACCTCCTCCTAACCTGGAAATGGGAGAGCTGGTTATCTGGGTGCCACATGGCTGATAGGGACACGGTTAGGTAAAAATAAAGGGGTATGCCTTGATCATACAGCACTTCTAGGTCTATGCTACGCAACATATAGGTAAAATAGAACCTCAGCCAATCAGGCCACAGCGTGCATGATCAATTTATAGGAAGATATCAGCAATTAGAAGTGTAAAGAACCAAAAACGACCTAATGACTGTGACCTGTTGAAGGGTAAAGGGTCAGTCCCACGTAGGACCAAAGTAACCAAATGACAGCAACGTGTTTAGTGCATTAAAGGGTCAGTCCCACGTAACACTAAAGTGGCCGAATGACAGTGACCTGTTTAATGGATTACCAAAGTGACTAAATAAAAATAACGATGTTTACAGGTTAAATGGCGCTGAATGACACCATCTTAAAAAAAGGTATTTAAAAATACTTCCCTACTTTAAAAAAAAAAAAAAAAAAAAAACTTGTATTACTTCCTTGGTAATGAAATTATTTTAGAGCCCATTCAAGTGTGTCTTATAGGGCTGCCTAGTAAATATGGGCAAACAACCTTGCTAGGTGTCATCTTCCCAACGATCAACCAAGTTGCATCACCATTTCTCCAACCACCTACCTCTGTTTGGGATCCTTCTTCAGGAGTCCGGCCAGCAGGGATTTAGCTTCGGGGCTCAGCGTACGGGGGAAGCGTATTTCCTCCATCAGGATGAGCTCGAAGAGCCGCTCATGATCCTGATTGTAGAATGGCAGCCGCCCGCACATCATCTCGTACATGACCACACCTAGGCCCCACCAGTCCACGGCCCGGCCGTAATCGTTATCTTCCAACACCTGGAAAGGGAGCAGTGCCGGCACATTGCATTGGGAAAGTAATATATATTGTGCAGTAGCCTCTTACTGAATTACTGTATTATGCAGCAGTGTCGTTTCTACTAGCACCTATATGCAAGACTGTGTCTTGGTTCATTGGGGTTCCAGAGGGATGGGACAATATTCCTTTCGTCTACATGACCTTTATCAAGCGCCATTCAGCGCTACACACAACCAGAATACAGAAAATGATCACAAGTTACAGTGATTGACGGAGCTCTGGGAACTGGGTGCGCCCACGTTGGCTCGAACAAGTCACTTTATCTCCCTGAGCTACATGCAGCAAAAAAAGACCAAGCTCTGTGGAGGAGGGATTTGTACCTATTAAATGAGCTACCACATTCCTAAAAGGCTCAGCAGGGTCAGGTTAACATGTCTGATGTATTGTAGTTGGGTGTCTGCGCTAAAGAGGCAATTTAAAAGAAAATGCCGTTTTGGTGATTTCACCGTGCATTTTATGACTACAGATATTGCTGAACCGTAATATTAGCTATGCAAGACAAATTGTGTGCGCGTGTCTCTCTCTCTGTGTGTGTCTCCAGTAGGGATAGGTATATGGGGACTATATCGGGTTGCTGTCACTCAGTCTGTATCTTGATATAGGTCTCTGTTTGCAACAAAATTCCAAAGTAGTGTCTACCCTTTATTATATTATCGCTATATCTGGATCCATCACATCGAAGCACCCAGGCAGTACACACCAGTAAATGCGAGTGCACACACTATTTCTGCTTGAATGCATACATACACATATATAAATGGGTCTATGGTTGGACCGAAACATTGATCCTCTTGAATACTGTACATTGTGTATATTCTTTTGCATAGACTATTAGAGTACTGCGGCGGTTCTTTGCGGATGTTTACAAGTTTTCCTACATATAGACATCTATATTGTATAAAGAGCAGCATGTGTGTGAGGTTGCTGAACAACACCGGAGAGTTTGATAGGCCCCAGGCCTGTGTTGCTTTCTCGGCTGTGTGCAAGTGTTGAAGAAGTAGCTGTTTTGCAGCTCGGTGAATACCTCAGGTGCCAGGTACTCCGGTGTGCCACAGAAAGTTTTCATGGTGGCACCGTCTGTGATTCCTTCTTTGCAGAGGCCGAAGTCTGTGATCTTGACGTGTCCATCTTTATCCAGCATGAGGTTCTCTAGCTGTGAGATTCAGATTCAGTGGTTATCCTGCATGCCTCACCAGCAGTGAAGCGGTCATACAGTTAGCTCAGGACATGAGGCCACCATTATCCCGTGGTAAGGAAGACACCTCCTGCATAAACTGCTGTAACGTATTACTTACAGAATTTAGCCCTCTCTCTTTTCTGTGATAACGCGTCTAAAGCACCCAAAATAAGACAGATATTAGGCTCTACACAATATATAGGGCCATATTTACTACGCAGCTCTACTCCAGAAGATACCTTTCAGCATGGCTTAGTAAATATGGTCTTGCACTGCCTATTCATGTATCTTCAAGCACATTAGGTGTCTTATGGAGTAGCGCTGCTTAATAAATATGGCCCGTTCTGCACAAAGCACTCAAACACCAACAGAGCTTCAGGTTGAAAAGGACTATATCCATAGAGTTCAAAATGCGCTGCATTGTAAGGGAGGGACATACTCATTCTGTGAATGTATTTATACTTCTGCAAAGAGAAGGCAAAGAAAATCCCATTTACCAATAATGTCTCGCGAAGAAAAGAAAAAAAATACCTTCCAGACTGCAGTGAGTAACAAACAGATTGCTCCCTGGATCAATAATCTTCTTATGTTGTAACTTGTTTAACATAGCCCTATACACGTTACCTTTTTTTTTAAATTAAAAATATCTAATATTTCCTCAAATCTATCTACTGTATCTGTATTCAAAGTCTCCCTATATACTTCTGCTTTCTAAAAATATTTGGCGTTTGCAAGTCCCTTCGCCAGGGAAGGTGGTAAAGGCCCCCCCCCTCCACCCCGTAGGTTCTGTGTCACTACGTGACCTACAATGTGACAAACATGCCACTGTCTAACACTACAGGGAGAGGGCCAAACTTAGGCCGTGCGTATAGTGCCCGCGACGGGCGACGCCGCCCAAAAACAAATGCATTGCCACCGTCGCGTGCGCTTATAGTAAGCGCGACAGGGATAATGTGACGGAGCGACGTCGCGTCGCGAATTTTGGAAGCTGGGAATATTTGATTTTTCAAGGGCTGTTGCCTCATGTGCCAGCCCCTGAACCAATGAAATACCAGTAAATCCGCGCCGCCGCAAAACTAAATATAACTTTTGCTAGCGGTGCCGGGTGACGTCACCCGTCGCGGGCACTATAAGCGCAGCCTTAGAAACACCAGCAGAGGGCACATGTGGTTCATTGTCACACTGGTGAGTAGGACAGATCTAATCGCTTACATACAACTGACACAGCCATGTCACCTAACAGTCCCTTCTGCTTCTCATTACTTTGAGAGGAAGTAACTTTATTTTCTCTGCCTAAACCGCAATATAATTAACACACACATTCCTAGTAAGCTCAAAACCTACCTGTTTGGAGGTAGGTGGCCCCTCCCCCCAGAGCTCACCCCTCCCCACCTTTTTAACTTGGGAGGTTTTCTCATTGTGCTGTATAGACAGGACTCACTGCAGTTCCTTCCCCTCATACAGAGGTAACAGGAAGGGTTCACAGTTTTAGTGTTAGGACCTGCATTATTGGTTATACCTTGGCGTTGGTATGCAGGCTTATGACGCTTTGGCCAAAGGGTTTAACTAAATAACCAAGAACAATATTATTATTTAAGTATTTACACTTTATACTTATTACCATATATGTTTTGTCAGTTGGATGTAGCATTGGGCTCCCCTGTCTTTTGTTGTATAAACCGCAATATAGCCGAATCACACCCATCGCTGGACAAGCAGTGTCACAGAGTGTTACATATCTACAATTCCCATAGCAAGAAAACCTGCCCTTACCTTGATATCTCTGTACACAACATTTCTAGAATGGAGGTACTCCAACGCAGAGACTATCTCGGCGCCGTAGAAACGGGCGCGGTCCTCCGTAAAAACACGTTCACGAGAGAGGTGGAAAAAGAGCTGCAAATGGAACACAAAGCCCTTATCAATAATGCTCACGAGAGCAAGGCTAGAACAACTGAAACACATTGCATTAGAAGCATATCGCTGCAGAACGCACATGGTATATTATAGCCAAGTATATAGGAGTGATCAGAAATTGATCAACAGAGCAGACATACATACACTGATACACCGAGTCAGTCTGATCTTGTGTGTCAATATGTTTATCCAAGTTAGTCTGCTCCGTATGTATTAATGTATGTGTTAGTATCTGTCAGATACATGCAATAATACAAAAAGCAGACTGACTCAGAAACACACATTTGTAGTAGTGATGCATACGTACATTGAAAGACAGAGCAGACGAGTGTGACAGCAGCTGCAGGGAGACCCAGAGATCCTGCCAGAGTAACATTTCGGGAGTTTCCCGGCCATTACGGGAGACTTGGTTGAGAGGGCCTGCCATGGAATTTCCCAGGTACCCAGTGGGCCAGGCTGAGCCTAAAAGAACCTAGGTAATGTATCTCACCTCTCCTCCGTTGGCGTACTCCATAACAAAGCACAGTCGGTCGCTGGTCTGAAACGCGTACTTCAATGCCTGCAACATAAGAACACAGACACACCCTCAATCTGCTGCTCTGGGCTAATCAGAGACCATAATCGTCTCTTCCACTCGGAAAAAGATAGAATCGCACCAAAGCAAAAAATGGTGAACAAAATGTTGGGAAATATATGACGGCCATTAATATTTTTCCCTCATATAGTGCTTACAGTGTACACAGTGGTGTACATAGTGTATGTGGAGCAAAATGTATGTAAGAAGCGTCATTTTAATTTTGCATCTGTTTGCATTGTCTTAACTCCAATGTATGCCCCGTGTACATCACACTGGGATTTGGGGAGAGTCTGCAGGAGGAGTTTGGTAAGAAATATAAGGAGAGCTAATAAGGAGGAGTTACATACAGTAAAAGGATCAGATAGGGAGCAACACCAAGTTACGGAGGAATTACAGGGAGCAGTTATATGGAGCAAGAGGAGGAGTTATAGGGAGCAGTTATATGGGGCAATAGGAGGAGTTATAGGGAGCGGTTACATAGAGTTATAGGGAGCAATAAGAGAGGTTAGGGAGGAGTTAAACAACATACATATGAGATGTATCCGTGCACCCCACTCTCTGTATGCAAATCACTGATTACAATAAAAATGTATTGTGGGTGGGTACCGTTAAGAAGGGATGCCTCGTGTTCTGCAGAACTCTGCTTTCTGTAACCGTGTGGGCAACTTCATCCTAAAACATCAGAAAGATAATGTGATCAGGTAAACAGCTCATGTGCATATCACAGGATGGAAAGTTATAGGTACAATCCCATGCATCCGGCACCCCAAAAACAACAACCACCTTTTCTTAAGATTTCAAAGAGGAACTGTGCCTAGAGAAAAGATTTGGCTGCTTGTCTTCCTCTGAAAATTAATTGCTAAACGTTCTTAGCAGCTACTGAATGGGGGCGCCGTATGTCAAGGCGTTGTCTTTTCTCTTATCTCTCCCTGTCCTTATCAGAAGGAAAACAAAGATAAGGAGAGGGGGCTCTGTTGTGCAAACTCTTGTTGAAGAGAGTGGCGTTAGACAAATGGGAGCAGCCAAAGGGAAGCAAACCCCTCCCTAGTCTCAGCTCATCATGTTTACAAAGCAACTTCATTTAAAAATACTTGTGTCAGATTTGGGTAAAAAAGGCAATCACCCAGATGTGACCCCTTAAAGGAGCAATCCAAGCGCTCTCTTCCAGAGATACTTGCCTCCGTAGGGGGTGCTGGTAGCCACTCCGGCTGAGCTAGCGGTGCTTTAAAGTTTCAAGCTCCCGCATCACGCGGGCCAATGGGAAGCTGAACCGGATGATGTAATGGCTTCCTATTGGCCCGCATGAACTTTGAACAGCGTCCATTAAGTTATCCCTTGTAGTCGAGCAGAACGGCTACCGGCACCTACTACAGAGTTAAGTAACCAGAGACAGAACATAAAACACAGACAGAGCTCAGTGCACATCCAGTGAAACTCATACACGGTACAGTGCCTAAATATATATGTATAAATATCTATTAAATAAAATGGTCTTTTAGTTTAACATTTTTGGCGAAAATTGTTGGAAGCCCCTGAGCCAACTGCACGGCAGACCACATTTCCAGAATGTTAATAAAGAATGATTTATAATAAATATCCATAGCATCTCCCACTCTCAGGGAACTTACTTGCTTGCAGTATGGTTGTGACAAATCTAATACAGAGTGCTTTTCCTGGTAATGTACAGGTTAATTAAAGCTTCAATCAGACTTAGAACTTTGCAACTAATATTGACAGATTTATTATAAATCATTTTTCCTGGTATTGCACAGGTTATTAAGAATTTATATTAGTGTTAGGGACCCCTGGAAACGTGGTCTGCCGTGCAGTGGCTCAGGGGCTTACAACAATTTTGGCCAAAAATGTTAAACTAAAAGACAATTTTATTTAATAGATATTTATACATATATATTTAGGCACTGTACCGTGTATGAGTTTCACTGGATGTGCACTGAGCTCTGTCTGTGTTGTATGTTCTGTCTCTGGTTTTAAATATATATTGCCATGCTCAGTAGCACTCCTCTGTGACACTCATATGCTTATATATATGTTGTGGTTATTTTGGGGGTTCAATAGGAGCTTGTTAGGTGTCCAGTATGTTTTACAGAGTTAAGTAGTAGGCTTTGATTGCAGTTTTAAACCGGTCACTGCCATTAGAACACACTTTGGTCATGGGAGGGACTGCTGAATATACTTGTGTGTGTTAAGGTATTGTGTTTTTTTTTCATTTACATAGTGCCAGACAGTGTACTTCGCATAAAACATAATGACGGGAAGAATAATCGAATTAAAGGATAAGCGCATTGTACATTATTTGACCCAGGATGGGTTTCCTTGTGCAGGATCAAAATAGGTGGGAAACTTTGGTTCAAGGTTTGCAACACTTAAAGTTGATTCATCCCAAGGATTTCCATTAAACCCAACACAAAGCTGTGGGCAAATCCATCTGTACCCCTCCAGACAGGAAGATGCTCAACTTGGACTAGCCCTGTCTTAAACGTATCTCTGGGGAACAGGCGGATGGCGGACTCCTGTTATATAGGTACACCCTTCTGCGTCAGATGCGGTGTCCCCAACCACTACACTAAAAGCTTGGGGAGCACAGCAGAGGATGTGCTGCTTTATATGTCCTTAGTTTCTGTCTTCCCGCTGACAGGGCTCCATGCAGACTTACTTTGGCGATGATGACCTCCTTCCGCAGGATTTTCATGGCGTAGTAGCGACCCGACGCCTTCTCTCGCACCAGGATGACTTTGCCGAAGGTGCCTTTCCCCAGCAGCTTGAGGTAGTCGAAATCGTTCATGGTCTGAGAGAGACGCAGAGTGGTAACAATTATATATTGTTAAAGGGTACAAAGTGTTATAGGGTTAAAGTGTAATGGTTAAACGTGGATCCCACATCATTCTCTGTATAAATGTAATGCAGCTTACTTTTAAATTTTTGTTTTTTAAAGGGTGATAGATATCCCGGATTGAAATATTAACATGACTGAAATCAGCAACGACGTGTTCTTAAAACCATTAACCTTTTTCGAACGGGCTACATGTGCAGATTAGCCTCAGTTTTGCAGTTGGAAGACTTCCACGCACAGACTCCAGAGCGCAGAGCACGTGTACACTGCTGGAGCTGTAGAAAATATCAGAATGGATCAAAAGGGACCATATTCTCATTGTCTTTCAGTGGCAGTCACCTTTGATTTTGGAGATTCATTACTTATCCCTCTCGCTTCTGCATTGAGATTCATTACTTATACGTCTTGCTTCTGCAGAGACACCGCAAACCTGTCCACTGTCACACGGTGGGAAGGGTTTGTGCTGTCCCATTGGGAAGCAGAAGGATTAGTGATAAATCTCAATGTACTACAGCCTCCCAGTCTCATCCTGAACATGCTAAATCAAAGATGGCAGCCTCCTAGCTGCTGGGAAGGTTGTAGCGCCACTTACCACCTTCGAGCGTCCTTTGGAGATTGCCACCTCCATCTCTTCTGTGCCAGTGGTGTCGCTGGGAGAGCCGCTCTTGAAGTCCATTGTTTCTTCTTCCTCCTCTGGCTCTTGGTTCTTTAGGCTGTTGGCGACGGTCTGGATGGCCCTCATCCATTCCTCCCTACAGCAACGGACAGGCAGACTGTCAGCAGGGTTAAAAAGTCCCTCCGGCTGCTGCCTTTTACGGTGTGCTGAACAGGCGTTTGCACAGGGAGAACATGCAGCTTTAAAGATGCAGTCCCAAAAAGAGCCAATGGCAGAGAAGGGTTGAGGTTAGGGGCCACATGAATTAAGCAATCTGCCATAAGACACCTTCTGGTGTTGGAAAAACCTTCCGGCCACCTGAAGGCAATAATCTGCTAGGTGTCTGCCAGCGCTGCAACGGGTCTTTTGCAGAAACCTGCTTAGTATACAGCTACATGTTGCTGGTACTTTTTTTTTTTTTTTTAAACACAAAAATAAAATAAAAAACCCTTAAAACTGCAGACCTACGTGTTTAAAAAAATAAATTAATTTAAAAAAAAAATCAGTTCTTTACTATGAGAAAATACTTGTAGCATTTTTCTGAATATCATTTTTAATGTATTATAAGATAACAAGCATTTTTTCTATTGCAACCATTTACAAAGTCACATCCCCTTCCTCTCCTGAGACAGGCTCTGGCACACCCCTTTATGAGCCCTTGCCTCTCTCTAGCAGTGCACCAATTGTATCTAGTGACTGCCTGGTCACATGATCTTCCCCACAGAACTTTGCATCTTTGGTCCTCTTTTGCTGCACTGACAGCAAATCCCCAAGTGAACCCCCGAGCCGAATCTTCGCCGATCGATCACAGGAGAACGGATCGATCGGCAACTTAGCCAATTACTTAGTGTGGATTGTATTGATGCACATATTAAATGGGGGAAAACCAACAAAAACGGCAGCTTGGACAGCTGCTTTAAAAGTATTTTAAATCATTTTTTTTGGAAACCATGGAAACATGGTGAGCTGAGACTTGGGTGGGGGTTGAGAGTCTCTGGCTGCCCCCTTTTGTCTGATGTCACTGTGTTTAACATGACTTTGCACAGACAAAGCCCTCCCTCATCACTACCTTTATCTGTATTGGCTGTAACAGGAACAGGGTCAGGTAAAGATGGAGTAACCACTTGATTGACAGACCAGTCCTTTCAGAAGCGCTAATGAAAAGGAAATTCAAAGTCCTGCTCTTCTGCTTTACATAGTGTTCCCCACTGGTCATTGGTCGGCAACAGGGAAGCATGGGGAATGGCTTATGACAGGAGTGGCCAACTCCAGTTCAAGGGCCACCAAGAGGTCAGGTTTTTTGGATATCCCTGCCTCCGCACAGGTGACTCAATCAGTGGCTCAGTCAATGACTGAGCCACCTCTGCCGACGCAGGGATATCGTTAAAACATGGCCTGTTGGTAGCCCTTGAGAACAGGAGCTGGCCCCCCCCTGGCTTATGATATTCTCCAGATCGGTTGCAGACGGTCATGGTTAGATGGTCATGGTTACATGCCCACCCCGTCCCCTCACTCAACATAAAGGCGGGCAACCAAAGGGTTCCAGGACACTTTAAAAGCAGCAATATAGCACACATCCCCATAACATCCACGTGCTGGCGCCCGTACCGCTCGTCGGGGGAATCCACGTGAAACGTCCGCTCGATGACCGTAGTCCACTGCAAGCATCGGATCACGAATGTGTTGGGCCGGGGACGCTCTGTCTTCATAAGCTGGCACTCTATGGAAGTAAACACCCTGCCTTAGTAATGCTCACTAGGGTTTATTGCACCCCCTTCCTAAACTACAGTGACAACCAGTTACAGATGTGGTGCAATACGAGAGCAACGTGAACTAGAGAGAGTGACGTGTAGGACCAGTGACATGTTTAATGGGTTAAAGGGTCAGTCCCACGTAAGAGCAAAGTGACCCAGCGACATGTTTAACGTGCTAAAGCAGGGGTTCTTAACCTGTTTTACCGTAATCCCCTATAAGGGACCAACCAGGTCCCCAATCACCCCATACACCTCATGTTATATATGACGCACCGGTAACATTTCAATATTTGCATTTAATTTAAATGCTTCACAGGCCCGCTGTAAACTACAGAGTTCAACCGCGCCAGTAGCTCGACTGCAACAGTTAGTACATGGCCCTTTCTTTTTAGCAAGTATCTGTAACTTACTGTTACTCTAACAGAATCAAAGTCATACAATGTTAGAAATAAAGAACGGAAACGAATGTTTCATGTTTCGAGTTTAGATCATTTTTAAAGTTAAAAAAATGAAATCTTCAACAAATCCCAGCACCTTCTTAGTCACCCCCTGAACCCTCTTCAATCTCCCGCTAGGGGTGAAATCATCCCTTGTTAAGAACCTCTGGGTTAAAGGGTCAGTCCCACATAGGAGCAAAGTGACTTGTATGAACCTGCACCCCACGTAGACTGTTCCCAAAAAGTAGTTACCATAGCTTGTATAACACCTTTGCTGCACGCTCTGGCATGGAAAGGGTTAATATTTCACCTGCCGCTGGAACACTCACCTCCTACGGAGAAGTTATTGAGGGGAGGCAGGGTCAGGCTTTGCTCAGATGTCTCAGGTTTCTCCTTATATCCGATGAACGACCCATCACTCTTCAGGAGAAAGTAGCGTGGTCTCCATGTCTTGATGTATTCTCCTGCAGAACAAACCAACAAAGCACAGTGTATTCACAGGTAGCATCATGGGGCATTACTCACACACTGAAATGAACAAAATGGTAAAGGAAGTGTATAGGGGGGCGGGGGGGAGCCCAAAAAGCACAGCACTGGCTACCATGTCAAAATCCTAATGGTGCACTAAAAGCAGGTGCATTCATAGCAGGGACATGTTAAAGGACTTGGATCAAACATATTAATACCGGTCTTTTACCAAAATGGGGCACCTATAAGTATTTTTCGATACTTTTTTTTATGGTTTGAAAACTTGGTGAGCGGAGACATGGCAGGTGCGGGCTTCCTGTTGCATGCTCCTTTTTGTCTGATGTCAGGGTTTTAAAAATAGAGTTTGCACAGGTAAAGCATCCCCTTACCTTTGTCTCTGATAAATAAAATACACACCTACACACAGTTATAAATAAATATATATATATTTCAAAGTAACCATTTGACTTATTTGTATCTTGTGAAATATGAACATGTTTTCCTTTTCCTTGGGAACACCAAACTCAAGCATAGAAGCCACTTCTGTTTATCCGTTTGCCTCACTATTACTTTGCAAACAAAGAGAACAATCTGCCCGAGGGGCTTTGAGCATCGACAAACAGTCTGATCACAAAAGACATCAGGTAAAGATTGTAAAAACCACTGGCAACTTCTGTTTGCCATCGAAACGTTGAAAGTTTAAAGAAGCACCCCAAAAAATATTTAGATGATTTTTTAGATTTTCTTTTAAAGGTGCCAATCACTTCCATTCAACCTACTGAATAGGTCACTTTCTTCCTGGGGGGGAGGGATTAACCCTTTAAGGTTGAAAAGCTTATTGTTTTAATAGAGCCCTCGGTGCATTATGTCAAGTAGTAAAAACAACAAAGATTAACCTTTTCGCTGCCAGATGGCAGGCTCCTTCTATCAGCGAAAAGGTTAATATTGCAGTTACGCAGCCAGCCAACCTCGCAGGAGGTAATTCAACACAGAGCTTCGGGTACAGAAATAGCCACTAATCGGGAAGCTAAGTTTACCGGCTCCCAGCTGCGTTTGTCAGCGGAAAGGTAGATAGGAAAGCTTCTCCTTAAGCCTTTAATGCTGCCTTTCCCATCTCACGTTTCATGTTCTAGTAGCCCTATGGGTCTTGGTGAAAAGCAGATTCCTTGTAGGCTGTGATACTATTTAGGCAATCAACATTGAGATCTTAATAGATTACATTATATACTGTCCAGAGCTTTCCTAACCTCAAAAGGTCTCTTCCTCACGTGTACAGCTTCCCAAACCTCAAGTCTTTTTCGCATGTACAGAGCTTCCCAAACCTCACAGGTCTCTTCTTCACATGAAAATAAATACGCGAGAACAGAAATCCCTCTAGGTAAGCACTCAACCTCTACTAATATTAAATAATACATGTAATTGTTTATTGTGTAAAGAAGAGAAAACAAATGTTTAAAACCTACCTAAGAGCTTGGAGATCCTAGGTGCTCTATAAGGATTCTCACCTCAGGCAGCAGTCCCAGTTTGCACTGTGGCACGCGTGCCCGGCAGGGGGGGGGGGAATCCGCGGTCCCAGTTTGCACTGTGGCACGCGTGCCCGGCAGGGGGGGGATCCGCGGTCCCAGTTTGCACTGTGGCACGCATGCCCGGGGGGGGGGGGGGGGGGATTGAGGGTCCCAGTTTGCACTGTGGCACGCGTGCAGGAGGGCGGGGGGGGAGATCTGCGGTCCCAGTTTGCACTGTGGCACGCGTGCCCGGCAGGGGGGGGGGGGGGATCCGCGGTCCCAGTTTGCACTGTGGCACGCGTGTCCGGCGGGGGGGGGGGGGGGGGGAATCTGCGGTTCCCAGTTTTGCACTTGTGACACGGTGCCGGCGGGGGGGGGGGGGGGGATCTGCGGCCCAGTTTGACTGTGCACGCGTAGCCCCGGGGGGGGGGGGGGGGGGGGGGATCTGAGGTCCAGTTTGCAACTGTGGCACGCGTGCCCGGCAGGGGGGGGGGGGGAGATCTGCGGTCCCAGTTTGCATGGGACACGCGTGCCCGGCGGGGGGGGGGGATCTGCGGTCCCATTTGCACTGTGCACGCGTGCCGCGGGGGGGGGGGGGGGGAGATCTGCGGTCCAGTTTGCACTGTGGCACGCGTGCCGGCGCAGGGGGGGGGGGGATCTGGCGTCGGTCCCAGTTTGCACTGTGGCACGCGTATGCCCGGCAGGGGGGGGGGGGGGGGGGGATCTGAGGTCCCAGTTTGCACTGGGCACGCGTGCCCGGCAGTGGGGGGGGGGGGATCTGAGGGGTCCCCAGTTTGCACTGTGGCACGCGTGCGGAGGGGGGGGGGAATTCTGCGTCCCAGTTTGCACTGGGCAAGCGTGCCGGGGGGGGGAATCTGCAGGGTCCCAGTGCACTGTGGCACGCGTGCCGCGGGGTGGGGGGGGGGATCTGCGGTCCCAGTTGCACTGTGGCACACGTGCCCGCGGGGAGGAGGGGGGGGGGGGGGGGGGGGGGTCATCTGCGGTCCCAGTTTGCACTGTGGCACTGCGTGCCCGGACAGGGTGGGGGAGGGGGGGATCTGAGGTCCCAGTTTGCACTGTGGCAGCGTGCCCGGCAGGGGGGGGGGGGGGATCTGAGGTCCCAGTTTTGCACTGTGGCACGCGTGCCCGGCGGGGGGGGGAATCTGCGGTCCCAGTTTGCACTGTGGCCGCAGTGCCCGGCGGGGGGGGGGATCTGCGGTCCCAGTTTGCACTGTGGACGTGCCGGCGGGGGGGGGGGGGGGGGGGGATCTGCGGTCCAGTTTGCACTGTGGCACGCGTGCCCGCAGGGGGGGGGGGGGGGATCGGACGGTCCCAGTTTGCCTGTGGCACGCGTGCCCCGGCGGGGGGGGGGGGATCGAGGTCAGTTTGACAACTGTGGCACGTCGTGCCCGGCGGTGGGGGGGGGGGATCTGAGCGAGAGACACAGGTAAGCAGAGAGAAGCGGAGCGCGAGAGGGTGGGACAACCAGTTAAGTGCAGCTGTGAAGGCCCGCGTGGCCGCGCGAGAGGGGGAGGGGAGAGAAGGGGGTACTGGCGAGGGACACGGACCAAAAAGAGTGTCCCAGTTTGCACTGTGGCCACGCAGTGGCCCGGCGGGGGGGGGGGGGGATCTGAGGTCCCAGTTTGCACTGTGGCACGCGTGCCCGGCGGGGGGGGGGGGGGGATCTGAGGTCCCAGTTTGCACTGTGGCACGCGTGCCCGGCGGGGGGGGAATCTGCGGTCCTCCTGGGAGAGATTGCGACGGGAGGGGGCGTGGTGGGAGTTTTGCAGGGGCGTGGCCATGACCTCACGCGGCTGGTTCGCCCTCATTGGTCAGTTCTAAACTCAATTTCATAGAATTAAAAAAAATCCTGGCAGCACGGCGCGGCTGCACCTTCAGCGGGACGGTGCGTACGGGGCCCGGCCCCATTGAGGGGCGGTGCTGATACGCACAGCGCACGCCGAGGTGTGCGCTGCCGCAGTTACTGGGACCGCAGCCTTATTGGTATCTTATATACTCTGGTAAAATCCCTGTAAGGGTTAAACAGGAATATAGGTGAATGAACATATGTGGGCTCAGTGCAGTAAATCCGCGTGCTCCGTTGAACTGTGTAGTGACAAATAAGTGAATCTTCTTGTAATGACGCACGAATCGTGACGTCATCAGCGCGACGGAGACGCTAGGTCTCAGGAAGTATTACAGATACATTATTACTGCTCGTGATTCTGCCAGTCGGTTTAAACTAAGGCTGCGTCCCCGCTAGCTGAGCGGGCAGCGCTTGCGGCTGTTACTTACATATATAGCTACATGTAAGTCCCCGCTCACGCTGTGCGCGGGCACACGCTCACCCGCGCTTAAGTAAACAAAAAAACTATACTTACCCGCGCGCTCAACTACCCGCAATGCCCCCGCCCTCCCGCTCGCGTACGTACGGACGTACATGCAGGACACCTGGCGCTCATGCTTGGAGCGCTCTCCAAGCATGAGCACGCTCAGCCCAAGTTGTGGGCTCCAGGAGGCAGCCACTAGCTGCAGCTAGCTCCGTTATTTGAACTATTTTAAAGAGAACAGTTTGCTACATGTTTTCTACAGAGGGGTTTGTTTACATCACTGTCCTCGTTTTATCACTGGGAAACCGGTTACAAAGAGAGTGGGTAACAGGTACTCAGGGAGGCATTACTCTGTTAATATCAGGTGCTGTGCCCTGGCCACCTTTCCCCAGGTGTCCGTGTTTGTGGCACCTGTATATAGAGCACAATCTGTATAATAAGCAATACACACAGGCATGCTACATCATTTCACTCCCCAGCCGTATATAGTATAGGCTGGGGCCGCAGAGTCACTTATTTGTCACTACACAGTTCAACGGAGGATATGTGTTCATTAACCTATATTCCTGGGATTTTTACCAGAGTATATAGGATACATACCAATAAAGGTGAAAATCCTTATAGAGCACCTAGTATCTCTTAGCGCTTAGTTTTAAACCTTTCCTTTTCTTTATGCAATAAACGATTATATGTATTATTTCATATTAGTAGAGGTTGAGTGCTTCCCTGGAGGGATTTCTGTTCTCGCGTATTTACTGCTCCCCTCTAGTGCATGATTCCTAGTTTTCATTATCAGCTGAGCGGGGACCATCCCTCTCTATATCCTCTTCTTCACATGTACCGAGCTTCCCAAACCATGGAGGTCTCTTCTACATGTGTAGACTGTGGCAAATATCATACAGTACACGTAGTACGATATATATATGTACTTCGTGTACTGTATGATCGATCTCTCTCTCTCTCTCTCTCTCTCTAAACAATTTCTCATCGTATGCAAAATTAACCCATTGATTACATCTGGGTGTATAACCCTTTATCCTCAAATCCGACACCAGTTTTTAAAAAGTGAGTTTGTAAACATAGGGAGCCACGATTTGGGGGAGGAGTAGGGGGTGGCAGGTGGTAGAGAATTGAAATGCAATTAACAACATTTTAGCCGATTTTGACTTAAATTTCCCATTTTCGTGACTGTTCACTTTGCTTAAAACTGACAATTCCACCAGAATTACACCACGGCAAATTGCCTGATCCTAGACTTTGTGAAAAACTCCCCTATCCCCACTTGTGTTTGTTATTAATATGTGGCAAAGTCCCCCCCAACTCCTCCACCCTTACATCATAAGAAAATAAGCAAAATGTTAATGAATATACTAAAAGAAGAAGCGCACATCTGTCTATTTACAAGTACATATTACATAAGTATAGATACACATGTACATGCAACACTGGTGTGTTTTATTGCAAGTACAAAACACTTAAAGCCATATTTCCTAAGCAGTGCTATTCCAGAAGGCGTTTTCCAGCGTCCGAATGCACCTTACAGCCCATTAACTTAAATGGTTGAGAAGGCTCCTTCGGAAGCTGGAAGATTAGCCCAGCTTAGCAATAATAAACAAACGAGAAACAGAGAAGTGTGTGTATGTAAAGAGGAGCCCCGCGCTGAGCGGCGCACAGCTAACGGATATTTATCTGCCTTTACTTGCTATTTTGATTGCTTGTTCTACTGCAGCGGTGCGCAAACTGGGGGGCGCGGAGTTTAGAGGCCCCGCGCGCTTCCCGAAGGCACTTCAATTAAGCGCAGGGGAAGCAGCGAAGGCCTCTAAACGGCACTTACCTTGGCTCCAACGGGATCTGGAGACGCGTTGCTATGGCAACGTGACGCCAAGGTAAGAGGGGGGGGGGGGGGGCGGCGCGCAGAGGGACGCAGGGAAAAAAAGATTGTGCTCCCCTGTTCTACTGGACACTTTTCTAGGACACTTTTCTCCCATCTTCAGATTCCTTTTTCCGAATTGTTATTGTATACCGCTTAATTATAAATGTATCGAAAACATATTCAATATACAAATTGTTACCCTTTTGTGAGATCTATAAATATTCCCACATATCCAATGTCATACTTAGTTTGTTGTTTATGGATATCAACAATGTTTATGAGTGTTCATTTGGATTAGTTGACACTGTTTGTAGCAAATAAAAATACCACTTATGAGCACATTCACATGTTTCAGACAAGTTCAAAAGCCTGCCATCCCCCATCATCTCAGTATAGCAGCCGGGGATTGTGGGTAATGACATGCAAATGAGCACTCAGTGTCTCACTTTGCTTCATATCCATTTGAACATGGGCCCCTATAAGCTTATGCCTGCCATATTAGGTCTCGTTGAGTAGAGCCGGCAGTGCGCCCGCAAAACCTGCACAGCCGGCCGGAGGCATCGTGACGTCATGTGAGCGGTTCGCCCCCATTGGCTGAACCGCTCACGTGACGCGGCCGTCGTGCAGGGAAAACAATTTGGGAAATATTTTCAAAAATTGCGCGCCTGGACGCTGCGTTCGCGCCTTCATTGCTCTGCGTATGTTTGTTCCGGCGGTGCGGGGTGTTGCACACGCGTCGCTATGACACAGATTTTGTTGCACAGCCGGGGTTAAAGAAGTGCATGGCCCATAGCCCTACCCACAGGCAGCGGTTTCTACCATTTTCGGTCTCGTCGGTAAGGATGGTTAGTGACTTTGCCAGGGTTTGTACCAGTTTCACATTATTGGTCACTGTTTGCAACGCAGGAATACTAGTTGCTACTCACAGCTAGGTAAATATGAGCCTTCCTGCTCTGATTCAGTGAGTACCTTTATTCTGCAGCCTAAGCTCCCTGCTGGAGGTGTGGTTCCATTCAGAACTTATCCTGGTATTCCAGGAATCCCAAAGGTCACACGGGGTGACTTTACATCTCATGGTGCCCTGAAGCAGTGACAAAAAAACAAGTACTGGAGCCTGCCTGAAAACTTTTTTCCCAGCCTTTATTTTCTATTATTGTTTATTTGTAACGCGCCAACATACTCTGCAGCGCGGCACAACAGAGGCAAGGGGTTTGATCATTCATAAACAGTTACATACAAATACGAACAAACATGCCCAAACAGATACAAAGACATAGTAAGGGCCCTGCCCGTGAGAGTTTACAATGTATAGAGAATGAGGGACAATGCTGAAATAAAAAGGTGACGTGGCTGCTGTGATGGAGTAAGTCTCAGGCTGGAGTATGGTTCAGTCAGACAGCTGATCACATTCAGGTTTGAGAGTGGGAATGTTACATAGCATGGAGATTGGCCCAGCCGCATAGCTTGTCCCATTGGGGTTGGAGGTGGATGTTAGAGGTATGGCCAGAAGGCTTCTTTGAAAAGGTGCGTTTTCAGGGAGTTTTAAATGTCTGAAAGCTGGGGAGAGTCTGATGGTGTGTGTTAGGGAATTCCAGAGAGAGGGGGCAGTATGGGAGAAATCGTGTAGGCGGAAGTGAGAGGAGGTGATAAGCCAAGAGGAAAGGCGCGTGTCACGGGCACAACATAGGTGGCGTTTAGGGAAATATTTGGAAATGAGGGCAGAGAGGCGCATCGTGGCGAGCTTTGTACTGTAAGTCACAGCAAGAGCTTTACATTTTATTCTAGAGGATATATGGGAAGCCAGTATAGGGATATGCATAATGAAGCACCAGAAGTGGACGCTGTGTGATGTAGATGAGTCTGGCAGCAGCATTTTGGATGGATTGGAGCTGGGACAGGAGGGCGAGGGGAATGCCAACTAGGCGAAGGTTGGAATAGTCAAGGCGGGACAAGAGGAGTCAGTGAATTAAGATTTTAGTTGTATCATGGGTGAGAAAATGGGCATTCCCTGGTGATATTTCGGCAGTGGAGGACATGACTTCATGAGGGACAGAATGTGAGAGATGAAGGAGAGAGAGTCAAAGATGACCCATAGACAACAGCCTTGAGGTTGTGCTGTTATTAACCAAGGGAGAGTTTGGGTCTAAGGGGGTGGGCAGTGGACGGAGGAAGGAGTATTAGTTCTGTTTTTTGGACATGTTAAGCTTCAGGTAACAGTGGGACATCCAGGCGGAGATTGCAGAGACAGTTGGTGACATGGGACAGGAGAGCGGGTGAGGGGTAAATTTGGGTGTCGATAGAGCTTAAACTATGGCCAAGTGTTTACAAAAAAATGTCGGCAGACCGGAGAAAGAAGGCGGGTGCACAACTTAGCTGCTTATTAAAAATCCATTCTTTATTTGTTCGATCGTAAAGATTACATTATTGTTTATTTTTTAACATTTCCTATATGGGTTGGAGTGTATAAAGCGCTATTCATAGAATTTTGCAACTCAGCGAGTCTGTGCTTCTAATAGGTGCTACAATGTGATTCCCCTGTGGCTCTGTATTGATAAGACAATCTCTAGGAATACATGTGTCTACTTAACTACTTAGGCTGAGTCCCTGGTGGTCACGGCAGCACGAGCTAAGGTGCGCGCGCCACACACCAGACACTCACCTCTATCAGGAAGGACCCAGTGGTTAATGTTCTGGGTACTCACAAAGCGCGTCAGCCAGCAGGGAAGACAAGAATGTTGTCTTCCCGTGCGGCGACGCGTCACGTGGTGTGCGGGGAGCCAATGGCAGCGAAGGAGAGTGGTGGACCGGGAGAGACACACAAATTGTATGTTTGTATCTGCTGCTAGTTGCAGCTTCTCCCAGTCACATCTCCACGGCAGTGCCTCGGATGGAAATGAATAGGCGGATGCAGATTAACATTCATTCAGTCACTGCCACGCCCCCTGCACTTCCGATCGCTCCCTACAGACCGCGGCTTTAAGCTGTGCACGCGCCGCCAGGGCGCCAGTTGCGCGTGCAGCAGCCAACACTGGGGCCGTAGCCTTAGTGGTGCTGCCCAACAGCTGCAAAAGAAGCATATCAGGCAGAGCTGCCCATCCCTGCTGTGCCCCACAATCCCTTGCATAGTGTTACATAGGGCACTGCGGGGCATTGCGGGGAGTCAGAGCAGCGATTGATCGCTCTGCTTCGGACAGGATTCTTCTGCCCATGATTGGTCTTATGATCTTTAGATATTCATTGCCCATTCATAGCGTGCAGGGGTGTGAAATATAAGCTTTAATTAGCATTAAGTATGCATCAGCTGCAGTGATGATGTAGCCTGTAGGGAAGCACCACACACCTGCGCGCGGTCTGGCCGCCTAAAATCACTCTTTGATAAAGTCCCTAAGGGACGAAACGCGTCAGAGGATTTTTCCTTTTGTCTTTTTAACCTCGGCTCACATGCCGTAATAAAGTTTTTTCTTATTGCACCTTGCCTCCAGCCTGACCCTGTTTTGCAGTGCTCATGGTCCCATGATTTTCAATTAGGATTCTCCTGCACCTGCTTTCTTCACATTACCTGGGCATGCAGGTTCTCAGTAACTCTTCAAAGCTCAGTGACATGTATTTGGAGCCCTGTCTAGGAGTGGCACATGATTGTCCCCTTAGACCAGTGGTTGGCAAGATGATATACCTCAAGGGTCCTTGAGCCCTTACAAAGGGCCGCACATACCGTACAAATATTACAAGTGGGCAGCATTTTGGACCACCCAGGTCCTTTGTAGGAGCCGGACAAGGGACCTGGCTAATCCGAAACATTGTCCACTTTTAATGCCGGAACATTAGGCTAATAAAATACATTTTTGCATATTTTTGTTGTGTGCCCATCCCTTTTGTTATTTTTGTACAGTACCTTATCAGTACACTGATAGGGTGCTGCTATTTTCACACTGTTATATAGATACAGTATATAGATAAAAAATAAGTGCACAGGCGGGGACGTTGCACAGCTTCTACCCACCACCCCCAGCCAGCTTCTAAATGCCGGCACCCTGATTAATGCTGTCCCATTCCTGCCCTTATACTGGGAACTAGTGGTGAGCACGGTCATTGTGCAGCCGAGGGAATGGGAGGAAGCTAAAATCTACCACAGCACCATCTCCACACAGCAGACAGGGAGAGACGGCTGCTGGGATAGCCAGCAGTTGAGGCGCTAAAAGTAAAGTGTGTCGTCCCGGCTGTTGCCCACCAACGCCTTTACATCATACAGCAGAGCCAGAGACACGGTCAGGGTTACCAGTTCCAAGCCCCTAGCCCTTACCTCTTTTCTGAAGCCAACCTTCCTTTACCACCATCACCTCATTCATGGTGACGGAAACACAATGCCGACTTGTGCCCAATCAATGTCCCGGGGAACTCCGGGTGCAAATTAAATGGCGATTCTGAGAAAAATAGAAGGAAGAAAAAAAAGAAAAGATGAATGGGTTAGTAAACAGAATGACTAATGTGCCACGCTGTGTGCAGGTTATTAGCCCACATCCTTGGCTTCTTAACCATTTACCAATGGCAGGGCATAAAATAACACTTTCACGTATCCTTCCAGTCATTTGTCAATTTACAGTCTTCTCTAACACAATTTTTTTTAAATCTTCATATTAAAATGTTGAATGTTCCCGTTACATTAGCACAATAAATTAATGGAGTAATGAAGCTACGCCAGCAGTTTCCTTAAACAGGAGGCCCTCGCTTACCGACGCTGCATAATGCAGGCCACTGGGCGCATTATCCCACGGGCACTGCCGCTGATTAACATGGTAATCATAATCCGACGGTCCGTTAACCGACGGCGGTTAGCGAGACGCATTCCGTCGGAAAAGCGAGGGCCGTCTGTACTCTTTAAAATACCACCCAACACAGCTAGGGCGCAAGTGACTATAACTGGCAGGCTGCTGTATACAATGTGGCAGAGGTCCTTTCACCCATCAGGAAAAAATGACAAGCATCTTACTATCAGTTTCTAAGAATGAGTTTCATTAGAGAACTATCCTTCTCTAACCGCAAAGCTTCTCCGTAACCTACTGTGGGAGTGAAGTGGAACTATTTAGTGACGCAAACAAAAAGCAGAAGGAGAGAAAATGTAAACACCAAAACCCCAAGCGTGCTGAAACGGACGCTGCTCCGCTCACTTCATAGCAGAAAGCAACGGTTCCTCCGCCTCAGGTAAATATGCTGGGGAAACGCATTCCCGGTGCTAGAAAACTGCTCAGCTCTGTGCGGCTGCCCCCCTTATAGGTGACTGAATTTAAAGGCTGCACTTATAGTGCCGGCGATGCGATGTCGCATCAAAAAAAATGCATTGCCGCCGTCGCGTGCGCTTATAGTAAGCGCGGCACCATGGCTTGGTCGCGATTGCTGGAAGTCATCTCAATTTGATTTTTTCAGCGGCCGCAGCCTGACGTCACCGTCGCCTGTCCGGCACTGTAAGTGTAGCCTGACGTCACCGTCGCCTGTCCGGCACTGTAAGTGTAGCCTGACGTCACCGTCGCCTGTCCGGCACTGTAAGTGTAGCCTAAAGGAGCAAAGTATACGAATAAGCAATTTTTTTTATTTTTGCCATGTGTGACTGCAGCTCTGTCCTAGGACAAAAGGACAGGGACATGCTTAACGCACTGAAGTGGCATCTTTCTAGCAAATCAGATAAGTACTTACTTTTTTTTTCATGGTCAAAATCTGTGGAGGTTTTTACAATCTTAATATAATTTTTTGGGATAAAACCATCAGTCCTCAAAGCCAACAGTACAGATTTTTTTGGTTCACAAAGTAATTATGAAGCAGTCGTTAGTCAAACATAAGAGGCTGATATGCTTGAACTCAGTGTTCCGGAGATAGGCAGCACAAGATACAAATAAGTCAAACCGGTACTTTAAGGGGGACTGAATCTTTCTAAGGCCGGGGTTACGAACGAGGTGCCAACATGGCACCTGCCAAGCCCTTTGTGGGTGCCCTCAACTGACACAGCCAACCAGTTGATAATACGGCATAGATTAGCTGTGTGTCACTCTCGTGCAGAAAGTTGGGTCCAACATGCGCGAGTGTGACCGGCGCGGCATTGGAGCTGTGCGTGTTAATTAGTAGTTGCCCGGCACTCTCTCCTGAACGCTCATGTGTCTCCTTGGGCACAAAAACATTGGGGACACCTGCCCAAAGCAACAGACCTTTCAGTATGAGTTGTTTAAAAATAGACTTTTTTACCTGCTATGTGGAAGACCCCTTGAAGGTGGGTGAGGGGGCTTGTTAAAACTGCCTTTACATGACATCTCCCAGAATATTTGGGGAGTCTCACAGGCTCATTATTCCATATGTTGTAAAGTGGTCTTCTGGTCGGGATGTTTTATGCTCCAATAAAATTAAGTGCGTGTGGAGAAAAATAATAATAAATACACACACACAATGTTTGTTTTGAACCGTTACGAGGAACTGAACCTTAAAAAGCCACTGAAGTGTACAGTACCACTGAAGGAATAAATAAAGCTATTGTCTATGCATTACCTTCATAAAGTGATACGCCACTTGAGCTGCCTCTGTTATATGCGTGACGTCTTATTTCTCTGGACTCTGCTATCAGCTCAGAAACACAAACAATCCAATGGGTTTTTGTGGTTTTTTTTTTTACACAACGGCTTCGATCAAAGAATGAACTGGGCTGGGGAAGGGGGGTGGTGGAAAGAGACAGGAGACTCACAGAATAAACACTGGGAGAAAAATTAAACCCAGTCACCTGATGCTGTTTTTGCTTCAGGCTAAAGTGGAGCTCACTACATGGAGACTGATCACATAAAATGTATTGGAGGGGGGTAGGGGTAGACAGATGGGGCACTATGTCTGATACCAGTGGCTTTGTTTGGCAATAAAAAGTGC
Source organism: Ascaphus truei (assembly GCA_036426205.1). Lineage (NCBI taxonomy): Eukaryota > Metazoa > Chordata > Amphibia > Anura > Ascaphidae > Ascaphus > Ascaphus truei. The sequence continues at coordinate 67,042,013 of CM071574.1, forward strand.
AAACAAATTGCTACGGTATACTGTTTTTTTTTTGCTATACATACATATATATACATATATATATATACATATACATATATATATATATATTTTTTTTTCTATTTTGTTTACACACTAACTGAACGATGAATGACCTGCAAATCCTTGTTCCTCGTTCAGTGAAAGGGTTAAAGAAAAAGGACTGCATTTTTTTTTTACCCAATACGGTTACCTCGTTATTTTAAAGAATCTGTTTTTTAGGAATATCGACAAATATACTCATATTGTAAGCTCTTTGGTGCTAGGATTCTGTTGTGACCACATTTTATCATCATTTTTTTTATAGAACACTGACAGCGTTGTAGATATGTAGAATATGTAGAATTATGCAGACACGAGTCCCTGCCCGGAAGAGCTTACAATCTAATTTAGGTACCTGAGGTACAGAGAGATAAAGTGACTTGTCCAGGTCACAAGGAGCTGACATGGAGATTCCCATCCTTACTTCAAAGGCCTATTTTTGTTGTGATCTTTTATGGTAGTGTCATTAATCAAACAGATTAACAGAAGTAGCCAAGATGCTAGAATTCAGGGTTCCAAGAGAAAAGTAAAACATTCATGTTTCACAAGATACAAATAAGCCAAACGGATACTTTAGGGGGCAGATTTAATCTTTCAGAGTACACGCAAAAAACGATGTGGGACTTTAAACTCCCCTTCTTTTATTCATGCGACAAGTGTATGCACAACATACGTCACCAAGCTGTTCATTTATAGCACTGACGTCTCTCCTCCTGCTCGTGTACACCTAGCAATCTCGCCAGTGCCTCAGGGATCCGTTTGGGACAAACACGAGATCAGGACGAGGAGGAAAGGAAGGCCCAAGAGATTGTACATTGATCATTAGTGGGAACTCTGCCGCTCTTCACCTCAGGTCCCCTCTGCTTTTTGTTGAGTAGCAGTGAGAAACAGAATCCAAAACCCTGAATTTAAGGCACTTCACAGGACAAGACTTAACAAAACTCATAAATGAAAGAAAAAAAAAAAGAGAAAACAGGAGCATAAAAGTACCCCCTTTTTTGCGCGCCGTGTCCTAACTCCTGGGCCCTGTGATTGCTAGTGTAGCGGTTGCATGGCCTGGATACACCCCAATCTCTAGACCGTATGAGTTCTCCTCTCCCGGTTTGATTAAGTCTCCAGCTACATCAGAGCCCTGGGCCTGAACTAGGGCCACGCTACAAGCAGGCTGTTCTTCTGGGAATAACATGAGATACTTAAAGGGTTAAATGGGTCAATCTCACCTTGTCTGCCTAAGAAAAACTAAAACTTTTGTAAAAACGTCAATGTCAACTAATCTAACTGTGGTGAAACAAAATATCAAGCAGCTTTCGTTTATCTGGAAATGTATTACAAATTACATTTATCTGGGCACCTTGGGTGGGGGGGAGTTCTCAATCATTTTTTTTTTTTTCTAACCCACTCTGCCATTATTAGAAGGCAAATAAAGAGAGGGAGCAGGAGGAGGAGAGAGGGAGCAGGAGGAGCAGAGAAGGAGCAGGAGGAGCAGAGAGGGAGCAGGAGGAGGAGAGAGGGAGCAGGAGGAGGAGAGAGGGAGCAGGAGGAGGAGAGAGGGAGCAGGAGGAGGAGAGAGGGAGCAGGAGGAG
>CM071574.1:67043727-67147028 GCA_036426205.1 Ascaphus truei
TCTTATTCTCTCTTTGTCCCGTCTCTCCTACGTTCACATTATTCAATCTCTTTCTTCCTTCTTCGTCCATCCTCTACTCGTTCGTCATTATGATCCTCGAGACAGGATATCACATAGTGAGCGAGAGTATGGATATTGAGCCGTAGGACAAGAGGAGTCAGGATTGACAGAGATGGTACAAGAGGATTAGAGATGGTGCATTATGAGTGATAAGGGACAGAGAGCATAGAGGGCGCAGGACGGGCAGATGGAGCAGAGTATGAGAGAGGGAGCAAGACGGAGGAGGAGAGGAGCGGAGGATAAGAGGGATCAGGATGATTAAGAGTGAGCATTAGAGTAGAGTAGGGAGCAAGGAGGCTAATATTAGCAGTAGGAGCGATATGTCTCATGAATCAGGAAATATGGATCATGCTTGGTCAGGATATTTGGGCCGAAGGAGAGAGGGATCATGAGAGAGGGGGATCAGGAGAGTAGAAGGAGCAGGAGGAGAGAGAGGGAGTCAGGAGGACGGAGAGAGGGGTTTTTGAGTTGCAGACCTTTGAAGAACACAGAATGACGAGAGGACATTAAACCCCTTCCAGTTTATCTCACCGTGTTACAAACTAACTGTAAAAGGGATTTATAAATTTTCAAGATTGTGGGTAAAAAGAAAATGGATAAGGCCTTGGAAAGATCTGGTCACTTTATTTTTATCTTTCTAAAGAATCAGAGAATAGTGCCGTTCCGAGGTGTCTTCAGAAAATGAAACTGATATATTCTCTTTTTAATTGTTATTAAACATCATTAATGTTCTTTTTATATCTATTTACCTGGTTTGTAATTTTTGAGCATCCTCAAAGTATTTACTATGTCTTAACTACATAATACATTTATATGACATCATTCCACTTAACCAGTCTATGGATACAAAATAATAAGCGTGCCATTATAAAGGTTTCTATAGGCACAACCATGAATGATGACTCCCTCCTCATTCGCCCCCAGCTTTTCTTCTCGACATCCTAAACCAAGATTGACTTCCTTCGCGCCTTTGCCTTGTGCACACTGTAAAACCAACAAAATATCTTAACCGTGCACCCCAAAATTGAACAACCCATACCGTTCCAGACGACGTCACATCCGCCCAAGTTGTAGTTTCTTTCAAAACCAAAGCTGTCTCACATTTTAATCTGGTCTGTAACTGTTACATACGCCTATAATATATATTTCGTCTAACTTGGCAGGCAATGTCTTGTATATAATTGATACCCCTGCTCACTTATGTAACGTATTTGTAAAACCATGTATAATTTGTCATCTTAACGTCAATGCCCCGGACATACTGGGAAAACGAGAGTAACTCTCAATGTATTACTTCCTGGTTAAAACATTTTATAAATAATAGGGACCAAGACTCTGATAAATAACAAGTATGTAGAAACACCACGACCATGCCCATTTGCACAGAGCAATGTGTACACGTTCTGGTTTGACCCCTGCAACCTTTGGGATTCCTAGAAGACCGAAGATTCATTCTGGCTTGTGAACAGCCATCCCTTATTCCCTATAAACACCCTTATTTTTTCTTATTCGCGCATCCCCCCACACTGCAAGAGGGCCAAACCAGTGCAAAGTGTATCTTTTCTTAAACACGAATAATTTATCTGAGAAGAGTTATATATATAATATATATATATCATCTATCTATATATATATATATCATATCATATTATATATATATATATATATATATACTACTATGCTAGCATCTTGCAGCGTCTCGTCATCATTGGCAGGACTAGTAAGCGTAACATCTGTATTTTTATTATGTTTCATAATATCAATGTATCAGATGGTACTAATTTATTTATCAAATGTTTTGCCAGGAAGTAATACAGTGAGAGTTACCTCTGGTTTTCAAGTATATCCTGGGTATAGTTATGATGACAAATAATACATGGTTATAAATACATAGTTACATTAGTGAGCAGGGTATACATTATATACAAGACATTGCATGTAGTTAGAGATAATATATATTATAGGCGTATGTAACAGTTACAGACCAGATTAAAATGAGACAGCTTTAGTTTTGAAAGAATATAGACTGGTGGCGGCTGTGAGAGTCTCTGGAAGGTTGTTCCAGTTTTGGGGTGCACGGTAAGAGAAGGAGGAGCGGCCGGATACTTTGTTGAACCTTGGGACCATGAACAGTCTGTTGGAGTCTGATCTCAGATGATAAGTGCTGCGTGTGGTAGGGGTGAGGAGCTTGTTCAGGTAGACAGGTAGCTTGCCCAGTAAGTATTTGAAGGCAAGACAGGAAAGGTGAACTTTGCACCTGTAATATTATTGTCACATGTCCTCTCTCTCATCGGGGTTGGAAAAATGTCACCAATCTGCACTGGAACAGTGCAGAAAGCCACTCGTCCATTGTGGGGAGCCGATGAAGAAAGATCATTCACAGCTCTGCTTGAAAAAAAAAAATTTCACTCTATAATGCCTTGCACAGCGCTAAGCAAAGCATTAGGCTGCAGCCCCGCTGCCTGCGCTGCACGCATGCCTGCGAGGCAGGTGGCGCGTGCAGCCAAGTCCCCCGGTCTGCAGAGGGAAAGACAAGGGGGGGGGGGCGTGACGGGGGCGCGGCCTTGACGTCACACGGCAGGTTTGCCCTCATTGGCTGAACCGCTGGGGGGGCATGGCCTAGCGCTCCATCGCGACTCCTGCTCTCAATTTTCTTGAGAGCAGGAGTTTCTGTCAGTGCAGCGCGGCGCCCCCCCCCCCCCTCACAGTGGGCCCGGCCCCATTGTGGGGCGGATCTTGTCCCTGCAGCGGCCAGCGGGGACCTGGCCTTATGGGATGCAACATCGGGAATCAGAGCAGTGATTGACAGCTCTGCTTACAAAACTGTTCTGCAGCCGCAATCCATCGCCCCAATTTTCCACTCATACTGGATGAGTGAATTCTTCCAGCCCTATCATTGCGATTTTATTATTTGTATTATATGTTCATTAACAAAAATAGACTTACTATTATACCTCAGTGGTCTAGCCTTTTATAGTTCATCATTGTATAATATTCCACAAGTTCTTTATATCACCATAGTACAGCATATTTCACGATCATCCCTAGCAAGCCCTTTATATTTTTCATTCAGTTAGTAAAAATTGTAGATTCATCCTACTGTAGTTTGTGTGTTGAATTTTTTTTATTTATTTATAAAAATGTTTTACCAGGAAGTAATACATTGAGAGCTACCTCTCGTTTTCAAGTATGTCCTGGGCACAGAGTTATAACAAAACATGTTACATTAAAAGAACAGAGGTTATACAGTCAATTCACAGACATTTCATGGACCAAAGTACAAATGAGACCTGTAAGGGTTAGGGAACGAGTTATTCTTGTGTACAGAAATGTCAAACCTAACAAGTCTCTTCTACACGTGTACAGAGCTTTCCAAACCTCAGGTACAGTATCTTCTTCATATGTACAGTCCTGCGAGATTTGGAAAGCTTGGATCATTCTCTCAGCTAAAAATGATATTATACTGCAGGCCTCACTCTACACTCACATACATCATAATCACCATCATCTTTCTGCCTCATAGAAACATATTATATGACAATGACCATGCACTGGATATTACTCTTACGGGTAAATTCTGTACACTCTGAAGCGAACGCGCTGACAAAACCTCCCCATTGAAGACTATAGAAAATTTCTGATAAAAACAGTCATTTCAATATAGAATCCCCCCCCCCCCCCCCCCACCCAAGCAGCTTCTTCACATTATCATGCAAGCATTGGCAGTTAGGTTCCATATGTCACCTGACAGGCCTCAGGCACAGTTTATTATCCCAAGCCCTATATACCATTATTATCCTGTAGGCTTCAACCTATAGGCTCGATATAACTATTATTAACCACTGGCCCTCAGTATCTGTCACTACATACATAATGTCCCTACATTACTCTCAAAACCTTATTCAGACTCTCCACATATTATTATTACACCTTAGGGCTGTTATATAGTGTGTGCAGCCGTGCGCGCGCAGGTGCCGCACACGTTGTGTGTGTATATTGTGCGCGAGTGAGGTACTGTGTGTGTGTGTGTGTGTGTGTGTGTGTGTGTGTGTGTGTGTGTGTGGTGCGTGTGGTGTGTGTGTGTGTGTGTGTGGTGGTGTGGTGATAATATATATATATATATATATATATATATGTATTTATTTACAAAAAAAAAACACATGTTAAAAAAAATTACTTAACATTAGTACACATCACACACACACACCAACACACACACATCACAGAAAACACACACACACACACACACACACACACACACACACTTCAGTGACGGTAGCGAAATCATTCTATCCCCAGTCTTCCCCGCTGTCGGCCGGATGCACACTCACTATCGTGCGCACGCGCGGCCCTTGTATAGAAGGGCTGACTAACCTCAGCAAATTATAAGTGCCGCCGCACGCGGCCACTATATAACAGCCCTTAGACCTCCATCTGAGACACTATGTATAACTATCAGACCGCAAGTCCTATATAAGTGTATATAAATATATATACACACACGTCCCCACAAGTCTTGGTGTATGTGTTTTCTTTCAGTCAGTCCCTAAATGTATTCATCCTATAACTATATACGCCTTGGTGTCACATCCTTAGTATATAATACTTTCCACACGCTCTAGATATTTATTGTTTATATGCCTGTATGAATATATTATATTCCTGAGATACATATACACGCATAAATGTGTGTACGTGGTGTGTGTGTGTACACACACACACACACACACACACACACACACACACACACATCTATCAAATGGAAATATTACAGTATGCTCATTTGCATGTCTTAGGCCTCGGCCAGGCTCCCTGCTGGCGTGCTTAGGCGCGCTGAGGCACAGGGAAAGCGGGTGCTTTCCCTGGCCTTGCGGTTGCTTACCGCACCCGCTGTCAGCGGGCCGTCAGGGGGCGGGCCGGGGATGGGCACGTCACTGGCCAGGGGCGGGCCAGTGACGTCACGGAGCTGGTTCGCCCTCATTGGGCGAAACGCTCACGTGACCGGCCTGTTGCGCCGGCAAGCGGAGGAATTTTAAATTCCCCTAAGACCTGCGCTTCCGCGCACTTGCGGAAGCGTAGGCGAGCCCCTACTAAAGCCGCTCTAATTGCGGCTGTAGGGGCTCAGTGCTGAGCGGGAGCACGCGTCAGCAAGCAAGCGCTATACATGGCCGAGGCCTTAGACAGGTCTGCTACCTTGCCTTTCACCATTATCACCCAGCACACAGCACTTCCACTGCAGCAAGGGATTCTGGGAAATGACATGCAAATGAGCACACAGTGCCACCTTTTGCTTCAAAAACATTTAACATGCTCATTTCCATGTCATTTCCCAGAATCCCTTGCTGCAGTGGAAGTGCTGTGTGCTGGGTGATAATGGTGAAAGACAGGGTTGCAGACCTGTCTAAGACATTCACATGAACATACAGTAATATTTCCATTTGCTATATGCTTTACTGTGGAGGGTTCGTAACTTTTCACCCACCATAACTTTACTAAGTGTATGTGTATATATATATATATATATATACACACACTATATATTATACACACACTATATATTATACACACACACACACACACACACACACACACACGCTATATATTATACACACACACTGTATATATTATACACACACACACACACTATATATTATACACACACTATATATTATACACACGCACACACTATATATTATACACACGCACACACTATATATTATACACACACACACACTATATATTATACACACACACATATATATTATACACACACCCTGTATACCTTTAATATCACCCCTCCCCCCAGGGTCTAATGCTCTGTATACAGTTAAAACCCCTTACCCCCAGGCGTAAGACCCTGTATACAATTCATACCCTTTAGTTCCACAGTTAATGCCTGCTCCCCCAGGTCCAAGGCCATGTACACCGTTAATAACCTCAGGCTCTGCCTATGGTTAATACCCCTCCCCCATTCTCAGGCCCTGTACACAGTTATTACCCCCTCCCGGCCACTGTATATAAGCCGCTGCTTCGCTCCCAGGCCTCTCCAACTCACCTCCCTCGTAGGGATGTCAGTGTCAGGCCGCTCTCATGTCTCCCTCCGCCCGCGGCCTCCTGCTCCTCTCTGTCCGTCACCCCCCTCCCCCCCGACCCGCCGGAAACACTACGCAGCCCCCAAACAGGAAGTGACATAACGCGCCCGCGTGAGTGCTACCGACACTGCGAGCACCAGATACGCGAGACCAGAGCGTCCCCCGATACCGGAAGTCCTGAGGCGCCATCTTGGATAAGGGCGGAATAAGCCCTAAACATTGCTTTCTGAGGGAATTGCAGACGAAAAGAGTCTGGAAACGGCGATAAATCTGTAAAACTAATACTAAACGTATCGATTTGTGAGGAAAATTCAAGGAAATTAATTATAACAATAAAGAACACCATAGAATCGATGATTTGTACTGGGGGGGAATGTAAAAAAAGCTGAAAATGGGAAAACTGAAATAATAAGAGGCACATGTTGAGGGGGGGTGAAAAACAATAGGAAAAAAGTGAAAAAATAAAAAAAGAAACCTCAAAATATTAACTGTCTTTGATAAATAATGTACAGTATGGTATATGCTTGACATGGAGAAGACAAGAACGACTGAAAATAACAGACATTCAGAAATACAAAATAAAAAACAAATATTCAGGTCCCATTAACAAAATTAAACTTCCTCTGGGGGTGATTGGTAAATAAATGCACTATTTATTATTATTGAACTGTTAGTTGACATGACATGTTAGTAGACAGAAATGCCTGTGAATTGACTTTATAACTTGTTCTTTTAATGTAACCATGTATTGTTATTATAACTCTGAGCCAAGGACAACATTTATTACTTCCTGGTAAAACATTTTTATAAATATAAAATAAAAAAGTTGTCAATGGCATTCCTAGAACAAAAATTCAAATTTTCCAGCTTTTCGGCTAAAGAAACTTCCCGCCCATCAATGGAAAATAAAGGTCGTTTTTACACCTAAATTCCCACCTCCATGGGAGTTTTTAAGTGTCGGCGAATACGTTTGTGTGGCTCAAATTTAAGGTATTTAGTCTTGATTTTTAAATAATTGAATATGATGCATTCCCTCTAGTCCATCATATGACATCACAGGCCCAAGATGGCCACCCCAGAGAGATAGCACACATATTTTATAATTTATAGATATATATCTTTTAAAAAAAAGGTTGGACATCTTTTTAGAAAGGAAAGGTATACAGGAATATACTAAATAAGTAAACATGGGAAGGATGTTGATCCAGGGAGAAATCTGATTGCCAATTCTTGGCGTCATCACGGAATTTATATTTCCCGTTATGAGATATATCATCCAATGATGTCACTGGTTTTTTTTTGTTTGCCTTTCTCTGGATCAATATACTGTAAGTACAAATATAGGATAAGTATCTGCCGTCGAAATTTAGCACAGGTTGAACCTGATGGACATGTCTTTTTTCAACCTCATCTACTATGTAATTTATGTTTGTATGTTATATATAAATATTTATTATAACTACAGACTTCTTATCGGGTAGTTTAAGTTATTGGGAAGCTGTCTTAGGCTGCGTCCACGCTAGCGCTGAGTGCGACGCTTGCCACTTTTACTTATTTGAATCTTTATGTTGACGCTCAAACGACGTGGGCACGCACACTCTCCCAAGCTCGGCGCTTGGGGAGACGAAAAAAAAGTGAGTTTGAAGCGCGCTCAACATGCCCCTATCTCCCCCGCTTGCAAAAATAGACAGGACACCCTGCGCTCATGCTTGGAGAGTTGGTGACGTCACCGCTCTCAAGCATGAGCACGGTCAGCACCAGCGGGGACGCAACCTTACTCATTTGAAGAGACTTTCTCCTTTTAGGGCGGTCTCACTCATTTGGGAGGGACTCGCTCATTGTTAAGCGACCTCCTTTGGAGAGACGATTATTATAACGCAGTCTCACTCATTTTGAGGCGAACTCATTAGGAGCCAGTCTTGGTCGGCATGAGGAAGTCTCACTTATTTGGAGATAGTCTTGCTTGTTATGATGCAGTCCCATTGGTCATTGCGAAAGAGTCTCACTCTTGAGGAGACTCTTGCTCGTTTTGAGGCGGTCTCATTCGTTTGGAGAGACTATTGTAATGCAGTCAAGCTCGTTTGTGTAACTTACATGTTGTAATTGAGTCTCACTCATTAGAAGACTGTCTCATTCACTGAAACACAGTCTCTGGAAGCCTGTCTCCCTCATTAGGCTGAGGCCATGATGCCTTCTCCCGTGCGGAGGCGGAGGGAAAGCGGGTGCTTTCCCTGGCCATAGTAGATGGGGCGTTCCTGGGGGTGTTCCTAGTGACGTCACGGAGCTGGTTCGCCCTTATTGGGCGAACCGCTCACGTGACCGGCCTGTCTCTCACGCAACGCGCACCCCCTCCTGCTTCCGCACGCACGCCGCATGGACGCGAACACAGCCTTAAGGCAGTCTGTTCGCTCAGTGTGCGGACACATCCGCACGGTCTGCGGCACCATGTCCGAGGCCGCGGGCATGGTGCCTCGGGCCGCGCTGAGCCGTGCTCCTGCTCTGCCTCGCCTGCTGGTGCTTTTTTGCGTCCTGGCAGGCGAGGCAGTGAGCGCGCTTTGGGGGCGGGCCGAAGGCATGACGGAGGCGGAGTGGAGGCGTGGTGGGAGGCGGGGCTAGTCCCTCGTTCCCATTGGATGGTTGCGGTCACGGGACCGCTCCTCTCAGCGCCAACATTTTAAATCTGGCTGTCTCCTTCAATTTGTTGAGCCTCCGCACGCATGCGGAAGCGTGCGGAAGGGGATACTAAAGCCGCGTTGATTACAGATGAAGGGGGTAAGTTCATCTGCGGCTCAGCGGGGTCTGTGTTACCATGCCTGCGGCCTTAGAAGGCAGTCTCACTCATCAGCAGTGACTGCCACTCGTTTAGCACAGTCTCTTAGATGAATCTTCCATCTTTAAAGCAGCAATCCTGCTTTCCTTTTTTCCCCCCTCTCTTTAATAGGTTTGAAGCAGAGGGTCTCCGGAGCTGAACTGCGATAATTTCAGCTCCAGGGACCCCTGCTTCCCGAGATACCTCTGCAGGGGGTGCTGGTAGCAGCTCTGGCTGGGCAGTGTGTGGCTAACATAATGGTGGCTTACATGTCCCACGTCACAAGGGCCAATAGGAACTCGTGACGGCAGACCTGCGACTGGCACCCTCTCCAGAGGTAAGTATTTCTGGGAGCAGGGGGTCCCAAGAGCTGAAATGAATGGGGTCCAGCTCCAGAGATCCCCTGTTTCCCACCTAGTAAAAAAACAAGATGTTCTCCTTTAAATGTAATATTTGTATTGCATTCCATATTATCTTGATTTAGCACCCTGTCATCCTTAACTCACCCACTGCATTTTAATGCAAAGTGTATTGTACTCCTTTGAGCCAATTTGGGCCAGTCTGTGGGGTGACTGGCACTGCCGCTGCCCACACTCCTGATACATGCCCTGTACCTGTGTCATGGTGTAGCAGTGAGGGGGAGTGTGACAGGGTGAATGAAAGTCACCAGCCATATACCTGGCAAACCTATGTTTAGGCTTGCAGTGCAGCAGTGACGAGGTTAAGTTTCAGTTGAGAAGGGCTGCTTAATTAGTCTGACCCCAGCTGCATAACCAAGGTGTTTTAAAACCCCCAGGCTGTACACACATGCAGGCTAGCTGGTCAGGAGACAGGACTGAAATACTGAATAGATTACTGCTTTAAGGTCTGTTTTTCAAAGTACATGTGTGATGAACTGTCTGTGTCCTGCATGCTGAAGAGAAGCTGCCTTGTTTTCTATGCTGAAGAGAAGCTATTTAGTTTTGTCTGCTGAAGAGAAGCTATTTTGTTTTTGTATGCTGAAGAGAAGCTATTTTGTTTTGTGTGCTGTATGTTTTTAAGGCTCAATAAAGAAGCCTTATCAAGAGAACCCGCATGTGTGGTTGCATGTACCCTGCAACAGGGAGGTTAGCACCAACGCTGTTTGGGCTGTACCTGTGCTGTGTATACATGTCCTGGGGTAGTAGTGTGAGTGTGCAAGGGAGAGGCTGGAACTGCTGCGGCCTGCATTTTACCTGTGCTGTGTAGTATGCATGTCATGGTGTAGTAGTGTGTGTGTGATGGGAAGGCTGACACTGACGCTGCCTGGGCTGTACCTGTGCTGTGTAGTATACATGTCATGGTGTAGTAGTGTGTGTGTGATGGGAAGGCTGACATTGACGCTGCCCGGGCTGTACCTGTGCTGTGTAGTATACATGTCATGGTGTAGTAGTGTGTGTGTGTGTGATGGGGAAAGGTGCCGTGTCATGGCTGTACCTGTGCTGTGTAGTATACATATCATGGTGTAGTAGTGTGTGATGGGAAGGCTGACGCAGCCTGGGCTGTACCCGTGCTGTGTAGTATACATGTCATGGTGTAGTAGTGTGTGTGATGGGAAGGCTGACGCCACCTGGGCTGTACCTGTGCTGTGTGGTATACATGTCATGGTGTAGTAGTGTGTGTGTGATGGGAAGGCTGACCCTGCCTGGGCTGTACCAGTTACAAGTGTAGTAGACATGTCATGGTGTAGTAGTGTGTGTGATGGGAAGGCTGACGCTGCTTGGTCTGTACCTGTGCTGTGTAGTATACATGTCATGGTGTAGTAGTGTGTGTGATTGGAAGGCTGACGCTGCCTGTGCTGTACCTGTGCTGTGTAGTATACATGTCATGGTGTAGTAGTGTGTGTGTGTGATGGGAAGGCTGACCCTGCCTGGGCTGTACCTGTGCTGTGTAGTATACATGTCATGGTGTAGTAGTGTGTGTGTGTGTGATGGGAAGGCTGACCCTGCCTGGGCTGTACCTGTGCTGTGTAGTATACATATCATGGTGTAGTAGTGTGTGTGATGGGAAGGCTGACCCTGCCTGGGCTGTACCTGTGCTGTGTAGTATACATGGCATGGTGTAGTAGTGTGTGTGTGTGATGGGAAGGCTGACCCTGCCTGGGCTGTACCTGTGCTGTGTAGTATACATGGCATGGTGCAGTAGTAGTGGGTGAGGGGAAGGCTGACGCTGCCCGGGCTGTACCTGTGCTGTGTAGTATACATATCATGGTGCAGTAGTAGTGGGTGAGGGGAAGTCTGTCACTAATGCTGTCTACTCGCCATCACTGCATATAACTCCAGGGTTGGGCAGGGCAGTGTTTTGTGTGTGTAAGCCTCGCACTGGCGCTGCCCATGCTGTGTTTATAAACAGTGCACCTGTGCAGGTGTGTGTGTGTACTGGGGCCATTGTCACTCCCAGCACCTGTTTATAAACTGCTGTTTCCTGCAGTTTGAAACCGCTCCAACCTACTGATGATAACAGCCACACTCCAGCTTGTTTTTAACATCCCACCCTGGAAATATTTGCTCAGTAGTACCTGTGTTTTTCCTCTGTCATTCAGAACCTGCGTGTGAGACGTTTATAGCTATTTACTTTGCATGATAAGGCGGAAGGTGATCTGCAGATACTGTAACACGATCTCGCACTAATGTACCCATGTGCTGTTCTCCTACACTACTCTGTTATTGTTTGCTTAAAGGATCGTCGGAACAAAGTGATCTAATAACAGTGGCATGTTTAGTGGGTTAAACATCACTGTCATTAGACCACTTTGGTCCTACGTGGAACGGACCCTTTCACCCAATTAGACAGGTCTCTGTCATTTTTGTCTTGGACCCTTTAACCTATTACTGTTTCTTGGTCACTTTTGTCCTACAGGTGGACGTACTCTCTGAAGAGCATTACGCGACATTTCTCATACACTACTCTGTTATTCTGTTTGGTTAAAAGATTAGTCCTGTGTAGGACCAAAGTAACCTAATGACAGTGGCATGTTAAAGGGTCTGTGACGTAGTGACCTAATGACAGTGAGGTGTTTAATGGGTTAAACATCACTGTCATTAGATCTCTTTGGTCCTACGTGAGATTGACCCTTTAACCCATTAAAGATGTCATTGTTATTAGGTCAATTTTGTTCTACGAGGGGCTGACCCTATAACCCATTAAACATGTCACTGCCATTAGGTCACTTTGGTCATACGTGGGACTAAGCGTTTAACTCATTGAACATATGTCACTGTTATTAGGTCACTTTGGTCCTACATGGAACTGACCCGTCCATTCATTAAAACAACACTGCATCCTTGATCCCTTTTGTCCCACAGGTGGACGTACCTTTAAAAAGCATTATCAACATATGTAATGTTTGTATTTTAAAACCGAACATCACAGATTGTGTTCAACAAGTTACAAATGAATCTATTTCCTTCCAGGACCAACTCGGCTGCAGCTACGTCTAGAGAGAAAAGACAGCATGTTACCTGATTGAGAAGCTGCAGTAACCAGCAGCACGTTTGTGAGCTCACTGCACCAGCTCGCCCGCTGCACTGGTCCTTCACAAGAGTGGATCTTAACACCCGTGCCCCTGGATCCTGAGCTCCCTGGGGTACCAGCAACTTGGTACGAGGTCACCTCAGTCCGTCTCGCTGTGTGAGGCGAGTGCCAGTTGGCAGCTATACGCAGGGTAACTGGAAATAAACACCTCTTGTGTGTAGAGAGGGAGGGGACAGGAAGGTGATGTGTTATCAGCGCAGGTGAGCTGACAACTCTTCATGTAACTTACTCCAAAAGCAGCGGTTCTGTGGATGATGCAGGGCCATATGCAGGTGATGGGCGGCTGTGGGGTAAAAGGGGAGTGTAGGGGGATACACAGGAGATAAGAGAGGATAAGGGGTGGGGGTGTCCAATATGAAAACAGGTCATTATTACACAAGCAAAGATGAACAAATGATATATTTTTTTACACTGCCAGAGCAATGATAATATAATACAAGCAGTGAAACAAAATGTTCATTACCAGTGCTAAACAAGGACAATTATTACATAAGCAGATATATATATATATATATATATATATAACACAGGCAGCAAAATAAAACTGAATATAATTGATATTTATTATACAGGACTACAGTATTGTAGAAGTAGCTATGTAAAAAGATAAATATTGTTTCCTATACTAATATGTACAAATGGGGTACCCAGCACTCCTTTTCAAGAAGAGATGAAACATGGAAGTCTCAAAAATACGTTTTTACTATAAATGAAGAAGAAGCCGCACACGACGGAATATAGCGTGCAGACACGACCGGATACGCAAGAGAAAAAAAACAAATACGGACAATTACATTAAAAACCACACATACTAAATGTTCCTGTAAATATACCGCACGGTGCTGAGAGAGGTACTATCACATAGTAACACGCAGGGAGACCTCACAGGGAGATGCTGGCAGAGTTCTTCTTGGAAAGAGGAGTGCATTTGTACATATTGTTATAAGATAATCTGACTACTGCAGGGGTGCTCAACTCCAGTCCCCAAGCGCCCCCCACACAGCCCCAACCGGCCAGGTTTTAAGGATACCCCTGCTTCAGCACAGCTGAAGACTGAGCCACTGATTGAGCCACCTGTGCTGAAGCTGGGATATCCTGCAAACCTGCCCTGTTGGGGGGGTGGGGCGTGAGGACTAGAGTTGAACACAGCTGATTTAAGGGGTCCCCTTTTGGTTTCCCATGCACCCTACAAATATTTATATCCTCCGGTTTGGTGGACCTGTTTGACACATTTGTTTATATATTGTTTATTACACTGGCAGCACTATGATAAAATGAGTAATGTGACACAGTCAGTGTGTTTATTTAGAGAGTTGTAAAAAGACACAAAGATTATTACACATTCAGTGCTATAAAAAAAAAGACACATTATGTGGGTTACTACGAGCGCTGTATAACGACACATTATGTGGGTTACTACGAGCACTGTATAAAGACACATTGTGTGGGTTACTACGAGCGCTGTATAAAGACACATTATGTGGGTTACTACGAGCACTGTATAAAGACACATTATGTGGGTTACTACGAGCGCTGTATAAAGACACATTATGTGCACGCCTCACACCCTCCACCCGCCATGCCTCACACCCTCCAGCCGCAGCATAGCCTCACACCCTCCACCCGCCCCGCCGCCTCACACCCTCCAACCGCCACGCCTCACACCCTCCAGCCCCCTCACACGCTCCAGCCGCCCGCCGCTGCCCACCCTCCAGCCACCGCATAGCCTCACACCCTCCACCTGCCGCGCCTCACCTCCACCTGCCCCGCTGCCTCACGCGTCCTCCCACCCGAGCGGGAGACCCGCCGCCTCACACACTCCACCCGCTGCATAACCTCACACCCTCCACCCACCCCGCCGCCTCACACCCTCCACCCACCAACCGCCGCCTCATGCGCAGGGGGGGAGAGTGCTGTGAGGTACAGGGGGGGGAAGTGATGTCAGCTGCAGGAGAGGGGAAAGTGATGTGAGGTGCGGGGAGAGTGATGTGAGGTGCAGGGGGGAAGAGTGCTGTGAGGTGCAGGGGGGGAGAGTGATGTGAGGTGCTGGGGGGAGAGTGATGTTAGGTGCAGGGGGGGAGAGTGATGTGAGGTGCAGGGGGGAGAGTGATGTGAGGTGCAGGGGGGAGAGTGATGTGAGATGCAAGGGTGCACGGGGGAGAAAGAGAGAGGGGGCAGAGAGGGGAAGGGGGAAAGAGAGGTGAATGGAGAGAAAGAGAGGGGGGGCAGAGAGAGAGGGGAGACAGAGGGGGAGCGGAAAAATGAAACCCCGGGCAACGCCGGGTATATCAGCTAGTATACTATATTGCGGGGTAGTAAGAACAAAGAGGAAGAACACAGAGAGAAAGAGGAGAGGATAATCGAGAGAGACGGGAGGGGTAAAAAAAGGGGGGGGGGGGGTAGAGGGAAAAAGGAGGTGGGGGGAGACCTCCTCCTCCCCACGGCCGCTTTCATTTTCTGTTTGTCTGCTTTGTAGCTTTTTAGATTAAAAATTTGTAGTTTTTAGGTTGGGCCAGAGCCCCACTTTGGTCAGATTACCTCTGTTTCGGATAGGAGGCCTCAGTTGCCACATCTATTCAAATCTTATTTAGTTTTAAGTTTACTGCCCCTGCCACGGAGGTTTTATAAGATTCGTCGGTAGAATGCTTTAGGAACGCTGTCATTATTCCCATCCGCATCACTGCGGTTATTCTTTTTTCTACAGTCCGCCTAGGCTAGAGGGGGGGGGGGGGGGCCCATCTTCTTCCAGGAAGCCGCCACCGTGCATCTAGCCACCGTCAGTATAAATGACACTAGCCGCCTCATAGGCCGGCTTATGTCTTCAACTGGTTTTGCCAGGAGAAAAGTCAATGGATCTACAGGGATAGAGAGATCCATAACATCTTTACTAATAGTTTGGGTAGTGGCCCAATATTTCTGAATCGCGGAGCACGACCACCAAATATGAACCATGTCTCCTCTTTGTCCGCAGCCCCTCCAGCACAGGTCTGATGTTGACGAGTAGATTTGCTTCAGACGACTTGGGGTAAGATACCAGTGAAATAAGATTTTGTAAATATTTTCTTAGATAGTGGTACAAATAGAGGTCATTGTGGCAAACTCCCAAATATCCTCCCAGTCATCTCTATCAATTTCTAAATTCAGATCGGCCGCCCATTTGAGCATAGAATTGTGATCGGGGGGAACCCACCGTGGCCTCCATGCCCCCATATATGTTTGTGATCAGACCTTGTTGGTTAATACCTCTTCTACATAATACTTCAACATTTGAGAGAGGGGGGGGGAATTCCAATCTTGGGGAAAGTTTTTGCAGAAAATGCCGGATCTGTAGATATTTAAACATAGAGAATTCTGGGGTCTCATATCTGGTTTGTAATTCCTGGAAACTGAGGAATTTCCCGTTATGTAATAAATAGGCAATTGTCGTAATATTTTTAGCTTTAAATTGGTCAAATTATTTGGTATCACATCCCGGGGGAAAGTTTTGGTTATTAAAAAGTGGGATAAGTTGTGAGATGGTCGGAACCCTTCCCAGCCTGCCAAATCTTTTTTGATCTTATCGAATAGGGGCTGGTAGTAGCTTTGATATAGAGAATGGTAGTGCCTAGTTATATTTACTCCCAAATATTTAATATGAGAAGAACTCCATCTGTAGTTAAAACGTAGTTTGAACAATGTAACCGCAGATCACTAATATCTGTCCTTTGGTTTATATGGCAGCTGTGAGATGCTCACAGTTATCTGTGGACATATATATTTTGTAAAACCGTTGCATTACATCCTGAGCATAGTTTGTGGCATAACTGAGAATCTAATGTCGCCCTGTGTGGTTTGGGCTATAGGTCTGCCCTCCTCCTGGCAGTAATACCTGGTAAGGGCAGGTTTCCAGGAGTAATCATGGGTTTTCCCCACTCATGTAGTGCAGTGAGTCAGTGAAGGTAGTGTCATCAGGCCTTGTGTCCAATTAGAGACACAGGGGTGGTGCTTACTGGAGCTACTTAATGCATTGCACTTCCTGATTTAGCCAGTCTGCCTCTACCATGAGAGGGGCAAGGTGTAAGGAATCGGGGGCCACGTCACTTGCGGTATGACCCCTTCTTACCCACTGCCAGTACTGCAGCGGCTGCTGCCCCTGCCCCCCGTCGCTACCCATGCCGCCGCCCAGTGCATACCGTGAACTCTGCCGCCGCCATCTTGGATTCTGGCACTGGTGTTACAGACTCTCAGCTGTGCTCTACTACTTCCTGGTCTCTCAGCCACTCACGAGCAGCTCCTCGACACGCCTCCTCCATGCCCCTCGTCCGGATTGGTCACTGTCGCTTTAAATATCCTGCTTTGCCTTCACTTCCTTGCTCTGCATAGCCCCTTGCTACCTGTGTTGCCTGGAACCTGTGTCGTGCTCTCTTGTGTTTATTCCTTACAGCTACTGACCCGGCTCGTCTGAATACCCCCTCTGGCTCCTGAGCTCGGCTTTCCTACAGACTACTCTAACCTCTAAGACCCTCGGACTCTGCTACGGATTTTGACTACAGAACGTTCTATATCCTCGGACTCGGCAAGTACTTGACCATTCTTTATCTACATTCAGGCCTGGCTACGCTACTACGCCACATCCCGGACACACCCCCTCTGCTGTCGGTGCGTATACTCTACATCCCACCTCAGTACAGGGGACTGGTCTGGTCTGCGGGCTGCACAGCGTGACATTATGCAGAGCCCAAATGCAGACCTGGCTGAGGTGGTGGAGCTAATTACCTCACTTGCACAATGCATCTAAACTTTTGGAGAGCAGCTTACCTGTTTGATTCAACAACTATCCACTCTCTCACTACAGTCCACTCCGCCACCAGCAGCAGCCGCACCTTTAAGAATCCCTACGCCTAAAGCATATGCGGGTGACCCTCTGGCCTGTCGAGGGTTTTTGAACCAGTGTGAAATTCAGTTTGAAATATCTCCAAGCCTCTTTCCAAACGGACGCACCAAGGTAGCCTATGTTTACTCTCTCTTAACAGGGGATGCCTTGGCTTGGGCTTCTCCCATCTGGGAGCTGCGTCCGGAGACCACGTCGGATTACCAGCTTTTCCACCAAGAATTCAAGCAGGTATTTGACATTCCTGTTCGCAAAGATACTGCTGCCTCTTCTTTAGTTCATTTGTGGGAACAAACAAACAATGGGGGAGCATGGGATTAGAAAGACATATACAATAATAATGGTGATGAATATTGACAGTAGTTCCAAAGGTGGGGGGCGGGTTGTAAATATAATAATACTTACACGGCCATGTGTAAGCAACCACAATTAGTGATCACCTCCTTGAGGGTGAGCTGTGCCTCTCCCAGGTAGATATAGCTGTATGTTGATAGGGTTAGGGGAAATGATATATAATCTATAAGGCTATACTCACACGGCCCTGTGTGAGCTGGTGTAGAAATTGGTTACTTTGGGGTTAAAATTAACCCATCCACATCTATTCGTCACGTAATGGGGGTTTTCTCCAGTATCCTGGGCAGCACGAAAATCAGTGCTAACTCCCAGGCGTCAGCCAGGCTCTCCCCCCAGGTGTTATGATGCGTGGGGGGGGGGGGAGGGGTTGGGTGATGAGAAAAACGAGTGAGGCACTGTTCCAGTTAAATATTCACAAGAAATCGCATTTATTAATTAAAACAGCAAAGGGACTCACATACATATAGAATGGACCCCTGGCCTCCTCACGCAGTCCAGGATCGAGTTTGAGCAGCTTTGTGCGCCCTTCCCGCGTCCGGGATGCAGGAAGAAAAACTATCCTGCTGGGCTGCAAACACTGCTCCACGGTCTGACTGCGGAAGCCTCCTTAGGTCAAAATCTTCTGGTGGTTTAGAGCAGCGGTGCGCAAACTGTGGGGCGCGACCCCCAGGGGGGGCGCGACACTGCCGACGGGGGGCGCGGGGTTTACAGAGGCCCCGCGCGCTTCCCGAAGGCACTTAAATTAAGTGCCGGGGGAGCTGCAGGGCCTCTGTAAACCTAACTTACCGTGGCTCCGGCGGCTTCCTCCCTGCGGCGCCATGGCAACGCGGCGTCAAAATGACGCTGCGAGGTCATGTGACGTCACGTTGCTATGGCAACGTGACGTCATTACGCCGGAGCGCGGGTAAGTTGGGGTTGGGGGGGGGGCGCGGGAGTGAGGGGACAGCCGTCAGGGGGGCGCAGGGAAAAAAGTTTGCGCCCCCCTGGTTTAGAGCAACGCGTTTCGTCGACACATCGACTTCCTCAGGCTCAAATAATGACGTTGCAGGGGTCTGGTGGCTTTTTATAGACCCTCTGGATGATTAAAGGATTGATTAAAGCTGATTTGTTGTTTCAAATTGAATTCAGCTTGGTTGTGTTGTTTTCAATGACATGGCATTGCATATATATGGAAAATCCTTTCTGTACATATTCTAACACACATATGTGCCTCTTGCTCACTTTCATACTAATATGAGTCTAAAAATCTATATTGGTTTCATTAACCATGTTAAAATCATTAATCAAGCCTCCATTAAGGTAGGGATCAATGGAATAAACTATCACCCGATAGGGGTAAGGATTTAAGACAGTGTTTACTTATAATGTCTTAAGTATATAAATATATAAAACAATACAATCTTTATACAAATATCTGTAAAATCATTAAATAGCCATTGTCACAAAATTCTCCATTAACTCTTTCATCATTAATTAATGGTCCTATTAGGTTACCAGCTTGCATTAATGTCATGTATACCCCCTAAGCATCTCAGGGTCGTAGGTCCGTAGCCAAATATGCACTGGAATTCCGGACCGTCGCAGCAGAGACTTGTTGGAACGAAGAGTCACTTTCTGCTATATTTTGGCAAGGTTTGTCCGAATCTGTAAAGGATGAACTTGCAGTCCAGCCCCGACCCCAAGCATTGGAGGATTTGATCGCACAGTGTATACGCGTGGATCTGCGCCTCCAGGAGCGACGTCACGAACGCCAACGTCCCAGGTTCGTGCCTACTGACTCTCCTTATCCTAGGCCTCCTCCGGCTTTTCGGCCTGTTCCTGACGCTGTGGAACACATGCAGATCGGCAGTCAGCGGATCCGTACTCCCGACAGGATGGCCGAGAGGGTTCGCCGCCAGAATGAGGGCCTATGCTATTATTGTGGATCACCAGATCATGTGGTACGTTTTTGTCCTTTGAGGCCCAAGGAACAAACGGGACCAGCCACGCAAGACAGACTTGCCCTCGGATCAATTTCTTCTTCTAAAGAGGAACTCCCTAAGAGGATTATGCTCCCAGTTTCGCTTGAAGGCCCGAATTTTCGTGTAACTATTGCTGCTTTTCTCGATTCAGGCTCCGGTGGTAATTTTGTGGACCAAGAGTTCGCCACCCGTAACAAGATTTCTCTTATCTCCAAGAAAGCACCAATTGGACTCGAGGCTATTGATGGACGTCCTTTGCAACCTGCTTTTATCACGTTAGAGACTCTTCCTCTCACTTTATCTGCCGGTTCTCACACCGAGATTATCTCCTTTGACGTAATACACTCTCCTGATGTTTCAGTTATCCTACGGTTACCGTGGTTACAGCATCACAACCCACGCATAGATTGGAGGGACTGCAAACCAATTCAATGGGAGCCAGAGTCAGACGCCTCATCCTCGCCGGTCATAGCTCCTGCCACAGTTATCGCGGGAATGGAAACGCCTTCTGATAGCAACTCCACTCTTCCCGAAGTATATGCTGATTTCATCGATGTTTTCAGTAAGTCTCAGTCAGAGGTCCTGCCTCCTCATAGACCCTATGATTGTCCCATTGGATCTGGTCCCTGGTGCCGTCCTGCCAAAGTCTAAGTCCTACCCCTTGTCTCTCCCAGAGACTGAAGCCTTGGCAACCTACAGTACATCAAAGAGAATCTTGAGAAGGGATTCATTCGCAACTCTTCGTCTCCTGTCGGTGCCGATTTTTTTTTTGTGAAGAAAAAGGATGGATCCCTGAGACCATGCATTGACTACCGGGGATAAAAGACAAGAAAAAAGCGCAAAACGCAAATAGTGAAGTAAATTCAAAAAACGTGTTTAGTATAAAAAGGGGGATAGAGCCAAGAGTACTCAAAAGAGATTTGAGAAAAGACCCCACTAATCTGCACTCATTACCTAGGTAATGGTATGATAATCCATGTTACCAAGAGTAGAATGTATTTACACAGATCCCTGTCAGAGTTGGAAAAACGACGAAAAAACTTTTAATACATCAATCATATTACACTAAATGGTTAAAAATTGTTTAAAATCCCCATATGGAAGCGGAGGAGAGGAAAGCAATCCTACGCGTTTCGTAGCTGAAGTGCTACTTCTTCAGGGATCCCTGAAGAAGTAGAACCTCATAGCTACGAAACGCGTAGGATTATTCTTTGTTTTATTGGTACCTTTTATACTTCCTTAACAGTCCTGTAACAACCCCACAAGGTAGTTATCAGGCCAGCAATATTCTGTTCATTTTATTCTCACGCGACACCGCTCGGGTGTATACTGTTGTAGTCACGCCCTCAGTGTGACGTCACATGGATGTGCGGACACTTTGAGAGGTGAATCGTCATCTCTAGCCGCCGGCCATCTTGACCTGAGACGTGAACACTTCCCTCTGTTCCCCCTGCTAACGACGCATTGGCGTATGATTGTAGAGACTTTCCTGCATTACACACATAGTGTGTTTAACTCGACCGAGGACTCTTTATATCAACGTCATGTGCGATATCCAGACGACAACGGAGTGCCCTCTACATGTGATCCCCAGACGACTTGGATGCTTGCTACAAGCTGCAGTCACTGTGAGAGACCCAGATGACATCTGGAAACTGTAGAGGACTACTCACCAGAGGGACCTCCTTCTACTGCCCACCCTGATGCCAGCTGTGTGGTAAAATCGTGTAATGTTACACGTATATGCGAATGTTCTTTTATGCTTCACTTTAAGTACATTTTCACTTTAAATACATGCTCCGGTCCCATTGCGTACGTTAATGCGGGGTATGCCTGTATATATTCATTTTTTTTTATTTATCTCACACCATTACACAATTTTTACAACACAAATTGTTACTGCACTATTCTAGAACACACCACACTGATAGCGCTACTCTCTATTCTGTATGTATACACACACATATACATATACATATATATATATATATATATATATATATATATATATATATATAAGTATACATTACTGCATAGCAGCAAGAAGGAGACAGCACTCAGGTGAATGAAAATGAATGTATTAAATACAGCATAACTCCAACGTTTCGATCCCACAGGGGGATCTACCTCAGGGTGTATATATACACACACACACACACACACACACACACACACACATACATACATACATACATACATACATACATACATACATACATACATACATACATACATACATACATACATACACACATACACACATACATACACACATACACACATACACACACACACATACACACATACACACATACACACAGTCTCACTAGATGTGCTAAACACTGAGCTTTGTCTGTGTTTTATGTTATGTCTCTGGTTTTAATGCATATTGCCATGCTCAGTAGCACTCCTCTGATACTCATATGCTTATATATATGTTGTGGGTATTTTGGGGGTTTAATAGGAGCTTGTTAGGTGTCCAGTATGTTTTACAATTCTTGTCCAGCTAGTCATGGCTGATTGGAGTTTGGCAACCTCCTACTTAATTTAAGCTCACCCCCTCCCACATTTAAATGGTTATGGGCTCACTCCATAGCATCTTCCACTCAGGGGAACTTGCCTGCTTGCAGTTTGGCTGTGACATCTCTAATACAGAGTGCTTTTCCTGGTAATGTACAGGTTAATAAAAGCTTCAGTCAGACAGAACTTTGCAGCTAATATTGACAGATTTACTATAAATCATTCTTCCTGTTATTAAACAGGTTATTAAGAATTTATATTAGCGTTAGGGACCCCTGATATGTGGTCTGCCTTGGCGTTGGCTCAGGGGCTTACAACAATTTTGGCCAAAAATGTCAAACTAAATGACCATTTACTTATTAGATATTTATCCATATATATTTAGGCACTGTACCGTGTATGAGTCTCACTAGATGTGCTAAACACTGAGCTTTGTCTGTGTTTTATGTTATGTCTCTGGTTTTAATGTATATATACACACACACACACACACACACACACACACACACACACACACACACATACATACACACACACATACATACACATACACATACACATACACATACACATACACACACACACATACATACATACATACATACACATACATACATACATACATACATACATACACATACACATACATACACATACATACATACACATACATACATACACATACATACATACACATACACATACACATACACATACACATACACATACACATACACATACACATACACATACATACATACATACATACACATATACATACATACACATATACATACATACATACATACATACATACATACACATATACATACACATACATACATACACATACATACATTTTGCGTAACGAGTACTTTTCTGGCCCTAGTTTTATACATAAAAAGCCGCACACACTTTCATTTTATATATTTTTTTATTTGATTGTTTTGTTAACAATGCCTATAAAAAAAAGGTATAAAAGTGACAATGAGCGCGTGAAGAGCATTAAAGTCGCAGCTCTTATTGGCGAAATTTCCGGGCACCCGTGAACGCCTTCACCCCGTGTGAGTGGCAGCGAGCAACAGAAACCTGCGGCAAGTGATTACTGGGGTATGTAGCAGGTAACCCTACACTGCTGGAGTGCTTTGCAATGCGCGATTGGGTGTTAGCAGCTTCCATTACTGGAGAGATTAAAATAGATGTGAGTACATGGGGGGGGGGGGTTATGTATTAGGAATTGCTTCTGGGAAACAAATTGATGAGTGCATTGCATTAAAAAAAAAAACACCATTTTTAGTTAAAGTTTAATATGACAAAGCCTTTACATATGGGTGCCAAAGAAAGCATTCAAACCCCACCTCTAACTCCACCCGCTAGCGTCATTTTGTTGTGAAAAATACGTGGACGCACACACACAGAAGTTGGTTGTATACATCGGCGCAGGTTAGCGTGATAGACGCACTAACCTGCTATTCTTCTGTGCGTTGGTTTCACTTCTAGCGATGCTTCATACATTGCCCCCGCGGTGTTTTTATATATAACCACAAGGTAATGGGGAATGCCCGGTAACTACCACTAGTGAGTAAGGACGGACAGGCTCATAGGACCATGTTACATTGCAGGGGAGGGGGGGGACAGATTGGATGTCCCTACTGTCACTGTAGCGGGAGACAGACTGGAAGGGCACTGCAGATGTCACCTGTGCCACTTGCTGCATTGGTATCACAACCGTTAGCAGAATATTACAGTGTGCACTGGGACGGAATACAGCACTAAATGTAAATCGCCTGATAAACTGTGTTCAACACTATAGGATTTAGTTTTGCTCTAAGAAATGTGGTGCTGCTGGCTGCACTTATTTGCAGCTGAGGGGCGTTGATACAAAGAGCCCGATAGGTTTTGATATATCACAACATACACCACATTTCCTGTTGATCTCAAACAATGACTCTTGCACAATATATATTGGAGCATGCTTAAACCCTTTTGCGGGTAGTGAAAGGGTTAACATGGTTTGCACCGGGGAGTCGAACATTGCAGAATTGCCGCTATCTTAACATTGGAAGTGCTATGGCTCAGGAAATCACATCCCTATTCTATACGCTCTGGACCTGTGTTACTACCGCAGGTAAAGGTTCAGCCCATTCAAATGAATTAGGTCGAAGGCCACTATTCGATGTGCTGTGAAGCAATCTTCCCCTCCCTGGAGACATACAGTTAGGACCGGAAATAATTGGACACTGATACAACTTTTGTTATTTCGGCTGTTTACCAAAATAAATTCGAGTTACAGTTAAATAATGAATATGGGCTTAAAGTGCAGTCTATCCGCTTTAATTTGAGGGTATTCACATCCAAATTGGAGGAAGGGTTTAGTAATTACATCTCTTTAATATGTAGCCCCCTCTTTTTCAAGGGACCAAAAGTAATTGGACAATTGACTCAAAAGCTGTTTCATGGACAGGTGTGGGCTATTCCTTTGTTATTTCATCATCAACTAAGCAGGTAAAAGGTCTGGAGTTGATTCCAGGTGTGGCATTCACATTTGGAAGCTGTTGCTGTGAACTCACAACATGCGGTCAAAGGAGCTCTCAATGCAAGTGAAACAGGGCATCCTTAGGCTGCAAAAAAAAAAGAAAATCCATCAGAGAGATAGCAGGAACATTAGGCGTGGCCAAATCAACAGTTTGGTACATTCTGAGAAAAAAAACGCACTGGTGAGCTCTGCAACACAAAAAGGCCTGGATCTCAATGGATGACAACAGTGGTGGATGATCATAGGATCCTTTCAATGGTACAGAAAAACTCCTTCACAACATCCAGCCAAGTGAAGAACACTCTCCAGGAGGTAGGCATATCATTATCCAAGTCTACCATAAAGAGAAGACTTCACGAGAGCAAATACAGAGGGTTCACCACAAGGTGCAAACCATTCATAAACCTCAAGAATAGAAAGGTCAGATTAGACTTTGCCAAACAATATCTAAAAAAGCCAGCCCAGTTCTGGATCAGCATTCTTTGGACAGATGAAACTAAGATCAACCTGTACCAGAATGATGGGAAGAAAAATTATGGAGAAGGCTTGGAACGGCTCATGATACAAAGCATACCACATAATCTGTAAAACACGGTGGAGGCAGTGTGATGGCATGGGCATGCATGGCTTCCAATGGCACTGGGTCACTAGTGTTTATTGATGATGTGACAGAAGACAGAAGCAGCCATATGAATTCTGAAGTGTATAGGGATATATTGTCTGCTCAGATTCAGCCAAATTCAGCAAAGTTGATTGGACGGCGCTTCACTTTACACATGGACAATGACCCAAAACATACTACGAAAGCAACCCAGGAGTTTTTTAAGGCAAAGAAGTGGAATATTCTGCAGTGGCCGAGTCAATCACCTGATCTCAACCCGATCGAGCATGCATTTCACTTGCTGAAGACAAAACTTAAGGCAGAAAGACCCACGAACAAACAACAACTGAAGACCGCTGCAGTAAAGGCCTGGCAAAGCATCACAAAGGAGGAAACCCAGCGTTTGGTGATGTCCATGCGTTCCAGACTTCAAGGAGTCATTGCCTGCAAAGGATTCTCAACAAAGTATTAAAAATGGACATTTTATTTATGATTGTATTAATTTGTCCAATTACATTTGAGCCCCTGAAATAAGGGGACTGTGTATGAAAATGGTTGCAATTCCTACACGTTTCATACGATATTTTTGTTCAACCCCTTGAATTAAAGCTGAAAGTCTGCACTTCTATTGC
The DNA here is from genome assembly GCA_036426205.1 of Ascaphus truei. Taxonomy (NCBI): domain Eukaryota; kingdom Metazoa; phylum Chordata; class Amphibia; order Anura; family Ascaphidae; genus Ascaphus; species Ascaphus truei. The sequence goes on from CM071574.1 coordinate 67,069,715, forward strand.
ATCTCGGTTGTTTCATTTCAAATCCATTGTGGTGGCGTACAGAGCCCAAATTATGAAATTGTGTCAGTGTCCAATTATTTCCGGACCTAACTGTATTTGAGTCCTATTCAATTGAAGGGAGTGGATCACTTCTCCGGCGCTGGGAAGCAGCTTCATGGCATATGGAATTGGGGTGTAATCACCTCTAAGGTGACTGTTCTAGGCTTAGAAGCAAGAGGTTGCCCAGTAACCACAGTAGAGCAGAGAGCTCAACCTCCAGAGACCCAACATGAACGAGCTTCAGGTGCTTGGATCAAACAAAGATGGCATTTCAATGGAAAAGTACTCACTTCTATCTACAACTTCTATCAACTTCTCATCGGCGCTACTAAAGTCTATGAGATGCGGATGCTAAAAATGAGTAATACTGTCCCCAAATCCGTGACACTCAGAAAATGAGTCAGCTGATGAGACCACTGCTGGGAGGGAGGAGAGGGGAGCACTACTGACCAAATGCTGTTAAGCAACGGTCCCTACATAGGTAGAAAAATATTCATATTAACCCCTTTGCTGCAGAGAAAATGGGTTATTTAAGACAGAAATTACATTTATGTTAGAAGCAGTTTTGGATGAGACACCCTTGAATAGAAGTTAATTCTAATCAAGGAGAGGGGGCTTTGCCTGTGCAAACTCCTGTTGAACACTCAGTGACACCAGACAGAGGAAATTAAAACCCTTCCCAAGTCTCAGCTTATCATGTTTACAAACTGACTTTAATATGTAAGAATACTTGTAGACTTGTGATTTTTATAAGAAAGGCGTCAGACACCCAGTTTCACACGCTAATGAAAACACTGAGGGGCAGATCCCCAGAAGTCCGTTAACTCAGGGCTCATAACATCCGGTTATGTTCAAAATCAAAGTCAAAAATCAGTAACAGGCGTTATGTCCCCTGAGGTTAACGCGAATACATAAAACTAATTATATGCCAATAAGGGCCGTTATCCATCTCATTAGCATTGGCTCCGCGGCATGTTAAGTTAGTGCTGTCTGCTCCCTCCAGGTGAGAGAAGCTCTTCTGAGAGTCCCACCTATGCATATCAGTAGTGCTTACATCCGTATAGTTAATGCAAGGCCCACCATGGCTGAAAACAGCACGTAACCGTTAGTGAGCTTGGAAGGTGCCCGTTAGCACTTAACGAGGCATTCACTTCAGTTATAGCCTTGTTAAGTCAATAACGGAGGTCGGTGGATCTGGGCTTAAGGCCCATATTTACTAAGCGGTGCTACTCCATAAGACACCTTACGGCACTGGAAGACATGTTACGGGGGCTATTCACAATGAACAGAACATGACTTAGTAAATGTGGGCCTCGGTATCTCGTTAGCATGTAAGTGGGACTCGCTCTTCTCACTTAGTGACACCTCTCCATTAAGTCATGGAAGATGTATGAGCTGGTTCATTTAATAGTAGTAGGTAAAGATTTGGAAGGCTGCAAAGGGCCCCCATTTTTCCGAGACATCAGACGCTCTCTGGGGTTCCCACAACTGACTTCGCTTGGGGAGGTCCTCACCCTTTTGCCAATATATACAAAAAATAAATACCTCCGGCCTCTACCTCCCGCTAGTTACCTCCTCGCAAGCGCCACATCTGGGTCATGCGGACATAGACGAGACATGGGAATTCTTTGGTTCATGAGCCCGCCCCCCTCTAAAACTGGGGCACAGGGGCGGGTCACGCCAGCTCAGCGCTGGGAGGGGACGCAGTAGTTGTGCTGACGAGAGAAGGTGAAACCGCGAAGGCAGACGCACTCGTAGGATCCGTCCGTGTTACGGCACTGCCCATTCAGGCATAGTATGGAGAGGTCCTCCGCTTCGTCACATTCATTGATGTCTGTAATGTAAGCAGGGAGAGAAGGATCATTATGGGTCTTGCGATTCATTTACTTTATTACTTCCTTTAATTTCCTTTGCTGTATTCCTCCCGTTCCCCCCACACAGCTCTGCTTGGAGGCTGTTCCATGCACCCTTTCAGTAAGGATGGACTTCTTCACGTTGCCCCCCTCAGCCTCCCACCCTCCAGCTTCAGAGCAGGACCGCTTGTTCTAGGATTCCTCTTTCTATGGGAAATACTTCCATCCCGCACCTTACTGATATCTTTCATGTATGTGAAAGTCTCTCGCACATCCTACGCCTCTCCCCCCTCCATATCCCTCCACCTCCTTCCATATCCCCCTCTCCCTTTCTCTCATATCCCCCTCTCCCTCTTTCCATATCCCCCTCTCCCTCCTTCATAATCCCCCTCCCTCCTTCCCATATCCCCCTCTCCCTCTTCCATATGCCCCGCTTCCTCCTCCAGATCCCCCCTCCCTTTCTTCTCTCTCCCCCCTCTCCCTCTTTCCATCCCTCTCCCTCCTTCCACTATCCCCCCCCTCTCCCCTTTCATCTCTCATTCCCCCCTCTCCCCCTTCCATGATCCCCCCTCTTCCCATCTTTCCAATCCCTCTCCTCCTTCCAATCCACCCTCTCCTTATCTCAAATCCCTCATATCCCCCTCTCCCTCCTTACATATCCCCCTCTCCCTCCTTCCATATCCCCCTCTCAATCCTTCCATATCCCCCACTCCCTCCTTCCATATCCCCCTCTCCCTCCTTACATATCCCCCTCTCCCTCCTTACATATCCCTCTCCCTCCTTACATATCCCCCTCTCCCTTTCTCTCTCATGTCCCCCTCTCCCTCCTTCCATATCCCCCTCTCCCTCCTTCCATATCCCCCTCTCCCTCCATCCATATCCCCCTCTCCCTCCATCCATATCCCCCTCTCCCTCCATCCATATCCCCCTCTCCCTCCTTCCATATCCCCCTCTCCCTCTTTCCATATCCCCCTCTCCCTCTTTCCATATCCCCGTCTCTCTCCTTCCATATCACCTCTCCATCCTTTTATCTTTCATATCTCCTCGCACTCCTCATTCTCGTATCTCAGGACATGGGAATGGAAATTCCTAAGTTCTAACATTTCTCTGTGGTACGTAAATATAATAATTATAACAAGGAGTGCAGCTCTACACATGGCAGAAGTTACAGGCGCAGTAAATCCCTGTACAGAAGAGCTGACAATCTCATTTTTGGTGCTTGAGGTCCAAGAGATAAACTGACTTGCCCAAGGTTACAGTTAGCTGACTGTGACGGGGAAGGAAGGGGGTTAATCTTATTTGCTATGCATTACTGTGTTTGACCTGTCCCGGCCATTATTATTCCCCATTCGCAGGCCAGTCCCTGCCTGCGAGGTTAAAAGACAAGATGCATTGCTTGCCATACCCTCTAACCGACACATGATGGCGGTATAGAAGTCACTACAACCATGAAAGACAGTGACGTTACCACTAGAATATCGTAATCCCTACTCACCAAATTCATAATCTAAAAGGTATGGATGTGTAGAAGATACAGAATCCTCATTCCTTGTTACCCCCTCCCTGTAAGGGGTTTGTGCTATTCCCCTATGTGAGTGCAGTGCACGGCATCACCCTTGGGTTTGGCTGGGAGCTGAGCCTCTTACCCACGCACGCCATGCGAGTCATGTCCAGGCGGTACCCGTCGTAGCAGTCGCAGGTGTAACCCTCGGGGACCCGGATGCAGCGCCCATTCTCGCAGCCATTAAGTATCCCGCACTCCTCGGCCTGCAGTCCCTCAAACTGCTCGTAGCGATCTGCATGGAACACAAGCTCACATGTAGCAGGTGTCATGTTATAAGCTACGCTAACTCTTACAAAGCAGGTTTGTTTGCACCTCTGCCAGCCAAGGTAGAACATCTCTCCAGAAAAGATCCCATTTCACATTATGATGTTGTCCTGTTACTCATGTATAACACTTTTTTTAATCTAACTCCCTAGAAGTGAAGGTATTCTTTTTATCTTGGGCTCCTGGGATTTGTATTGCAAGGTTTTCTAACCCACATCATGGGATCTGGCACTCCAGGGGCCCCATTATCTACTATCTCCGTCAACTGGCTTTGTGCTCTATTTCTAGGGGAGATTGTGTTGTGCGCTCCAGAGGAGTGTTGAATGCGATATGGCTGGAAGTGGCACACAAGAGGAACCCACACACCACACAACACAGGATCGGTCATGAGATTGCAATGTGCCAGAACGGGCTGTGGCACGCAAACGTTTTAGAAGTATCAGAAATGGGAGATTTTAAGAATAAATATTACATTTAGACCTCAAGGCAGGACACGACATTCTTCCACCACATACTGTAACACAACATATATCCCATAATAACACAGAATATCTCATCGTATCCCACAATAACGCACCGGGCCGAACAATGAAGCCAGCACATCTGTATATGCATCATTAATTGGGTTCCTATTAACCAAGGAATACAAAAGGCCATCATGTCATAAAACGGACACTAACAGCGTCATCTGCAAGATGCACTTCTCGACATCAGTGTAACGATCTGTATGTTGCGCTAGTTTAATGGTGATCATTCCTGGGAGTGATGATAGGAGGAGTTAACAAACTCTGCCCACAATTTCATCCTCCCATCTTACTTTTGGTCGTTGTCTCGGTCTTTTTGCGATCCCTTGGAATCCAGTCGAGTATCGTCTTTGTCCAACGATGGTCATTTTTTCTTGTGATATGTCCAGCCCACTGCCATTTTAATTTCTTTATCCTTGTGTAACAGGGTATGTCCCATAGTACCTCTCTTTCCCCATTGTATATCTGTTATGTAAGTCCCAAATAAGTTCAGGGCATTAACAGGTTAATCTGTGGGCTCTTGAACCCCCTTATGCCCCTCTTGTAAGTGATGGAAGTAAGGTGGTGACTCATGGCCTGTGTAAGCCTATCAGGGATAGGTACAGTCCATGAGCCCGCCCCTTCCAGGAGGGTGTGGAAAGTTATCCTCTGTCTGCTTCCTGCTCCGGTGAAGAGAGGAAGAAAGAGCTGTGAGTCTCTCCCATGGCAGGGATGAGCGTGCTCCCCCTCTGTCCTTGGACTGAGGGAACATCAGGCTCAGCCACCAAGGCCTGTAAGACCAGGGCCTGCACCATCTAGAAGTCTGGGACTTCCAAGACCTTGCACCACTGTAGGGGAACTGCAGTGGCTGCTACCATGCATGCCAATAAAGACCCTTGTTCACCATACACTCCTGTCTGAGTATCAGTGCTTGGGCAGGAGGGAGAAGAACGCAGTAGTGGGGACTGATTTCCGGACACCCTGGGACCCACTACGGCTGGAGGCGCTGACACCAGAAGAAAGAACTACTGAGAACAAGAACTCAAGCCTGTCCAAGTCTCTACTCCAACGCAGACAGCTCAGTATCTCCTGCTCCAAACAGGTAGTGCACCACATACACGTAGCATAGGCTGTGCAATCTCCCAGAGGGGGGGGGGGGGGGGGATCCTTGGATCTCCCCTTCTCTGGGTGTGTCGCCTGGTAGCCTTGAGCCGGTACTGATTCTTTGTGATCTTTTTAATATTATGTTTGTGCGTATCTCTTACCCTAGTAACTGTTTATTTTTGAGTCATTACATTATTTGGCACCATACTGTATATACCATATAAATATAATAGCGAATTAAGGACGAAAAATATAAATATATTTAATCATACTAACGTTGACACACGAGAGCCATCAGCCCTTCGGCGTCCTGTGATGGCTCCAGGAGCGATAACATGACATGACCAGGCCCGAATGTGGGACAAGGAAGTGGAGCGGGCTCCATTTCAATTAAATCAGGATGGCAGCCATACCACGAGGGCACTGTAAATGTTAATTCATTTCCACTTTATTTAAAGATGCAGCTCCCCCACTGACCACCCCTTATTTTTGTTGCTAGGATGGGCACAAGGGGTCTACGAGCAGAATTTCGTTAATTTCAGCTCCTGGTTTCCCGAGATACTTCAGGTAGTGGTTTGTACTTCCTTGTATTTAAATCCCACACATCACACTGGCCAATTGGAAGCTGTGATGGATGACATCACTGCTTCCTATTGGCCCACGTCACGTGGGAGATTTAAACCACCATTTTGTTTTCACTGGAGATCACTACAACCGTGGCCGCCAGCAGCTTTCTCCGTCAAGTGACGTCATGACGTCGCATTTCCATGGTAACGCGTGACGCCTGCGGTGTCATTTGACGGTGGGATACCAAAGAAGCAGGAGGTCGGCAGAAAGGTGGCAGTCACACAGGCACGTGCCAAGCGGTGGCGGATTTTGAAATCCGCGTTGGATGTATATAATTATAAGTAGTTTGATGTTGATATCTGTTGGAAATGACTTGACTTCGGGTTTATTTGTGCAATATGGATTGCATCTGTTTTGGCATATTTATAACGCTCTACATTTCTGCCTCCCCCCCCTTCCCTTGCTTCCCTCCCTCCCCTTCCCCTGCTTCCCTCTCTCTCCTTCCCCCCCCCCACCTTCCCCTGCTTCCCTCCCCCACCTTCCCCCCCACCTTCCCCTGCTTCCCTCCCCCGACACTTCCCCCCACCTGCTTTCCCTCCCCCCCTTCCCCTCTCTCCTTCCCCCCTTCCCGCTCCTCTGCCCCTGCTTCCCTTCCCCCCCTTCCCCTGCTTCCCCTCTCTCTCCTCCCCCCCCCCCACCTTCCCCTACTTCCCTCCCCCACCTTCCCCTGCTTCCCTCCCCACCGTTCCCCTCTCTGCCCCTGCTTCCCTTCCCCCCTTCCCCTGCTTCCCTTCCCCTCCCTTCCCCTTCCCCTGCTACCCTCCCCCACCTTCCCCTGCTTCCCTCCCTCCCCTTCCCCTGCTTCCAGTCCCGCCTTCCCCTGCTTCCCTCCCCCCTTTCCCCACCTTCCCTCCCCCACCTTCCCCTGCTTCCCTCCCCCACCTTCCCCTCCCTGCCCCTGCTTCTCTCCCCCCTTCCCCTGCTTCCCTTCCCCTCCCTTCACCTGCCCCTGCTTCCCTCCCTCCCTTTCCCCTGCTTCCCTCCCCCACCTTCCCCTGCTTCCCTCCCCCACCTTCCCCTGCTTCCCTCCCCCCTTCCCCTGCTTCCCTCCCTCCCCTTCCCCTGCTTCCCTCCCCTGCCCCTGCTTCCCTCCCCTGCCCCTGCTTCCCTCCCTCCCCTGCCCCTGCTTCCCTCCCCCCTGCCCCCGCTTCCCTTCCTCCCTGCCCCTGCTTTCCTCCCCCCCTGCCCCTGCTTCCCTCCCCCCTGCTCCTGCCCCTGCTTCCCTCCCCTTCCCTCCCCCCCCACCTTCCCTCCCCTTCCCCTGTTTTCCCTCCCCTGCCCCTGCTTCCCTCCCTCCCCTTCCCCTTCTTCTTCCTTTCCCCCCCCCCCTTCCCCTTCCTTCCCCCCCCTTCCCCTTTCCCTCCCCTCCCTCCCTTTCCCTCCCCGCTTCCCCTCTCCCCTCTTCTCCCCCCTCCTTTCCCCCCCCCCTTCCCTCTTCCCCTCTTCCCTCCTCCCCCTCCTCCCTCCCCTTCCCTGCTTTCCCTCCCTCCCCTTCCCCTGCTTGCATCTGATGACCCCGTAACCTGCCCATATGTATATTACATATCCAGCCGGTCCTCGCTTATCCACAGAATGCGTCCCGCAATCGCTGCCTATACGGACCGTCAGATTGTGGGTCAGATAATAAGGTATCCGCGAAAGCGGACGTCGGATACCGGGGGCCACTTGTGTGTTCGGTTAGTGGATTTCGCTACTTTATTGATACATGTTATTACCTGTGTGCCTTGTTAGTTACTTATGTGTGATACTATTCCACACTGCTTGTGTGCATCCGAAGCTTGCTGATCCCGTGACACTTTGCTCCATACTTACATACTTTCATACTAGGGCCCCGCTGGCCTCTCTCTGATCTCCACCACGTCACTCATGTGATGTTACCGGGGGGACAGGGGTTTTTGGTGCAATGTTGGATTCTACGTGAGGTGGCATCTTTATGTGGTTTGCTTGATCTCAGTTGGTTGCACCTGAAACAGCTCCTATGAGAGCGAGACTGGATCTTAAAACACCTTTTTTTTTGCATTGAGAGTACGTGCCCTTGTCCCCTTTTTGTTCTTAAACCGTAATCCTTTTAGACGGTATGCTCCCATATAATCATTTTGTGCTTTTACATCAGTGAGTGCACTTTGCTGTGTATAGTAGTTATACACCACACACACACACACACACACACCACCACTAGCTTACCCGTGCAGGCGTAACCATTGTGATGTTAGGAAACTCTATACACGTGAAGAAGACCGTGTGTTAGAAAGCTTTGTACGTGAAGAAGAGACGTGTGTGTTAGAACACTTGTACATGTGAAGAAGGGACCTGTGATGTTAGGAAAGCATGTTGTACATGTGAAGAAGGGACCTGTGATGTTAGGAAAGCTTTGTACAGGTGAAGAAGGGACCTGTGGTAAAAAATTGGGTTAGGAACCTTTGGACACGTGAAGAAGAGACTGGTGTGTTAGGAAAGCTTTGTACATGTGAAGAAGAACCTGTGTTTAGAAGCTTTGTACATTTGAAGAAGGACTGTGAGTTAGGAAAGCTTTGTTGTACATGTAAGAGAACTTGTGGTGTATGGAAAGCTTTTCCATGTTGAAGAAGAGACTTGGGTGTTAGAAAGCTTTGTACAGTGTAGAAGAGACTTGTGGTTGTAGGAAAGCTTTGTACAGTGAAGAAAGACCTTGATGTTGAAAGCTTTGTACATTTGAAGAAGAGACTTGTGATGTAGGAAGCTTTGTACATGTGAATAAGAGCTTGTGGTGTTAGAAAGCTTTGTACACGTGAAGAAGAGACTTGTGGTGTTAGGAAAGCTTTGTACCGTGAAGAGAAATCTGTGAGTTAGGAAAGCTTTGTACAGTGAGAAGAGACTTGTGGGTTAGGAAAGTTTGTACATGTGAAGAAGAGACTTGTGGTGTTAGGAAGCTTTGTACATGTGAGAGAGACTTGTGGTGTTAGGAAAGCTTTGTACATGTGAAAGACCTGTGATTTAGAAAAGCTTGCACACTGAAGAGACTTGTGTTGTTAGGAACGTTTGTACACGTGAAGAAGAGACTTGTGGTATTAGAGAAGCTTTGTACATGTAAGAAGAGACTTGTGGGTTTAGGAAGCTTTGTACCCGTGAAGAAAGACTTGTGTTTTAGAAAGCTTTGCACACGTGAAGAATAGACCTGTTATGTTAGAAAGCTTTGTACATGTGGAAAAGACCTGTGATGTTAGAAAAGCTTTTGCACACTGTAAAGACGAGCTTTGTGTGTTAGAAATCTTTGTTTACACGTGAAGAAGACTTTGTGATGTTAGGAAAGCTTGTACATGTGAAGAGACTTTTGATGTTAGGAAGCTTTGTACACGACGTGAAGAAGAGAGACTTGTGATTTTTAGGAAAGCTTTGTACATGTGAAGAAGAGAACTGTGATTTTATGAAAGTCTTTGTACATGTGAAAAGGACCTGTGATGTTAGGAAAGCTTTGTACAAACTTGAAGAAGATACTTGTGTTAGAAAGCTTTGTAACTGTGAAGAAGAACCTGTGATTTTAGAAGCTTTGTACATGTGAAGAAGAGACCTGTGATGTTCGGAATGCTTGTACAGGTGATGAAAAGACCTGTGATGTTAGGAAAGCTTTGTACATTGAAGAAGAGACCTTGTATGTTAGAAAGCTTGTACACGTGGAAGAAAGAGACTTTGTGTTGGAAAGCTTTGTACAGGGGGATGTAGCCAGGTCCCCCCTTGCGCACTCACCCTCCCCTCCTGTCACGCGAGCCGCGCGTTGTTTTGGGTTCGTGGCGCGTTGTTCGGCGGTCGTTGCGCGGGACGCGGCGTTGCCGGGGCGCGGTCGGGCCGTTTGACGGGAGAGCGGGAGGCCGGACGCGATCGGGCCAGTTGCCGAGGCCGCGAGTCGCGTTTGCTGGGCCGCGCGGTAACGCGGCGCAGGCGCCGCCCTTGAGGAGTGAGCCGCGCATGAGCCAGGGGCTCGATCACCGTACGGGGAGGATGCAGGGAGCCGCTGCATGCGACAGTTGGAGGCACAGAAAGCCCTCGAAGCCATAGCCTATGAGAGAAGGGCTACTGTAAGGGGCTAAGTTCCCATGAGCCCTCTGGACGCCCCCATAGCCCAGGGAGCCAATAGGCTGGAAGGAACTCTTGGCAAGAGATTGATTACAAATTCTCGCGGGGTTTTTGCAGGAGAGCAGTTGGTACCGAGCAGCTAGGGAAGAGGTGGTGCAGGGGTCAGTGACTCTCTGCATAGGCAGCAATCCCAGGCCCCAGAAGTCCTGAGTCATCGTAGTAGCGTAGATATTGTAGGGACAGGCCCAGTTAGGGAACCGGCCCCCTTATCATATATATTTGCTAGTAGTGTACACGAGCATTGTCGTTGCTAAGAGGGGAGGGGCTGAATATCTCCCACGAGGCCAAGCTAGTGTGACCTCGCCTGCTGCAGCAGCAGACCCTAACTAAGGAAAGACGGTTCGGAGCTGTATAGTGGCATATTATCCTGCGCTGGAATTCGCCCCACGCGAGGCAGGAATACCCGCTGATCCCCCCATGATTAACTGCACAAAACCCCTGGGTGGGAGCCCGGGTAACACCGCCAAACTCACGTGCACCACCAGGCCATCACCAACACAGTGGCTCGGCGCAGTCACACCCACACACGTTTTGTAATTGACTTGGGGGTCGGAGACATTGGGTTTGGGGTGTTACTGGACATCAGGTGGGTCACTCTTTGTATTAAGGTTACGTCCGCCTTTGAGAGCTCTAAGGTTAGGCGGGGTTCCTCCGTTGACGCCTATGTGATATCCGGCCCAGACGCATGGTCAGGTTGCCCTACTGGGGGAGAACCTGTTATTATGTGTTGATGTTCATGCTGTGTATAGTAGTAAAGTATGTCATGTATCAATTCCGTTGTAGTGGTTTATTGAAGGTCCTGCGAGGGTTCCACTCTCCTCTTGTGGGAGCCATCGCAGTGGTGGAGGCGCTCACCTATTGTAAGTGGTTTGTCAAGTATAGGTTATGTCCCAGGTTCCCCTTGCGGAAGCTCACCCTCCTGGAGCCAAAGTAACTATCACCACACCCGAGTAAAATGGTATGTTCCTACACCTCCACTGGTATAAGCTGCGATTGGGGGGGAAACCCGTTACATGAAGAAAGAACTTGTGGTGTTAGGTAAAGCTTGTACATTGAAGAGAGACTGTATTAGGAAAGCTTGTACACGTGAGAGAGACTTGTGTATGTTAGGAAGATTTTGTAACAGAAATGAAGAAGAGACTTGTATTAGGAAACGACTTGGTACATGTGGGTGAGAAGAGACTTGTGGTGTTTAGGAAGCTTGGTACATGTAGAAGAGACTTGTGATGTTAGGAAAGCTTGGTACACTGAAGAGAGAGACTTGTATGTTAGGAAAGCTTTGATACACGGAAGAAGAGATTGTGATATTAGGAAGAAGCTTTGTACACGTGAAGAAAGACTTGTGTGTTAGGAAAAGCTTTTGTACATGTGAAGAAGAGAGACTTGTGATGTTAGGGACAAGCTTTATGTTACATGTGGAAGAGAGACCTGTGATGTAGGAAAGCTTGTACAACTATAAGAAGAGGAACTGTGGTGTTAGGTAAAGCTTTGTACATGGAAGAAGAGACCTGTGGATGTTAGAAAGCTTTGTACACGTGGAAGAAGAGACTTGTGTGTAGGAAGCTTTGTACACGTGAAAAGAGACTGGTGGTGTTTGGAAGTTCCATAAGAGAGAGAGAAACTGTGAAGGTCAAAAAGCTCTGCACACATGAGAAGAAGCTTGAGGTTTTGAAAAGCTCGTCCTATCAGTTTACATTATTGAGAAAATAAAACATTAGACAAATAAAGCATAAAATAAAATAAGACTTGTAGGTACACAACCTTCAAAATGAGAGAGTCGTGAGAGGCGTGTTACACTTCATACGTCACTCAGGTCTCTTCCAGTTGGGGGAGGAGGAGACTTCAGTACTCACGACTTCCGGACACTCCATGGTTAGACCTACGTGGCTTTCTGACACCCAACCCAGGAGAACTGAGAGGCTTTGGCCTGGAGCGGGGTGGGGTAGGGGAAGCAGACGCGGATCGTACGCGGTGTCTGGTCTTCTGAAGGTGCGCTCTTGGCTCCTCTTGGCGGGGTCCAGGTACGACAGGTCGCCCTCGAAGTCCGTAGATTCGAAAGGCGGGTAGCTGTACAAGGAATCCCGTGGCCGTAGGGAGAGGCGGCCTTGGAGCGGCTACCCTGCACCTCCTCCTGCTGCGCCCACGGGGTAGGCGTCATAGCCCGGTTTGTACGCTCCTGGGACGTGGGTTGGCAAATGAATCAGGACTGTCGGGGCAACATCACCCGGCCCGTTTTCCCGAGCCATACTCGTAAGGGTCATGCGGGAGGGGCCCGCCGGGATTCCCAAAGCCTGAGGTCCAGAACGTTGCACAAGGCCTCAAAATCATCTGAACTAGTAAAAGGAAAGGCCTAAGCAAGCTGAGTACTACTCCCAGGTCCATCCACTGAGGTGTACTAACTAAAGGTCTAAGCACACACCGCTTCTTGTCTTGCGACTGATAACAATTTCATGCCTGTATTTTAAGACCACGGTCACCTATATATTTCAAAAGTTTTGTACAAACCCGTACACTTGAAACTTCCACTTTGTGCATCTGTCGCGTGATTTCTCCCCTCTTTTCCAATCCATTTCCCCTACAACAATCAAACCTTTTTTTTTCTCTCATCCCATCTTTCCCTCCATTCCCCCTTCCTTTCTCTAATCCACCGGTCCCCTTCCCTTTCCTCTTCAGCTCTCGATCTCCGCTTGATTTTTTCCTGCTCTCCCTCGCACGCTACCCTCTTCTTTATACGCGGTCCATTTCCTCTCTCTGGCCTAATCCGTGTGTATCTCCTTTTCTCTTGATATCCTTTGCATTCTTGTACCTTCCCTGATCCCTGTCTGTTTCCCCGCACTGTCCTTTAATATCCCTCTTGCCTGGAGCTCTCTTTCCCTCTTTTCCGGCATGTGCCGTCTGCCTCCCCTGCCCTGGTTGCCATTCAGCTTCGCCTACCTGAGTTCTCTGGCGGGCCCAGCCGCAATTCATTGCCCAGCCTCGCCATACGACAAGCAGCACTCAGATAGTTGTCTGCCTTTCCAGTAGAGGGCGCTTACACAACAATCTCCCCAACCTCCCTGCCAACGAATGCCATGTTAATCATCTAGAGGGGAAACAAACACATACTCGTGTATTTTACAAAGACAAAATACTTTAAAGTTACACCAAAAGCATGTGTCCGCGCGACCTACCCCGAGCGTGTGTCACGCTACAGACCCCGAGTGTGTGTCCATCGACAGACCCCGATCTTTTGTCCATGCGACAGACCCCGACGTTTGCCATGCGACAGAACCCCGAGCGTGTGTCCTCTCGCCAAGAGGAGCCCTAGCATGTGTCCCGCCGTGTCAGGCCCCCGCGTGTGTCCGGCCGACAGGCCCCGAGGGAGCGTGTGTCCCCAAGCGGGTTTCCGCGCCGCCAGAGCCCAGCATGTGTCCGCGTGTCCAGAGCACGGCCCCAGCGTGTTCCGGCACAAGGCCCCTAGCGCGTGTCCGCACGCCAGCCCGAGCGCGTGTCCGCAACGACTTCCCCGAGCGCGGTCCGCACTAACATGCCCCATCGCGTGTCCTCACGAACCATGCCCCGCGCTCGTGTCCTCCTCACGACAGCCCCTATCGTGTGCCGCACGACATGCCCCCCTATTCGCGTGTCCGCACTCCAGTGCCTAGCTCGTTCCGCACTACAGGCCCCGAGCGTCTGTCGCACGAACAGGCCCCGACGCGTGTCCGCACGACGCACATCGCAGCCCACGACGGACCGCGGTGTCCGGCCGCGACAGAACCCCGCGCGTTTTTCACGACAGACTGAGAATATAAGTACAGACTCTACCCAGGCCTGCTCTGTGTTGTTGATAACACCTCTCTCTTGGAACCGTCCCACCAGAGGTGCGTCGCAGGTGCAGGTTGTAGGATCCCACGTTTGACACAGCGGCGCCCTCACACAACCTCCTCCTTGTGGCACCTCATTCATTCTGAAATAAAAAACCCATAAACAAATCCTCAATCATATCGATCATTATTATGTACGCTGCTTTAGATAGCAGTGGGCCATCTTTACCAATCAGTGCTTATCCATAAGCGCGGCCCCGCTGATGGTGGAGAGCTGCAGGGACAGACCGCCCCTCAAGGGGCGGGCCACTGTGAGCGGGGGGGGAGGGGGCGCCGCACTGCGCTGACAGAACTCTGCTCTCAAGACAATTGAGAGACAGGACTTCCCAACAGAGCGCTAGGCTACGCCCCCGGCATTCTTTAGCCAATAGCGGGCGCCCTGCCGTTGACATACGCCCCCACACCCCATCCCGCCCTCCCCCCCCCCCTGTCTTCCTCCCCTGCAGATCCATTGAGACTCGGGTAACTCGGCTGCCACGCACCTCGCAGGCGCACATGCAGGCGCAGGCACTGGGTTGCCAGCAGCGCAACAACCCGTCATCCACATGCAGAGAAGCCAGATACCTACAGTAATATGTATACAAAAAGAGAGGAGAGAGATAAAAAACAAGGTACTATGTTCAAAAAAAGTAAGGGGATAAAATATCAAAAGAATCGTATCAGCCGAGGTCGAAAACAACAAGTATTTCTTAATATTTTTCTTTTTTTAACCCTATTTTTTGTATCACATTATTAACTGTCAGAATATGTGGCGTTTTGTGACATTGTAGATCGCATCCAGAGGGCCCTGCCTTACGCGTTTCCCCAATGTTCATTCCATATTGTGGTTCTTTTTTTCGGCATGACGCGCTCAGCAGCAACCATATACGCGGCTTCACTAAACACCAGTTTAGCGCTAGCGCAACTCCTTGTCAGAATGCCACTCGTCAGCGAGTAGTCATGTTACAGCCTCTGCCTCTGTTTTCAAAGGTTCAATACAGCACAGCAGGGCCCCCGCTTCGGCATACCCGCTTTACAGCGCCGATCTGCCCCCGTATGACGGGCCCGTTGTCGCCCTCGAGTACGGCTCATGAGCTGGCCCGCGAGTGCGGTCCCGACCGTATGAGCGTTGGCCCGCCGTATGAGCCGGGCCCGTAGCGGGCCCCCCCGCCGTATGAAGAGGGGCCCCGCCGTATGTGCGGGCCCCGCGTGTGCGGGCCGCCTATGAGCGGGGCGTAGAGCGGGCGTCCCGCCGTATGAGCGGGGCCCGCCGAGTGCGGGCCCCGCGTATGGTGCGGGGCCGCCAGTAATTAGCGGGGCCCCGCCTTATGTGCGGGGCCCGCCGTATGAGGGCCCGCGTAGTGCGACCCGCACTATGAGCGGGGCCCGCGTATGAGCGGGGCCCCAGCCGTATGAGGGGCCGCGTGAGCGGGGCCAGCACGTATAGGGGCCCGCAGTCCCATAGAGCGGTGGCCCCGCCGTATGTGTCGGGTGCCCGCACCGTATGCAGGGCCAGCGTTGTGCGGCCACAGCCGTATGAGCGGGCCCCGCCGTGATTTGGATATAGCGGTGTCCCCGCCGTATTAATGTCGTGCCCCGCCGTTTGCGGCCGGTATACTGCCACCGCCGTATGGCGGGGCCCCGCCGTATGTGCGGGCCCCATCCGTATGAGTCGTCCCCGTATGGTCGGGGCTCGCCGTCGGGCCCGAGTATGTGCGGGGCCCCGCCGTATGAGTCGGGGCCCCGCCGTATGTATCTTGGCCCCGCCGTTGAGCGGGGGCCCCTCCTAATGTAGCGGGCCCCGCCGTATATGCATTTGGAATTAATTGTTTTCCAGTAAAAATTCCTTGATTGCAAACGTTCTGTTTCTTCTTAGAACTGCTGTACAGAGTCCCGGGGACTTCACTTATGTTTCTATGACATTGTAGAGAGGATTGGGCCCCTACCCTCTCGCAGCACCTTACGGACAATTGCTGTTTTTTAACCCTTAGGCTGCGCTTATAGTGCCGGCGACGTCAAAACAAATGCATTGACGCCGTCGCGTGCGCTTATAGTAAGCGCGACGCGACGGAGCGACGGCTTGGTCACGATCGCTGGAAGTCATCTCAATTGGATTTTTCCAGCGACCATAGCCTGATGTCGCCGGCACTATAAGCGCGGCCTTAGGCCTGGGACATAGTGAGTTTAAGCTCGCTGAGCCGCGCTGAGCAGATGCACAAACCCCCTCTATCTGTCATCAGCGCGGCTATAGTTTCCCCCTCCGCATGCGCGCTGATGCGTGCGGAGGCTCAGAAACTTTGCCGAGACAGGCAGGTTTCAAATTTGCCGCTCGGGGAAGCGGAGGAGCGGTCACGTGACCGCTCCCATCCAATGGGAGCGGGGGACTAGCCCCGCCTCTCGCTCAGCCTCTGCTCCGCCTCCGCCCCGCCCCCTGAGCGCGCTCACTGCCTCGCCTGCAAGGACAGGAAAAAGCCCAATTTTCAGCAGGCGAGGCAGAGCAGGAGCGCTCCTCAGCGAGCTTCCAACTAGTATGTCCCAGGCCTTAGATTAGTGCGGTCTGAACCAGCACATACTTGAGCCATCAGGATATGTTATGAATTCTTTTTTGGGGTGGCTGCATGATTCTCCGGGTTTGGTGCTGTCGCAGTGACAGGCCTTCTGTAGAGTCAAGATAAAGCTTTATTCTCCGCAGATGATGATAATTAGGAGCTTTTAAGTCAAAGAGAGACTTGTGAGACCCTGAAAACTCATGCGCAGACTACATCGATTACTCATTCAGGTCCATTAAAAGGTATCACAACCTGTAAAATACGAGAGAACCAGAGGGAGGACGGTACACACACGGAGGGGCTTATTCTGTAAGGTGTGATACACGCAATCGCAGGAAAAGCCCCATTAACGTCAATGGGGCTTCCATGCGATAGCACGTCATCTGCGCTTACCTTACAGAATAAGGGCCCAAGGCTGAGTCCCCAGTGTAGGCTGCGGCACACGCTACGGCGTGCGCGCCACACACCACAGCACAGCCCTCTATGGGGCAGGCCCCAGTGGCCGTGTGTGCGTGGGCGCACACAGCGCAATGACGCGTACGCTGGCAGGGAAGACAAGAATTTTGTCTTGCCGCAACACGATCATGTGGTCGGCGAGCAGCCAATGGCTGGGCAGCTATGCCCCGGCATGGCCACGCCCCCTCATCATGGCCCCGCCCCCGCGCATCACATCGCTCCCTACAGACCGCACAACGTGGCTTTCAACTGTGCACGCGCCGCCCTGCGTGGATGCTGCAGGCCACACTGGGGCCGGAACCTAAGGGCGCAACAGCGCCATCTCTGGTGAAAGAAGCAGCCGTTTGTTTGTTGCCAATTTGTTCCAAGAGATTGAGGGGAGAGAACAATAATGCCCGGTACCCGTGGGATTAAGTGCACCAGGAGATACGAGGAACGGACTTCTTTTTACACAAGATGCAAATAAATAGAACAGTTACCTTATTGGTGATCGTATCGTTCTAAGGAAGCCGATTACATACGTTGTTTAAAAAAAAACGAAAACACTTTTTGTCCACTGTTCGGTTTCCCCGTTAAAGCAGCAAAACGTGAAAAATCCGATGGTTTTTTTGATAATAAATCAGTTCTGCAGTATTACATAATACTGTCTCTATTTCTAAAAACTCATAATGCCATTTTTAACGATTTTTTGGAATGTACTGACCATCCTTTAGGTGCTACAGCAACCATTTTTTAGACAGTCATATTCACTTCCTCTTTTGAAACAGGCTTCTCAGACACACCTTTTTGAGCGCTGCCCTTTGGCAACAAAGTATCAAACAGGTCTGTCTATTTCTCTGAAAGCTGTAACAATAATGTTTTACAATAATGTTACATATCCGCTGCAGCATTTCACAGATGGCAGCACAAAGTTAGAAGGCGGCCATTTTGTTAGGCACACAACTAGGATTTTACAGTTTTATGACCGGAGCACCAAACGATTGCTAAGAATGTAGAATTGTACATTGTGACGTGCTTTACATAGTGGGGGGGAAGTAGTATTGCTGCAGTTTGTGTTATGCAGGGAACGTACCGACACACTCCAGCCGATGCACGTCATAGTAGTATCCGTTGGAGCAATAGCAGGAGTAGCTGGCGACTTTGTTGACACAGACCCCTCCCTTACACACCTGGGATCCGTAGAGCTGGCACTCATCAACGTCTGAAAAACAGTGCAAGTGACTTCCCTTAAATCCAGAAAAGTTCCACAACAGAAACCTGAATACCAATGATACAACCCAATGGGAGATGCTGCTCCACTAAAAAAAAAAAAAAAGACTTCTCAGGATGTCTTAAACCAAGCTTCCAAACCAAACCATGCGAGCAATATCTCAGAGGGTATATGAAAATAAGAAAGACACAAAAAATAGTACAATACTGTATGGCACCAAAATACGTGACCAAGATAATAAACTGATACACGCACACGTGGCGGAAAATCAGGCAATAGAGAAGGGGGATGGATTTCTATTTCAGTCTGACTTTTTGAGACTCGAAAACTGGATTTCACAAAACAAACTGTTTTTAAACACTGACAAGACTGTAACAATGGTATTTGGGACCAATACTAAATTTGTAAAGCTTCCAGTGACTGAGCTCCTGATTAGAACCAATGCTAACACCACACCAACTCCTGTTACTAGTTTTAAATACCTGGGCATATGGTTTGACTCCCATTTAACATTTGAGATGCACATTGATACCCTGACATCCAAAACCTATGCCAAGCTAGGTGTACTTTACAGGAACAAATCCTCCCTAAGTCTCCTGGACAGAAAGCGTATCGCACAGCAGATGCTAATGCCAATTATCGACTATGGGGACATAGTATACGGCTCGGCACCCCAAACCCACCTTAGCAAACTTAACACCCTCTACAATACAATATGCCGTTTTGTTCTCCAATTACATAGTTACATAGTTACATAGTTACATAGTAGATGAGGTTGAAAAAAGACGTATGTCCATCAAGTTCAACCTATGCTAAATTTAGACAACAGATACTTTATCCTATATCTATATACTGACTTATTGATCCAGAGGAAGGCAAACAAAAAACCCCAGTGTCATATCATCCAATGATATCTCATAAGGGGAAAAATAAATTCCTTCCTGACTCCAAGAATTGGCAGTCGGATTAATCCCTGGATCAACATCCTTCCCATGTATACTTATTTGGTATATCCCTGTATACCTTTCCTATCTAAAAGATGTCCAACCTTTTTTTGAACAAATCTATTGTATCTGCCATCACAGTCTCCATGGGTAATGAATTCCACATTTTAACTGCCCTTACTGTAAAGAACCCTTTCCTTTGTTGCTGGTGAAATCTCCTTTCCTCCAACCTTAAGGGATGGCCCGAGTCCTTTGTACTGCCCGTGGGGTGAATAGTTCTTTTGAAAGCTCCTTGTATTGTCCCCGAATATATTTGTATATAGTTATCTTATCCCCTCTTAAACGCCTCTTTTCTAATGTAAATAAATCTAATTTAGCTAGCCTCTCCTCATAAGTTAGATTGTCCATCCCCTTTTATTAATTTGGTGGCTCTTCTCTGCACTCTCTCTAGTTCCGTAATGTCTTTTCTTTGGATTGGTAACCAAAATTGTACTCTATATTCAAGGTGTGGTCTTACTAATGCTTTGTAAAGGGGCCTAATTATGTTTACTTCCCTTCCATCCATTGCCCGTTTGATGCAAGATAAGATCTTGTTTGCCTTTGCAGCTACTGCATGACTTTGGGCACTATTGCTAAGCCTGCTGTCTACAAGCACTCCTAAATCCTTCTCCATCAAGGATTCCCCCAATTTATCCCCATTTAATTTGTAATTTGCCTTTTTATTCTTGCATCCCAATGCAACTACAACACACATTACTGCGAAATGCTCAAAGAACTAGATTGGTGATCACTTGAATCTAGGCGCAAAGTTAATCTCTCCTGCCTTTAAAAACTTTCTGGGCCATCTACCTGTCTGAACAAACTCCTCACCCCTACCACATGCCGCACTTATCATCTGAGATCTGACTCCAAAAGACTGTTCGTGGTCCCAAGGTTCAACAAAGTATCTGGCAGCTCCTCCTTCTCTTACCGTGCACCCCAAAACTGGAACAACCTACCGGAGACTCTCACAGCCGCCGCCAGTCTAAGTTATTTCAAAACTAAAGCTGTCTCACATTTTAATCTGGTCTGTAACTGTTACATACGTCTATAATAGATTGTGATGTCCACAACCCGTTGCAATCTCTTGTAGTCCCAATTTAAGGCAGGAAACAAGCATTTCTCTATACAGGGGGTTTATTTACAGGGATTAAATCATACAACAAAAGACAAGGATGCCCAATGCGACATCCAATTGACAAAACATATATGGTAATAAGTATAAAGTTTAAATACTTCAATAATAATAATATTTACTTGGTTATTTAGTTAAACCCTTTGGCCAAAGCGTCATAAGCCTGCATACCACGTCAAGGTATAACCAAAATTAATGTAGGTCCTTAGCACTCTTTTTGACATAAATATATATTTATGATGCGGTGGGTGTGGGAGTTTGAGGTAGCTGGGAATGTGTGTGTTTATTAAATCATACACCAACAGGCTCACCGTCCCTTTAAGTCAAAACAACACATAAAAACAACACCTATTCCCTTTAGGGAAAACGAACTATACCGTAGCTTTAGCCCTCACTAACTAGATGGCCAGCTAAGCTGGTTCCTACCCCAAAATAGGTACTATTACGTTTAACATACATAGTCTCTGCTTATCTGTTAGTCCAGGTTTTGAACAGACGGCTTTGCGTCCTTCCTTCCTAGGGGAGCTTGGCCCCATGAGAGCTCAGAGAATCTCTCCTCTGTAAGTCCAATATTAAGGATAGGACATCCTCCGCTTCAGCACGGTCTCTCGTCCTTCCTTCTTCCTGGGATTAACAACCAAGGCAGTCCCAGCAGGCTCCGTGACCACCGTCCAGCGAGCCTAGGGGCTGTGCCAGCTTCCACAGCCGGGGAGAACGCTTCTCTGTCCCCTTCTCTGGGAACAGCAGTCTCTCAGCATGGCAGCTTTCAGTCTGTCTTTTCAAACACTTCCTTGTTCAGTCTGCTTAATTAGGCAGCAGCTGCTGCTGGGTTCTCTAGGGCAGCAGTGTGCAAAGTGGGGGGCGCGCCCTCCAGGGGGGGTGCTAGATTTGTCTGGGGGGCGCGAGTGGTTGCAGGGGCCCCGCACTCTTCCCCGAGGCATTTAAATTAAATGCCAGGGGATCGCGTGCGGCCTCTGCAACTCTAAAACTTACCTGGACTCTGCCGGCGTCACTCGTGTCCATGGCAACATGGCGTCAAATAACGCTGCGGGGTCATGTGACGTGACATCACACATGTCAAATGACGCTGCGGGTCACGTGACGTAATGTGACCTGCGGCGTCATTTGATGAAAAAAAAGTTTGTGCGCCCCTGCTCTAGGGAGATTAACACTCCGTGTGCTGGAAAAGTCCCACTGCTGCCCTATTCCAGCACCTATATGACAGTGGTGGTATCACAATATATTATCTCTAACTGTGCATGCAATGTCTTGTATATAGAGTATAACCCTGCTCACTTATGTAACTGTGTATTGTAACCATGTATTATTTGTCATCTAAACGCTATGCCCAGGACGTACTTGGTAACTCTCGATGTATTACTTCCTGGTAACACGTTTTATAAATAAATACGTTTTTTCACAGATGTCTGAGTGCTATTAATCTTTTTAATTGATATACAGTAGTAAAGTTCTGTATTGCACTGTCTCTCTCTATCATTCTGATCTCATATAGAGGATACTCACCTGACCAGCTACCTGTGCAAGCTTTCTAAGCACCATAGAAGACCATCATCCTTCTCCGTTGCCCGATTTTCTGCCACACGTGTGCGGGAATCGGTGTATTTTCTTGGTCACATATTTTGGTGTCATACAGTATTGAACTATTTTTGTCTTTTTCTCATCAGGGTCTGGCACAAAAATACAAGTTACCAACCTAACAAGCTCCCATTTACCTTCCTGAGCGTTGGAAGTGCAGGAAAGAGAGGTTTAGAGAGTGTGTGGTGCATCATCGGATAGCGGTGCAGGTAAGAAGTGAAGAGGATCATGCTGTACAGTATATGCGGCGTGGGAAGGCGTGGCTGTGTGACTACTGACCAGCTCTTTCATTATCTCAGGCTCCCTATTTGTAAAACCGGCCTGAAAAGTCACCTTTATAACCGAGCATTTCCATGGTGCTTTATAGAGACTACACCACCTACTGAAAACTCAAGGGGCTCAGCCTGAGCCACTGATTGAGCCACCTGTGCTGAAGCGGGGATATCCTGAGTACCTGACCTGTCGGTGGCCCTGGAGGACTGAAGTTGCCCGTCCCTGCTCTATCACATCTCCCTGATAGCAGCCTTCATATGTTGCCTGGTAGACCCCACTGACCTTTGAACCCCTGTGCTGTGGTGATGTAGCCGGCTCCCCCGGGGCACAGCGACTGGAATTCAGCTGAAAGATAAAGGCACGTTTTACCGGGGCGCATCCATTTCCATGCACTACTCTGCTGTGGCCAATGAAAAAGTAGGGTCCCGCACAGCCCAAGCCCTGGCGACAGCCATCATTAGGCACCCACCTACCTGTGTCGGTTGCCGGGCACCTCTGAACCTGGCACCCCGTGCCCCAGCCCTCTCCCACGCTGCAGCAGCACTCTGCCTGGCTCAGGTTGCGGGCCAGCACGTTCTCGCACACCTTGGGGTCTTCAAGGTTGTAGTAACATTCTTTAAGGCCGGTGGTCTCCAGGACAGAGTCTACCCGGGGGGAGCTGGGACGCCTGGGGAACATGGGACGCGCTGTGGGAAAGACAAGACGGCATCATATGAACACTTTACTTTCTTTGGATGGCAGTGTACACAGGGCAGTATGGGTAATTTTGTAGGCACAAGGGGCGACTGCCCTGAAGAGCTTGCAATCTAATTGTGATGCCGGAGGTGCAGCGATGTGAAGTGACACTGGGATTTGGGCCAGGTTCACCCGCTTTAAAGGCAGTGACATTATCCCTGGGTATTGCAGTTCTTTCTGAGACATTTGAGTCATCGGTAAGGTGCAGGATGGAATCGTGTCCCATACACAGAGGAAGGCTAGGACAAGAGGTCCTGCTCAGAAGCTGGCGGGTGGGACAGTGAGGGGAAGCGTGTGGAAGTCCTTCTATAATGCCAGGGTAGTGGGTGCATGGAACAGCCTCCTGGCAGAGGTGGGGGGTGTTAACACGGCAAATAAATTGGCAGAGGTACAAGAAAAATCTAAATATGGGGAAAAGCCAGAGATCAAATGAAGTTTGAGGCTTCACTGGAAAATGGTTGGTGCACGTGCTCCTTATCTGCTGTCAATGTCTATGTTTTTATGATTAAATATACACGCAATGCTTTGCGGGCCCCTCTGGAAGCTGAGGGGTTAAGATCACACCAATGCAGATGAAGGCTACTAGGATACAAATATATTCAGACCTACAAAGTACTGTCTAATTACGATTCAATTTCCTGCCAGAGATATCAATAACCAGCATAGGCTGTGAGCACCAGGATTTTCCATGAAGTCTGGTGGCAGAGGTGGATCCCTTACCGGCAGTGGCAGATCGGATGCATTTCCCGGTCATCGGGTCAAACTCCTCATTGCTGCTGGGGCAGATGCACAGGAAGGATCCCTCCACATTCTCGCACAGAGCCATGCCGCACACGCCCTGCAGGGTCAGGCACTCGTTCACGTCTGCGGGGGAGTGGAGAAATTACACACAGCGCTGAGACTCCTGATCTGCCCGACAGAGACACCAACCTAACATCCATTGCCTTTGTGACCATGGTCCAGTCCTGGCTTTCTATTCCCATCTGTTGGCCACTTTCTTATAAAAAGCAACGTTTTCAGAAAGACCGGCCTGGATCATCATCACACTGTGACCTGGAGTCAGCTGAAAGTGCTCAGACAGAAGGCGGTGCGCCGTGCGCGCGCACGTCCGTCGCAATTTCGGGTTGTGCGGTGGGAGTTTTCAAACTGAAAACTCCACCGGCGGCAAAGTGCAGCGTTGCCGCTGCGACATTTTGCCGCCACAACCCGAATTGAAATTTGGTGCTACTGTCGCGTGACGTGAGCTGCTTCAGCCAATAGAGGCGAACCAGCTCCGAGACGTGTCCGTTACACGCCCTTGCCACGCCCCTCAAACGCCGCGACCCGACGCCTGCAGTTTGAGCAGAGATCGCTGGGCTGCAGGAGCGTGCGGCGGAGGCGCGAACGCAAGCACGGTCCCGCAGCAGCCTGTCTGAGCGAGCCCTTATAGTCACTTGCCACCTCCCAGATATGAAGCTGCCTGGGTATGGGGTTCATGGGGGAGTTAGCAGCACCGCTAGTCAATCCCATGCCTCAGATACTTCCACTGGCAGTGCCTCTCCAATCCTTATGGGGGGGATGATACCTTAAGGTGTATGGGGGAAATTGATGTGTGTTGGATGATACCTTGAAGTGTATGGGGGAAATTGATGTGTGTTGGATGATACCTTAAGGTGTCCTTAAAGTGTATGGGGGAAATTGATGTGTGTTGGATGATACCTTAAAGTGTATGGGGGAAATTGATGTGTGTTGGATGATACCTTAAGGTGTATGGGGGCGTATAGGGGACTGATTATTTTTCTCTTCAATTTCTGATGCTCTTGTCCCCAGATTATTATGTTATTTACAGATCACTTACAAGGGAAGATGCACAAAGGGAACAGTTGTATTGTTAAACACGCCCTGAGTTCCATCACACAGACACCTCACTAACACACATTGCTCGGAGCAGCGGAATCACACATTAGTACAACTAGAATGACAGTGAACTCACGGCAGTAATTAATGACACTGGTTAGATCTTGCTAATTAATGCGTTATTTAAACAAGTACAAGTATTATATTTGAACGTTTTCCTTTGCAGAAGGCATGCTGAGGGAGGGGTTTTATTGTTCATCTAGTTTCTTCTATGGCAATGATCGTGTATTCACTTTTCTACACAATCTCTGTGTGTCATAGAATCAATTAACAAAGCTGAAGGAGAAACAAGGCGTCCTTAATATGCATGAAGAATAACAGAAGACAAAGGGTAAAGGGAACAAAAACAAGTCTTAATAGAGTTTTCTAAAATGATTTACCTCCATTAGGTTACTTTGGGGCAACTGCATCTTTAAAAAAATCACTATTATTAGGTCACTTTGGTCCTATGTGGGGCCGACTAGTTAACCCATTAAACACATCCATGTCATTGTCACTTTGCTCCAACATCTGATTGACCCTTAAACCCATTAAATATGTGTCACTGTCATTAGGTCACTTTAATCACATGTGGGACTGACCCTTTATTAAACAAGTCACTGTCATTAAGGTCACTTTGGTCCTACATGGGACTGATCATTTAAATTTTAAACACGTCACTGTAATTAGGTCACTTTGGTCCTACATTGGACCGACTCCTTAACCCATTAAACATGTCACTGTCATTAGGTCACTACATGGGACTAACTCATGAACCCCGTAAACAGTGGAAATTGTGTGCCATGAACGGTCTTGTTGTGTTACAGCTGCAGATCCCAGTCTCTTACCCTGTGCCCATGTCTTCCTTAGAGTAAATGTACTCACCCACACAGTGCCGCCCGCCTCGTGCCCCCTCATAGCCCTGGTCACACAGGCATTGGTAGGATCCCACTAGGTTCTGGCACACGGCATGATCCCCGCAGACAGTCTTGTTCAGACACTCGTTGATATCTGACATGGGGATACACCTTGTAGTTAGGGCTTAGTCAAGTACTGCTACCCTTTTGTAAACCCTCTAGCACTGAATGGCAAACCTCTCCCAACATAGGGGAGGTGTAGGGGGGGGGGGGGCTATGTTCATGGGCCTCTTCTGGCTATCACCACGATAGCTCTGTAGTGGAAGGGATAAACACGGTTCTTCACAGCCCCTTCGTGCCTCACCTCTGCAGTCTCCTGAAGATGACAGCTGGTACCCAGGCTCACAGTCCGTGATGCACTTGTAAGATCCTGGGGTGTTCTGGCATCGCCTCGTCCCACACAGAGAAACCCCATATTCCAGACACTCATCCACATCTGGGAAAGCCAGGGGAAGGATGGATGAAAAAGGAGAAGTTTATGGAGACAAATCATCCCATGAAAGTCTTTGGGAAGTCTTTGGGATAAACAATTTACTGTGCAGTGGCACCCCATGAAAGTATATGGGGGGGAAATTATTTCTTGTAGAGGGAGATCCCATGGAGTCTATGCACACAAATAATTTCCTGTAGAGGATAATCCCATTAATATCTATGGGAATACATACCTTTTGTAGAGGGGCACCCCATAAAAAAGTCTATGGGAACAAATAATTTCTAGTAGATGGGGATCCCTGAAAGTCTATTGGGATAAATAATTTATTGTAGAGGGGGATCCCATCGAAGTCTATAGGGACAAATAATTTTGTGCAGAAGAGATCCCATGAAACTCTATGGAGACAAATCATTTCTTGTAGTGTGGGATCCCATAAATGTCTATGGGACAGATCTCTTCTTGTAGAGGGGAATCACATGTTGATTACAGGGCATGCGAGGAAAACCTGTCTGTGAGAGCGCCCCTGCAGTGTAGAGGAGCCGAGTACTGTGGCCATATCGACTAAAGGGTGTTACACTTTTAGGACGCTCCAACTCCATTCAAATTAATGGGAGTAAAGACGTGTTAAAGGTTAGCACCCTCTAGTGGATATGGGACTCTGTACACTGAATAAAAATAACCTATATACAAGTAAGTCCAAGATATGGGTTACATACCCACACAATGCTGGCCCTCACTGGACATCTCGTAGCCCCAGTTACATGTGCAGCGAAAGGAGCCAATCAGATTCTGACACACAGCGTTGTCTCCGCAGAACGTGGAGTTGGCGCACTCATTGACGTCTGAAAACAGACAGTGGATACCAGTACTAAAACTGTCCTTACCTGTATACACAACATAGTACAGCTCTCCCCAGTGCCCACCTTACTGCTCTGAGACTGTACAATATAGACCAGCATTTAATAGTCTTAACATTCATGTCCCATTCTGCCTTCTTATCCCAACATGAAACAGCAGCAAAGGTGCTAACTCAACATGTTGTGAAGCCACATCCCCAAGCTGGAGACATTTGTAGTCCCTCTCATTTGAGTGGATCTGATCTATTCTCCAGCACTGGGAAGCAGCTTCAAAGCTTACTGATTAAGAGCCAAAGAGAGAAGGGAGCTATGACTCATTGCATCTGCCCCTCCTACTGAAGTGTGAGATGGTAACACAGAGAGTGGACACTGTACATCTTCTCGATTCTCTTTACTGGATGAGAAAGGACCTTACACTAGGAGATGGGACCCGTGACTCATTGGTTCTCTGCCTCCCCTTACAGACGGACATCGGAACACAGACAGACGGGACCTACTGCCCATGGGGTCTGTCTGATCTGATAGGGGGTGACAAAGTGAGGAGACAGTCCCTTTACCTGCACAGTCACCGGATGCTGTCAGCCTGTATCCTGCGTCACACTGAGCAATGCACCTGTAGGACCCCAGCGTGTTCTCGCAGTGCTGAGTCCCACAGAGGGATCCTCCCCTCTCCTGACACTCGTCAATATCTAAAAAGAAGACGCATGGTGACAGGACCCTCTTATACACAGGATGGTAGAGCAGCGGAGCTCATCCCTTCCGAATAATAATAATAATAATAATTATTTATTCTATAGCTTTGACAATGTATGTAACGCCGTACTGTAAGTAGACATTTGTAGGCACAATGACCTCCAAGGTCACAAGCATCTCACTGGCATTGAAACTGAATTCACCCACTTCAAAGGCAGCATTTTTACTACTCCTTAATATGACACCTTTTAACCATATGAGAGCTAAATCCCCGTAGTCCTGTTACACCTTTTCCTGCCAGAGGGGCTTGCAACCCATTGCAAAGTTTATTAATCAGGGTCCATGGTGTCTCTTGGAGACGCTCTGATTCGCAACTCATTTCAATGCCCTCTCTTCTCCGTCTAGACTCCTGTATAAGCTCCTTCACTATTGGAAGGTTAGAGTAATGGGGTCCCCTTCCCCAGTGTCCTGTCTGTCGCTCCGTCTCACCTGCGCACGTGGCTTTGTCGGAGGTGGCTTTGAAGCCGGTTGGGCAGGCACACTGGAAGGATCCCTGTGTGTTGGCGCAGCGGCCTCCCTGGCAGAGGGTGCCCTGCTGACACTCGTCCTTGTCTTCTCGGGAGAAGGCAAATGTGAAATGAATACACAAAGAACGGAGCAGGCAGCAGCAGTGCCAGTCTCCCCCTAGGACACACTGCTTGACCTGATATATATCTATATCTATAGATATATATAGCAAATGGAAATACAACTGTATGCTCATCTGCATGTCTTAGGCAGGTCTGCAACCCCGCCTTTCACCATTATCACCCAGCACACAGCACTTCCACTGCAGCAAGGGATTCTGGGAAATGACATGCAAATGAGCACACAGTGCCACTTTTTGCTTCAAAAACCATTTTTAACATGGCTCCATATAAGCTAAAGCTTGCTGCATGGTCACAGCTTTGAGCACAGCCAGGGTTAAGGTGCATAGCCAGAAAAAACCCCCACAGACAGCTGTTTCGACCTTAATGGGTCTCCTCAGTGTGGGGTTGGTTAACTGGCTATGCAATGAAGCAACGAGGATGGGGTTTACCATACTGAGTTAAGTTATCCCTTGCTGCAGTGGAAGTGCTGTGTGCTGGGTGATAATGGGGAAAGGCGGGGTAGCAGACCTGTCTAAGACATGAAAATGAGCATACAGAATATTTACATTTGCTATATGCTTTACTGTGGAGGGTTTTTGTCACTTTTTTTACCCACCATAACTTAACTCAGTATATATATATATATAGATAAATAGTTCCTTACCAGGCAGACCTCGAATACCAGGACACCACAGCAAAGAAGAGACAGCACTCAAGGTAATCCTGTGTCAGAAGTGTATTACAGGAAACATGGCACAATCACCCGTCGAGCACTCCCTGAGAAAGGTCCTGTTCTTAGGACCGAATCGTCGGGTGATTGTGCCATGTTTCCTTTAATACACTTTTGACACAGGATTATCTTGAGTGCTGTCTCTTCTTTGCGTGGTGTCCTGGGATTCGAGGTCTGCCGGTAAGGAACTATTTACCTACACATTATCTATGGGACACCCTGCATTTTCAGACTATATGTGAGTGCCTCTGCCAATTTTGCTTACTATATATATATATTAGTATATTATATATATCTATAGATATATAATATATGGCAAAATGGTCAAAATATCTCACGCACACGCCAGATAGTGACAGAGTCAGCCTCCCCCTCACACACACACACACACACACACTATTTTACCATACAGTATATACAAAGCTCAGGTACAATGCAGGCAGCATCTGTGCCAGACTCCCCCTCACACACAGACTGACAAACCTCATGCAGTATGTATACACAGCACTGGTACAGCGCAGAAAGCATCAGTGACAGCATCGTCCTTAAACAAACATCGCTCTATCAAAACCCTCCATTTCCAGATCACACACACTGTTTTTCCAAACCTTACTTTACACACAGTAAAAGCCACGGTGGGGCAGCAGCGGGGCCAGACTCCTCCACACACACACTGCCCAGCAAAATGTTTAACATACAGCAATGGCAGGACCTACAGAACACTCCCCTGGAATACAGAGTGACCATATATATACCATATATATACCGACACCTTGTATATCTCTGCTACAGACATCTGTGTGTATTTGTGTGTATGTGCACGGTTGTGTTGATATGCGTACATACCCAAGCAGGATGCACCATCAGGGGCTGTGACGTAGCCCTCCGCGCACACACATGTGTAAGACCCCTCTGTGTTCAGGCACTCCCCCCGCGGGAAGCAAAACTCCCCCTCCAGACACTCGTTAATATCTGAAAGAAACGGAGATGGAAAAGGTAATCGCCATGCACCTCTTGTTATCCAGGTACTCTGCCCTCCCACATGTGTTAGTAAGTGCCCTGGGGTGAGGTTATATAAAGCAATAGGATGGATTATAATGGGAAATATTACTTAGTGTGTCCTGCCCCCTGGCAGTGAGAGGGTTAAGCAATAACCTGTGCAACGAGTCCTGTCGCTGTTCAGCCTGAAGCCCGGCAAACACTCGCACTGGAAGGAACCGTCGGTGTTGATACATTTGCCGTTGGGTCCACATACTGTCTCGGTCTGGCACTCATTGATATCTAGATGGAGGTTCGGAGAATACAATGAGCCTGGTCTTAGATAGGTGAAAAGGGACAGTCTCAATGGCATATGGTCCCTTTCTTTCAATGTATCATCCTGCAATTGGAGGAACATGCACTATGACCTTAGGTCCTATCTGTCACTGTGTCACCCCGCAATGTGAGGGACATGCTCAAATGCCTGAGGTCCTGTCTGTTTCTCTGTCACCATGCAAGAGGCAGACTTAATGGGCCATACAAGTCCCTTCTGTCTGTGTCACTGTGTCACCATAGGATCGGAGGGACAAACTCAACGGGCGGCCAGTTACTGTCTCAATAACCATTGAAAACAGAGCGGAACAGAAAAGTAAGGATACCAGATGGAGCGTACCCACGCAGCGCCTGTTCTGCAGTCTGTATCCAGCGCGGCATTGCCGGCACTGGAAGGACCCCGGGGTGTTCAGACACTCCTGTCCCGCACAGGTTGCCGGATTCTCACACTCATTCATATCTGGGGAGAGAGGGACGTTTGGCATCACTCAGAAGCAGAAGCTTACATACAGTTCAATCCTATTGCTGCTAGGTCCTACTGATGTTGTCCTGATCTATGGGTATGGCTCTGATACAAAAACAATGTGTATTTGTATAATCTACTCAAGGTGACCACATACATGCTTGCTTTGAATCGGCCCTTCTTCTGAAGCCAACTGCCTGTTCCCTCCTTAGAAGTTGTATGAGAATGGGTGACATCGTATAATACTAGCATTGACAGCCCGTCACTGTCACGCTAAATATATTACTATTCAGTATAGACAAACTCATAACAACATATGACCAAACAGATAGCCAAATTAAAGGTGTCTCAAGACAATATAGTCTAGATATATGGAGTTATTCCACACTGTTCGAGAAAAGCGGACTTAATTTGTCAGCATTAGTAAACCAATATTATAACAGTAAATATCGGAGTCACAGATTACTCACTTGTGTGACTAATTAGAAGGGCCAGTGTTTGCCCTATACAAGCGCTGCAATTGCAGATTTTTTATGATTAAAAGGGATGTTTTAACCTTGCTGTTCCTTTTAACCTTGTTGTGAAGTTGCTAGTTTTGAAGCCACAATGTTACAGTGATATAGTCTGATGCCAACACGTCACTGAACTCACTGGGAGGATTATATTAAAAGTTTCCCTATAGTATCTCAGAAATTAGATACAAATCTTGCATTCAGCCACAATGAGTTAAGTAAACTGATACATTTCTGACTTCCACATACTAATGAATCTCCAAATATGTCCCCCCCTGGCCGTGGCTGGACAGTGCTAAAAACGAGGAAGATCCAGTGGAAGTTGCTGGAATATATGCTGGATATGTACAGAGTTATCTTTAGTATGTGGTGTTGGAAACCACTAGGCTTAGCAATCGCAGCAGGTCCGTGTCTGTATCAGGCATTGAGGGTATCGTGTACACTGTGTTCAACTACCTAGCCATCAGTCCCAGTCTAACGCTGCGCTTATAGTGCCGGCGACGTCGCAAATGTATTGCCGCCGTTGCGTGCGCTTATAGTAAGCGCGATGCTACGGCGCGACGTGAAATTTGGAAGCCGGTCAAATTTGATTTTTCAGAGGCTGTCGCCACATGTGACAGCCTCTTAACCAATCAATGGCCAGGTCGCCTGCGACGTCGCTGCAACTTTTGCGGGTGGCGACGGGAGACGTCATCCGTCACATCGCCGTCGCTGTCGCGCGCACTATAAGCGCGGCCTTAGTCTACCGGGGTCACTTGCAGGCTGCTAAAGGCTAACTGATTGTGCGGTGTTAAATGCTGCGCTCAGGCTGTGCTGAAAAGCTGTGCAATACGGCCTGCATACGCTTATAGGAATCCATGTTAAAACGGACAAGAAACAAAAAGTTGACACTGTGTGCTCATTTGCATGTCATTACCCAGAATCCCTGGCTGCAGTGGAAGCGCTGTATGCTAAGAGATAAAGGTGAAGAGCAGGACTGCAGACCTGCCTGAGACACGTGAATGTGCTCACAACGTGGTATTTTTCTTTGCTGTACATTTTAAGGAGCAATAAATACCACCTGATACAAAGTGGTATAAACAACTCGTCCTGGGATGATATAAACAGGTAATTTATAGAGTATACGTTAAAAAAAAAGTCTTACAAAGTAAATAAATGGAGCCAATAAAAAAATAGATGCGAGAGAAATTAAGAAACACAAAGCCCAAAAAAACAAATGCACTTTTTAATGGCACTCAGACCACTGTCAAAAGCCTACATATTTAAAGCAAATATATCTAGAGTACATTGTATACAATGGACTTTGGCTTCTATTCAACGTGCTGTGAAAAGCTGCCTTCCTCAATTCAAATGAAAGGTGACAGGGGCAAATGTACTAAACAGTGCTATTCCATAGCACAGCTTTCACTGTACACGTGACTGTGGCTTCCAGGGCTGGGCGTAGTTTCGGGTGAGACTGAAGTGTACTGATAGCACTGACATTTCTATGGGGTCACATCTGGGTGATTGTTTTTTTTTCTTTTTGACCCAAAATCTGACACCTATAAGGAGATTTAAAAAAAGATATGAAGTCGGTTTGTAAACACGGTGAGCGGAGGCTCACGGAGGGTTTTATTTACCCCGGCTGCTCCCTTTTGCCTGATGTCACTTTGAGCTCAACAAGTGTTTGCACAGGTAAATCCCCCTCTCGCCCTGATCTTTATTGGTTCTCTGATAAGGGTGAGGTGGGCTAAGGTAAAGAAAACACTTGGTTGACAAACACTCCCCCATACAGAGACCACAAAGAAATACAACTTGTAATTAATAATAAATAAAAGCAAGCAAATCTTTGCTATTAGCACTGTTCGGTTTCCCCCCCTGGTGGGCTATGTAGGATTGCACCTATAAGCTGAACCTGGTCTCTCGCTTACCCATGCAGTCAGTCCCCTGTGGGTTGAGTCTGAATCCGGTCGGACAGGAGCAGCGGAAGCTGCCGGGAGTGTTCTGACATCGTCCTGAGCCACAGGGACGTGGGGTTTGACGACACTCGTCTATGTCTGGAAGACGAGAGGTTATTAAGGTAAGTCACCTACCCACCCACCCAGTCAGTCAGTCAGTCACCTACCCACCCAGTCAGTCAGTCACCTACCCACCCAGTCAGTCACCTACCCACCCAGTCAGTCAGTCACCTACCCACCCACCCTCTCTCTGTGTATCACCCACCCCTCTGGTTAAGGGGTTCAGGAAACTAGTCATTCACACCGGGCGGGGGAGGGCGAGAGCGACAGGGACACACACACACACACACAACCACACAAACACAACACACACACACACACACACACACCCACACACCACACAACACACACAGCACACCACACACACACACACCAACCCACACCACACACACACACACACACACGACTAATTGTAGTATAATGTAATACAATAAATACATTTATGTCAAAAACGAATGTTGTTCTGACTAGGAATTTATTAAATGTATTTTATTTATATATTTTATTTTAAAGCGGGGTTGGGGGCGGGACTAGGTGGCGAGTAGATTTTTTGGTTGGGCGAGTAGATTTTTGGGTGATTTGTCGAACACTGTATATATGTATATGTATATATATATCTAGAGGAAGATCCCCCTGTGGGATCGAAACGTTGGACTTCTGTGCTTTGTGTTTTAACACACTTACTGAATTTACCTGCCTGAGTGCTGTCTCCTTTTTGCCAGTTTCTGGTAATGTATGTTTTTGTTATCTTTATGGGATATGCACCAGCCATTCAGGATACTATATGGGAGTGCCTGTGAAATCTTTTTCAATGATATATTTAGATAGATATAGATATATATATATAGCAGAAGGAGATTTTGAACATACTTTGAACTGAAACTTTATAGTAATCTAAGTGTTGCAGATTAGATTGCATCAGTTTTACACATGTACGAGCTACGCAGGAAAAACCCCTATTTCTCGTTTAATGAACATGAACCTCCCGCAGCGTATCTGCTACTTGTTGGCATTATACAGGGACATCAATTTTGTTACCATCAGTTGATTGTCGACATTGTGCTTCTTATATAGTGTTAATCTACATCATAGACCTACAATTGTGCACAATTTCATGGGGATGGAGCGAGAAATATATAACAAATGATGAAAAATTAAAGGGGTCCCTTTTTTCCTGAACACGGTATATATAGATCCACTATATAAAGTGTATAAGTGTGTACCATACTCTCCAATAATATATATAAATCTATTGTGGGGTGCATTAGTGTTGCACATAAGAGATCTGTGCAGTGACGCGTGGGGTGCAGGGGTATAGACTTACCTTGGCAGTCAGTGCCCTGGGCATTGGCGGTGAATCCTGGTGGGCACACACAGCGGAAGCTGCCCGGCGTGTTTTCACATCGGCCATTCAGACAGTTGCGTCTCGGGGTCAGGCGGCATTCATCGATGTCTAAAGAAGTCGACAAGATGCTTACACGGCATGTCATGTCATTCACGCCAGAATCAGCATAACATACTTATGCTTTGAAGAGGCACTCCTGGCGATATAGTGTGTGTGTGTGTGTGTGTGTATACAGTGGCGACAAAGTTTAATCTAACTCGGCCAGCACCGCGTTTTTAAAAAACCGCGTGCGCCACGCGGCTGTCTCCGGCCGAAACCTAGCCGGGTTTCGGCCGGTTTTTCCTGCGCCTCGGGCGCTTTCAATAGTAAGCGCCATAGCGGTTATCTATTGAAGCGCGGGAAAGCGCGGGAAATCTGGTTTCAAACCGGAGAATAGACCCGCTGCGGTCCCGGCCAGCTCGCGTCTTTAGTTAGAATAAGCTGTGCCGGGACAGTATATATATATATATATATACACACACACATACATACATACATACATACATATATATATACACATACATACATACATGTAGCCCCGGTAAGAAATGGGGGCTATATATCTTTCTCCTACTGCTGTAAGTCCTGTTAAGGGCAGGCCGCCATTAGTTATCATGGGGTTTTCCCCCACATTAAGCCCTGCCTTGAGTGATAGAGGCAGGCCCTTTACTTTGTCTGCAGGCCTGAGACAGAGGGGAGGTTCTGGTGACATCATGAGGGGTGGGGCTGTCTAAAGTTAGTCCTGCCTGCTCCTGTAAGAGACAAGTAGTTGAGTCATGTCCTGGGAGCTGAGGAGTTGAGTTCTGTCCTGGGATCAGAGAGTGCTGGAGCAGAGAGAGAGATGGTCTGGGAGTTTGAAGGAGACAGGAGAGGAGACGCTCAGCACCTTGAGTAGAGCTGATAGCACTGTAGTGCTGTGGACCAATGCCCCTCACCCTGCTGAGGGGGTGAGGGGGGGAGAGATCTACCCTCACCCAGAGAGTACATCCTGGAGGTGGGGGTTGGGGTATTGAAGCCCCAAACAGCCCATCCTGATAGGGTACAGCCTGGAGGAGAGGAGTGGAGGAATAGACCTGGTTACATTGGGGAGCACTGCTGCATATGAACTGATGCGGTGCATGAACTGCTGTGTGTTGCTGCTGTGTGCTGCTGCTGTGTGCTGTATCACTGTACAATGACAATAAAGACATTGCTGCTTTTATATATAAAGACTGTGTGAGATCTGGATCATTCGCCCTGGAACCAGGGTTTCTCTGTAAGGGTCCCACCCCATATCCCTGGAGCTTATAGAGATGGAGGCGCTGCACCACCACCACTAAAGATGAAGGCATATACCCCAGAAACCTGGCCCTGTCATCCCCCACACCAACGCGGGAGACTCAGGCCCTCCTGTTCCTCACAGGTACGCACCACCAACATACACGTAATCCGCCCTCACTACACCCTAGAGGTCCAATCTGCGACCGGGGGGGGGGGGGGGAGGGGGGAATATGGGTTACATACATACACACATATACACAGGGCTCGACAAATTATAAAAAACACCATTCATCCAAAAACAAGGTACTTCCCCCCTTTATGAAGCACGGAGTTTCCGGAGCAGAACGGCATTGATTTCAGCTCTGGAGACCTCCTGCTTCCCGAGGTATTTACCTCAATAGGTGCTGCCAATAGCAGCCCTGGCTGAGATTCAAAGTTTTAAAGTCCTGCGTCCAGCAGACCAATAGGAAGCCGCAATGTCATCCCTCGTGTCTTCCTATTGGCTCATGTGACGTGGGAGCTTTAAACTGCACAGAGATACCGGCAGCACCTACGGAGTTAAGTATCTTAGGAAACAGTGGATCCCCAGGGCTTAAATCAACATGGTTCAGCCCCCATGCTTCAAACATATAAAAAAACACACACACATACTGTACTGTCGCCTGGAGTGCGGCTTTAACTTCATGTTATGGCACACAGTGGTACTGAGTACTGACATCTGTATTAAGTATACTGTAACTTACTGTATGAGCAGTACCACTGAATCCTAACATCTACAATAGGTTGTGTATAACGTAACTTAGTGTCTCCCT
The DNA here is from genome assembly GCA_036426205.1 of Ascaphus truei. Classification (NCBI taxonomy): domain Eukaryota; kingdom Metazoa; phylum Chordata; class Amphibia; order Anura; family Ascaphidae; genus Ascaphus; species Ascaphus truei. Next base: position 67,106,431 of record CM071574.1, read on the forward strand.
CTATGATTCCAATTATACAGCTCCACAAGCTATTTTGTACTGGGGTATCACTTGAGTTGCAGGTTGTGATGCCATTTAATGGCCAACGTGAGAGATCTTTACGGAAGCGTTGTGTAAGAAAGCTTTCCAGACATCCCACGTTTCTTCTTTAGATGTACACGTGCTGGTTAGGAATACAATACACATGGTTGTGGGTTTAAACCCTGCCATGTATGTATGTATGTATCATTTTATGTATGTAGCCCCAACAATGTACGCAGCGCTTTACAACATTACAATACCAGGCAAACAAATGACAAAGAATGGGAATAGATGCAACGGTAACATACGGCAAAGGGAGAGCTTAAAATCTACGTGGCATATTGGGAGGCTTCTAGACACAAGAGTGCATTATTAAAAGTGCAGTCAGGGAGGTCAAGGGCACCTGGAGGTCATTGTATAGGGCATAACAAAATGTAATGAGCGGCTTCTTTTAATAGGTGTATTTTTAGCTGGGCTTTGAATGCGGAAAGTGAAGCTGCTTGACGAATATTGAGTGGAAGAGCGTTCCATAGGTAGGGAGAGATTAGTGAGAAAGGTTTAAGATAGGAGGGCTGGAGAGGTAAAAGGTACTGTCATGATATCATGAGATATTATGTATTTTAATCCATTGGGTGCTTCAGGGGTTAAAAAGGTACAATTTGGGTAAAAATACAAAGTATTGGGTTGGTCTTCAAAGGGAACTTAATTAGAGTTGGGTTTAAAAAGTACCAAGTAATGGTTTATGGCCTGTTAACACCTCAGCCAGGCCTAGTGTTAAACTGATGTGAGCTAGATATAGGAACATATGTTTTGCCAGAGCTGGAAGTAAATTGTGGCTTTCCTGACACAAACATAAACAGGATACAGTTTGAGGTTTCCAAAGCATCCCTAGAAGAGGTTTATGGATTGCCAGGGGGTGTGACTATCCTATGCAACCCCAGAGATATGTAACATGGAACCAGGGACTTGACAGCGAGCGATGCTGACGTATATAATTGTGATATTTGCATTCGTGGCAGAGGGACGGGCGCAATGGATCCAGATCTGGGAGTTCTGACGAGTACTGGGGGACAGATATTCATCTGTCGCTCAAATTTAGACTTAAGACGGTTGTGATTAGTCTCGTTCCTGAATCTATTGATGTAGATCACGTGTGTGTAAGTATTACAGAATGAAAGTTATGTGTGTTTAGATATTGAGGAAAGGTTTGTAAGGTTTTTTTTTTACCCTGTCGTAAAACTGTTAATCTAACAGCTGATTTACGACAGGGTGGGTTTATGTTGTTTCAATGGGGGGAAATTGTCCTTAAAGCTTAGCAAGAGTTTATGAAAATCAGATTTCAACAGAGGTGTGTTTGGACCAAACACATAATATCTCATCTTTCTGCACCAGTGACCTCTCTGGGGAAAAGCTATGGCATTTGGTAATGTATAGGGTTTTCTATTTTATCCTTTTATTTTGAGAAACTGTTCTGCATCTATTGTAATTGTATGTTCTTGTAATCCTTTTTCTGTAATCCAAGCACTGTATTTTTATATATATATTAAAACATTTAATAAGTAATGCTTTGGGATCTGAATGAACTGTTGCACGCTCTGGAGAGACTATTTACATTTTCGGACACATTTTGCTACAAGAGATTATTGTGTGTTAAGTGCATAGTTTTTCTATTATAAAACAGGGACCTGGAACCCTGGCAGATTTATTAATATTACATCTTTTATTTGCATTTCTCGGGTGGTGGAAGCATATAGATGATTGCAATTGAGTTAAAGGGGTTAATATTAACTTCTTGGAGGTACCTTTGCGTAGGTGAACGGTGAGTTGGCTAGAGTAGCCGTGTGTATTAACCCTGGTTGCATATATAAGTCACGTGCTCACTTGTGTCCTGTTCGTTACAGGTGGTATATGGGTTAAAACCAGAGACAGAACATAAAACACAGACAAAGCTCAGTTTTAGCACATCCAGTGAAACTCATACACGGTACAGTGCCTAAATATATATGGACAAATATCTAATAAGTAAATGGTCTTTTAGTTTGACATTTTTGGCCAAAATTGTTGTAAGCCCCTGAGCCAACGCCACGGCAGACCACATATCAGGGGTCCCTAACGCTAATATAAATTCTTAATAACCTGTGTAATAACAGGAAGAATGATTTATAGTAAATCTGTCAATATTAGCTGCAAAGTTCTGTCTGACTGAAGCTTTTATTAACCTGTACATTACCAGGAAAAGCACTCTGTATTAGAGATGTCACAGCCAAACTGCAAGCAGGCAAGTTCCCCTGAGTGGAAGATGCTATGGAGTGAGCCCATAACCATTTAATAGGAGCTTGTTAGGTGTCCAGTAGGTGGTATATGGGGACGGATTTAGAGGAGATACAGCACAGCCCCGTTATAGCGCGGTCCTCGGGGGCCACCCGATCCGACCGCGTTATAACCGGGGTCGCGCGAATTAAAAAAAAAATGGCCGCCGTGCACCCGATTGGGAGGAGGGGGGAAGAGGTGGAGTGAGGCGCCGGCAGCTGCACACGTCCCTCGCAGCCACCGTACTTCCCCCATCATTCCCCTAGCAGCCTCTCTTCTACCAGCACCGATTTCCCCTCCCCCCCCCGATCCCCACCAGCAGCCCCGCACCCCAGCCCGGCACCGATCCCCCCCCAGCCCCGCACAAATCACCCCCCCAAGCACAGATCCCCGCAGGCAGCCCCACGTTGCCCCAGCAGCTGACACCGGAGGTAGGGGGTAGGGGGGGGCGGGGCTGTGTGAGTGTGCTGAGTAGTGTGTGTGCTGTGTGCAGTGAGAGTGTGCTGTGTGTGCTGTGAGTGTGTGTGTGCAGTGTGCTGTGAGTGTGTGTGTGCAGTGTGCGCAGTGAGAAAAAAATGTTTTGTTTTTTTTCCGGGGTCCACGCTCAAACCGCGTTGTAAGCGGATACGTGTTATAGCGTATCGCACTATAACGGGGGTTGAGCTGTATTACTCATTTGAGGGACCTTTGCGAAGGTGGAAAATGGGACAGCTTGCGAGCTGTGTATTAACCCTTGTCCCATATAAAGCTCACGTGCTCACAGGTGTGCCGTACGTGACAGGTACAAAGACGAGACAACCTTAGGTTAAGCGTAGGAGGCGAGTAGGGGATGTAACGAGAGATCAGAGTTGGGATACATGGAGGTGTACAGGAGTATAGAGCTGTTAAAGAAACAGGAAAAGGAGAATTGTGTCGTTTGCACGGAAGTTAAATGGAAGCCAGCAGAGAAAGTTCAGGAGGTCAGAATCAGATACATGTTTACAAGAGCGGGAGCCGATTCCAGCCGCAGCATTATGAGTGCATTGTAAGGCTGAGTCCATAGAGACTGCAGCCGTGCGGCGGCGTGCGGAGGCTGAGGGAAAGCGGGTGCTTTCCCTGGCCTTAGTGCACACGCTGTGCGTGTCTGGGGGCGGTCCAGTGACCGGCCCTCAGCTCCCCTCAGCGCCAAAACTTAAATTGATCCGTCTCCTCCACCTCCGCACGCCTGCATAGCGCCCCCTAAAGCCGCCCTCAAAGGGTGCCGGGGGTAAGTCCGTTGCCTCAGCGCGGGCCAGCGGCTAAGCGCTGACCATGCCCGCGGCCTAAGGCTGCGTCCCTGCTGACGCTGAGCATGCGGAGCTTGCCGCTTTTACTTACATAAATCTATATGTGTTAAGTCCCCGCTCACGCGGTGCGCGGGCACGCACACTCACTCAAGCTTGGAGCTTGAGTAAACAAAAATAATTAACTTGCCCGCAACGCCCCCCCCCCCCCCCCCCCCCCCCCCCCCCCCACGCGCGCTTGCGAAATAGCCAGGACACCCGGCCCTCATGCTTAGAGAGTTGGTGACGTCACCGCTCTCAAGCATGAGCGCGGTCAGCGCCAGTGGCGACGCAGCCAAAAGGAGAGAGGTGTGAGGCAGGGAGGCCAGATAAAATAATGTTACAGCAATCAATACGGGAGAGAACAAGGGCAAGCATTAGTGCTTTAGTGGAACATAGGGAGGAGCGTATCTTAGTAATGTTGTGAAGGAAGAAACGGCAAGATTTAGTAAAACCTTTATACAGTATGTGGGAAGAAGGAGGTTTGGCTAATGTGTGACACTGGTCTTATTTATCCTATTAATTTGTATTAAATATAGAAAAATTAGGGAATGAACCCTATAAGCTGATGCTACAAACGAAGCAGGTATAGTGGATATATGAAGACTGAAGAGTATACAGAGTATAAACACCGCAGCAACAGGATAACTTATAAGTCCATGAGTGAACCTCCATATAAAACCATAACCTTAGATGGGGGGCTTGAATAGCATGGCTGAAAGAAGTACAAGGGAGCCCTATCTCGACAGAGCCCCAGAGTAAATCATAAAGACAGCTACTGCTTGCCTCACCTGCATCTGGTAGATAAGAAGGTTTTTCAGCCGGTATGCCTCATGTAGTGAGCTGTAAAGCTGCCGGGTGCTGTTTGTAGAAAAAGCTGCTGCTGTTGCTTCCTGCGGTGGCGTGCCCCTGCTCGTGGTGTGTGGATACAGGTAAGGAAGGAACTCGGCGGTCAATTGACTGCTATGAATAACTCTAACCAGGCGCCAAAAAAAGTAAAAACTTTTATAAATCAAACAAAAAAGAACATCCACATAGGGTAGAACGAAACGCGTCAGAGTTGTCTACCTATGTGGATGTTCTTTTTGTTTGATTTAATAAAGTTTTTTAGTTTTTTTGGCGCCTGTTACGAGTATTCAGAGCAGCAGTGACCGCCGAGTTCCTTCCTTACCTGTAATTTGTATTAAAGTTTTCTTCCTTCTATTTTACTGCTACAGTCCACCTGAAGAAAAGACCTTTGAGGTCTCCAAACTCATATACAATAGACATCTATCGTATGAAGAGCTCACATCTCAAGTTTCCTTTGGCCGAGTTTATAGTAGGGGCTACGGCGACTGCGTGATGTCAGCCGTCGCCGTCCTACTGCGTGATGTCAGCCGTTTTTTAACGTTATCTACTAACAGGCGGGATATTCGTTTATACGGGTCATTGAGAGTTATATGGGATATGTTTCCCAAATAGTTTTAAATGCAGCAATCAATGCGGTGGACGATAGGTTTTATGGGGATTATTTTTTTTTTTAACCATGCGTTTGAAACAGGGGGTCTCTGGGAGCTGAACCCCATTATTAAGCCCCCTGGGACCCATCTGCCTTAGGATGCTGTTACACCTCGTTTGTAGGGTGGTGCTGGTAGCCGCTCTGTTCGCTAGCAGGGATCATGCATGGCGACGTTTCAAAGCTCCCGCGCCCTGCGGGCCAGATGGAACCATGATGTAATCAGGTGGTGACGCGGTGGCTTTCAAACATGGCGAGATGCGGTCCTCATACGGCGCGTCAGTACAAGTGCGAAGGGGTTATTAAAGGGGTTCCGCTCCAGGACCCTCTGCTTCAAATCTATGTTAAAACAAAAAAAAACATTAATAAAATATTTAAAAAGCCTAAGATGCTCCTTGAATTTGGGTGTTTGTCCAAAGAGATAAGGACATTTTTGAAAATATTTTAAAAAAAAAATGTAAATATTTAGAGTTAAAAAAAAAAAAGTTTTTTTTTTTAATTTGTTAAGGTTACAAAAATTGCTTCCTAATGGGAAAATCGGGATTTTATATGGGAGATTAAGCATATTATTATTAAACTCTGGAGATTGCTGGGGCTTAAAAAAAGAAGACATAATCAGCGGATGGGGGATCAGGTCTACTGCCTCCTTAACAACTACGTCTCCATGCTGTCCCCCCCCCCCCCCTGCAGACATGATGAAGCGACAGACCCGCCGCCCCTGCGCCAAGGGCGCTGGCGAGAACACACGGTGGGCACTTTCCGCTGCTGCCTTGCTCCACGGGATTTCATGCTTGAGACACTAACCCGCAGGGGGACAGATGCCAGGTCAGAAAAACCTAAACCCCCCGTATCTTCCTCCCCTCCGCACAGACTGGGAGTGGAGAGTAGTTGGTCTCTTGCAGGGCGTTCGGAGTCTAGCAAGAAGCCCTGCTCTGGTTTGGACAAGCAAGGCCTGCTTGCTGACCAAGGGTTGTATAAGGGATGCCTTGCACCACATAAAACAGCGATCGCAGTTTCTGGCCCCCCACCACCCACAGCCTCCAGTTCTTTTGTCGCGTTTGGCCGCTCTTGCGTCAGGAAAACCCCCTTGGAAAGATTATTATTTTTTAAAATGTGAATTGGGGGGCCTGCACTCATAGCTTTGCGATTTCACGCCAGGTAGGCATTGTGTGTGGCAGGTGTCCCGGCACTGACCGGGTAAAAACTACGCTCGGGGGAAGCTCCCTGAGTTAATACGATCTTGCTTTCCTAGGATATGACGGAGTGCGCCATCGGTCTTAGCAGACCTTTGTGCGCCAGTGGCCACTGCGAAACAAACATCCCCGGGGAGTTCCCGCTGCGTCTGCCCCGCGGGGATTTCACGCGGTCCACAGGGCACTCATGCACAGTAATGTATGACCGGCGAGGAGAGAGATAGTTATGCTGGCAGATTGTAGGTTTTGTTGACTCCCACCACTTATTTTACATATACTGTCAGGCCAGATCTAAACATATCTTCTTTATAGATTATTTTCCTTGTCCCACTGCGAGCTGCCTTGTTGTTTATCCTGAACAGTCCACATCTATATGGCCCCACCTGGGAGGCTTGGAGTGCATGCATTTGCTACTCTTGTAATATACCTCTAGCGTTTGAAAATTAGTTTTCAAAACTTAGTGGCACTGTGTCGACTTTAACAAGGAGAGGAAATCCAAACCTGCTAAAACACTTGGGGCGGAAATAGTTAGGTTTCTATGATCATATTGCCAATAAAAACAGAACGCGAGGAGAGCGAGATGTTTGTTTAATCCCGTTTCATTTACTCTGAAAAGCAGGTGGAAATTTTAATCGGACAAATAAAAAAAGCAGTGGTGATGTGGGCTCCGTATATTACAAAAGCAGTGGAACTGTGGTCAATAAATACAGATAGCAGTGGTACGTGGGTCAATAAATACAGAAGCGTGGTACTCACCAGGTCAATAAATACAGAAGCAGTGGTCTCCAGGTCAATAAATACAGATAGCAGTGGTACTCCAGGTCAATAAGACAGAGCAGTGAGTGGTAAGTGGGTCCGTATAATACCGAAGCAGGTGGTACGGAGCGTCAAAAATACACGCGCACGTGGTACTGTTTATTGTACTACCCTCACCGTTTTGACTACTGACATACATTACGTTTTAATAAACGGTGGAGGTCTCTCCAAAAAATCTTTTGAACGTGGAGCCCCATGTAATGCCCTATAAGCAAATTATTAACCAGCCTTCATTTTTTTATTCTTTTGGTTACTAGCTTTTTTAAGTTCATTCCAATTTGTATTTTAAAAAGCCCAAGCCTGCACATCTCCACAGGGCTCTGCTGATTATTGTCGCCGGGGCCAGCAAAGGATGCTGCTTTCCATGAGGACGCCCAAGAGACAAAATCGAGGACACCTGGCTCTTCATGAGTTGCAATGTTGTCACTATTAGTTTACGGTGAATACGCAATCTTTAACAAGAAAAAAGGAATGTTTGTTCTTGGATTTGTCTCAGGGAGGTGGCAGATTTCCGTGTGTTGAGATTCTCACACGTATTCCCTCTGCTTCTCAACACAGCACAAACCAGCTCACCTTCCTAACTTCTTTCTTCATTTGACACAAGGGAAATTGGCAGGTTTGTGCTGTTGCTGAGAAACACAAGGCCTCAGGATCAGACTTCTATGATAATAATCAGGACAAGCAAATTCCTGTCCAGCCAGAGATTTAGCATTACAAGGAAGTTTGTGACACTTTTTTTATCTTTTAGGTAAAAAAGAATAGGGAAGTCTCCCCTATACAATGCTCAAAGGGAAGTAGTCCATGCATGCAGTATATCTTTGTGGAGCCTGTGTTTGGTAATTATCCATCCAATGGAGCAGCATACTGAAATTAGACCTCCATATTAATCCACCTTAGATCACAATAAGTGAAACACTGTCCAAACCATTGAAAAGTTCCCTATATGCTAAACTCCCTAATAGCCTGAACCAGGTCTTGCATTTCTATGCTGTCTAGGGCTTGCAGTGCAAAAGGCCAGTGAAAGCTTGATAATAAAACAGTGGACATTGACTCACATGATCTACGGGGAGGTGCCAGGGATGATTCTTGGGGTTGCTGCTCACCTACCGAAGGAGTATCAAATGCAAGAGGTAAGGGGGAATGCGGTGAAAGGCCTTGGGCGAAATGAGACCAGAATGCAGAGTACTGGTACACGAAGGTGTAATGGCACATAATGGACAGCACAACGAAACACCTGACGCGTTTTCAGCGACAGGGCCTTTGTCATAAGTAGTACCTTTGACCAATTATGGTCATCATTTTCGCCCCCTAAGGCAGTTGCACCGCATTCACTTCCTCTTGCATCTTTTTAGAATGGAAAGGTATACAGGAACATATACCCAAATAAGGAAACATGGGAAGGATGTTTGAACAGGGAAAATCTGATTGCCATTGCTGGGGTCTGGAGGTAAATAAATTTATTTTCCCCAGTTCTGAGATCATATTAGGATGATATTGTCACTGTGGGTTGTTTTGTTGCCTTCCTGGGATCATATACTGTAAATTAAAATATAGGATAAGATCGGTCGCATACATAGCATGGTAACAGATGGCCATAGGTCTTTTTTCACCTTGCTATGTAGGCTATTGTAACAGGCGGTTTGCTCAGGAAAGCTGCGGGGGGAGGCGTATTCGCTGCTCCCACAGCATTAACGTGAGGATGTCGTGGATCATGTGTTCTGATTGTGGTCTGGCAGTGTCCTTTGCATGTGTCTGATGTGTCCTGTCTTGCAGCGTCTGCATGCCATCTGCTCATTGCGGCTGATGTGTTGAAGCCAGATAAACAGCCGTTTTTGGGCCCCACTCACCTGTCATACTGCGCAGTGAAGGTCTGGAGCGTTTCATAGCCAATTACTTGTTCAGCGATTAGTCTGACTGAGGATTTACTTCACCACCCCTGTGCGGTCTAACATGCAGTGAGACATCCTCTGGCTTGCATTCACTGCTTTTGATTATCTGGGTTTTGGGAATTATCGGGGACAGAGGGAAGTCGTTAAACCCCTCTGTGCCTAAGCCTTTGACAGGATTGGTTAAAGGGAATCATGTTCTTTTGCGTTGTCACTCTCTAGGCCGAGTAAATTATAGTGCATGTCTACGGGACTGCGGGCGTTGTGCTGCGTCGTAGCAGGAAAGTGTTCGTCCGTCGCGGGGGTTGCCCATTGATAAGTGGAGCGACGCGCGACCGCGGACTGGGCTAGCCATCTCGACGATCCTGGAGCCCAGAAGATTTGATATTTCCAGTTGTTGAGGGGTTGGACGTCGCATTTGTATGTGGGGCATCTCGTGAGCGGTGCTCAGCAATTGAGTGCAGGCCTGTCCGCGGCCGCCCGCGTCCCGCTCCCGGTCGTGGTCGCCGGTCCCCTTGCTCCAAAGTGCGGAATCAGCTCTAGGACAGACGACGGCTGGACATCACGCATATGTAGGACGGCGCGGCTGACATCACGCAGTAGGACGGTCGATGGCTGACATCACGCTATGTTATAGGACGGCGAAGGCTGACATCAACGCAGTAGGACGGCGAAGTGACATCACGCAGTAGGACGGCGACGGCCTGACATCACGCAGTAGGGACTGCGAGGTCTAACATCCACGTCTGAGGACGGGCGGAGGCTATATCACGCACGGTTATAGGAACTGGCGACACGGCTGACATCACGCCGTAGGACGGCGGTACGGCTGACATCAGAGTAGGACGCGACGGCTACACATTAGGCGCGACTGCTGAAATACGCGAGGACGGCGACGGCTGACATCAGCATTAGGCGGCGACGGCTGACATCACGCAGTAGGACGGCGACGGTGACATCAAGCTTTTATGTAGGATGCGTGATGTCAGCCGTCGCCGTCCTACTGCGTGATGTCAGCCGTCGCCGTCCTACAGCGTGATGTTAGCCGTCGCCGTCCTACTGCGTGATGTCAGCCGTCGCCGTCCTACGGCGTGATGTCAGCCGTCGCCGTCCTACTGCGTGATGTCAGCCGTCGCCGTCCTACTGCGTGATGTTAGCCGTCGCCGTCCTACTGCGTGATGTCAGCCGTCGCCGTCCTACGGCGTGATGTCAGCCGTCGCCGTCCTACTGCGTGATGTCAGCCGTCGCCGTCCTACAGCGTGATGTTAGCCGTCGCCGTCCTACTGCGTGATGTCAGCCGTCGCCGTCCTACTGCGTGATGTCAGCCGTCGCCGTCCTACTGCGTGATGTCAGCCGTCGCCGTCCTACTGCGTGATGTCAGCCGTCGCCGTCCTACAGCGTGATGTTAGCCGTCGCCGTCCTACTGCGTGATGTCAGCCGTCGCCGTCCTACTGCGTGATGTCAGCCGTCGCCGTCCTACTGCGTGATGTCAGCCGTCGCCGTCCTACTGCGTGATGTCAGCCATCGCCGTCCTACTGCGTGATGTCAGCCGTCGCCGTCCTACTGCGTGATGTCAGCCGTCGCTGTCCTACAGCGATTCCTGCACTTTGGAGCAAGGGGACCGGCGACCACGACCGGGGAGCGCGGCCGCGAGCAGCTCGCACTCATTGGCTGAACCGCTCACGTGCCGGCGACGTCACCCCTCAATCACTGGAAATATCAAAATCTTCTGGCTTCCAGCGATCGAGATGGCTGCCGTCACGCGGTCGCCGTCGCGTCCACTATGGGCACCCGCGACGGACAACATGTACTTGCTACGACGCAGCACAACGCCGCAGTCCCCGTAGCATGCACTATAAACTCGGCCTAAGAGGTGACAAGCTGCAAGAGAACATGATTCCCTTTAACCTAATCACTGTCAAAGGCTTAGGCACAGAAGGGGTTAACGCTTCCCTCTGATCATATCCCAAAACCCAGATAATCAAAAGCAGTGAATGCAGCCAGAGTGATGTCTCACTGCATGTTAGACCAGCACAGGGGTGAATGTAAATCCGTCATCAGACTAATCGCTGACAGTAATTGGCTCTGAAACGCTCCCCAGACCTTCACTGCGCAGTATGACAGGTGAGTGGGGCCCAAAAACGGCTGTTTTCTGCTTCACACATCAGCCAGCAATGAGCAGATGGCATGCAGACACATGCAGACACATGCAGACACATGCAGACACATGCAGACACATGCAGACACATGCAGACATCCTACGTTCATGGCGTGTGGAGCAGCGAATAGTCTCCGCAGCTTCCTGGCAAACAGCCTGTTACATAGCTACATAGCAAGGTTGAAAAAAGACCTATGGCCATCGTGTTTAACCTATGCTAAATGTAGACGACCGATACTTATCCTATATTTGTATTTACAGTATATTGATCCAGAGGAAGGCAAACAAAACACCCCAGTGACATATCATCCAATGATGTCTCAGAAGGGGAAAATAAATTATTTCCCGACCCCAGCAATGGCAATCAGATTATTCCCTGGATCAACATCCTTCCCATGTTTACTTATTTGGTATATCCCTGTATACCTTTCCATTCTAAAAAGATGCAAGAGGAAGTGAATGGCGGTGCAACTGCCTTGGGCGAAATGATGACCAGAAATTGTCAAAGAGTACTCTTTGACAAAGGCCCGGTCGGCTGAAACGCGTCAGAGTGTTTTCGTTGTGCTGTCCATTATGTGCCATTAAAACTTCGTGTACCCAGTACTCTGCAATTTCTGGTCATCATTTCGCCCAAGGCAGTTGCACCGCCATTCACTTCCTCTTGCATCTTGATACTCCTTCGGTAGGAGCACGCCAAGCAGCACCTGGACCTCCAGTAGATCATGTGAGTCAATGTCCACTGTTTTATTATCAAGCTTCACTGTCCTTTTGCACCTGCAAGCCCGTGACAGCCATATAAGCCAGACCTGGTTAAGGCTATTGGGAGTTTACATATAGGACTTTTCAATGGTTGGACAGTGCTTTCACTTATTGTGGATATAAGGTGGATTATGGAGGTCTAATTCAAGTATGCTGCTCCATTTGGATGGATAATTACAAAAGGATCAAAAAGATATACTCATGCATGGACTTTCCCTGTGAGCATTGTATAGGGGAGACTTCTCCTATTCTTTTTACTATCTAAAAAGATGTCCAACTTCCTTGTGATGCTAAACTCTGCTGGACAGGAATTTGCTGTCCTGATATTATTTCATAGAAATGTCTGCATCCTGAGGCTTGTGTTTCTCCAGCAACAGCACAAACCTGCCAATTTCCTTGTGTCAAGATGAAGAAGAAGTTAGGAAGGTGAGAGGTTTGTGCTGTGTTGAGAAGCAGAAGGAATACGTGAGGAATCTCAACACACTGCACCCTCCCTGAGACTTCCAAGAACAAAACATTCCTTTTTTCTTGTTAAAGATTTCGTATTCACCGTACTTAGTGACAACATTGCAACTCAGGACAAGCCAGTTTCTCTGATTTGTCTCTTTGGCGTCTGCATGGAAAGCAGCTCTGTGCTGCCTGGCGAAAATAATCAGCAGAGCCCTGTGGAGATGAGTGCAGGCTTTGGGCTTTTTAAAATAAAAATGGAAGTGCAATTAAAAAAGCTAGTAACAAAAGAATAAAAAAATGAAGGCTGGTTAATTTGCTTTATAGGGCATTACATGGGGCTCACGTTCAAGATTTTTGGAGAGAACTGCACCTTTATTAAACGTAATGTTATGTTCAGTAGTCAACGTGTGATGGTAGTAAGATAAACAGTACCACTGCTTCTGTATTTATTGACCTACAGTACCACTGCTTCTGTATTTACGGACCCACAGTACCACTGCTTCTGTATTTATTGACCTGGAGTACCACTGCTTCTGTATTTATTGACCTGGAGTACCACTGCTTCTGTATTTATTGACCTGGAGTACCACTGCTTCTGTATTTATTGACCCACAGTACCACTGCTTCTGTATTTATTGACCCACAGTTCCACTGCTTTTGTATTTACGGACCCACAGCACCACTGCTTTTTTTTATTTGCCGATTAAAATTTCCACCTGCTTTTCAGAGTAAATGGGATTAAACAAAACTCTCGCGTTCTGTTTTTATTGCAAATATGATCATAGAAACCTAACTATTGCCCCAGTGTTTAGCAGGTTTGGATTTCTCTCCTTGTTTAAGTCAGACACAGTGCCACTAGTTTTTGAAAACTAATTTCAAACGCTAGTTATATTACAAGAGTAGCAAATGCATGGCACTGCCTCCCAGGTGGGGCATATAGATGTGACTGTTCAGGATAAACACAAGGCAGCTCTGCAGTGGACAGGAAATAATCTATAAGAAGGTGTTAGATCTGGCCTGCGAGTTTGTAGAAAGTGGGGAGTCAACAAAACCTACAATCTGCCAGCAGTTTCTCGCGCGGGTCATACATTACCTGTGCATGAAGTGCCCTGTGGACTCAGCGTGAATCCCGCGGGGCAGACGCAGCGGTAACTCCCCGGGGTGTTTTCGCAGTGGCCACTGGCGCAGGGCTGCTGACCGCTGGCGCACTCGTCAATATCTGGAAAGCAAGATCGGATTAACTCAGGGAGCTTTCCCCCGGGCGTGAGTTTTACCCGGTCAGTGCCAGGGACAGCCTGCCACACACTGCACGCTGGCGTGAAATCGCAAAGCTATGAAAGCTGCAGCGCCCCCCAATCACATTTTAAAAATAAAATCTTTCCAGGGGGTTTCCTGAAGCAAGAGCGCCAACAGCGACACTGGAGGTGTGCCAGAAACTGCGAGCGCTGTTATGTTGGTGCAAGGCAATCCCTTTACTCCTTGGGCAGCAGAGCAGAGCCTTGCTGTCCAAACCAGAGCAAGGGGTTCTGCTAGACTCGGAACCCCCTGCAGAGAGAATGTTCTCCCAGGTCCTGTGCGGAGGGGAAGGAAGATACGGGGGGTTTAGGTTTATTCTGACCTGTGCACTCTGTCCCCTGCGGGTTGGTGCTGAATCCCGTGGAGCAGGCACAGCGGAAGCTGCCCACCGTGTTCTCGCAGCGCCCGTTGGCGCAGGGGCGCGGGTTCTGTCGGCATTCATCCATGTCTGCGGGGGGGGGGGGGACAGCATGGAGACAGTAGTTGTTAAGGAGCAGTAAAGACCTGTCCCCTCCACTGATTATTATTATTTTTTAAGCACCAGCATCTCACAGAGTTTAATGCATTCTCCCATATAAAAATCCCGATTTTCCCATTAGGAAGCAATTTTTGTAACCTTAACAAATTAAAAAAAAAAAACTTTTTTTTTTAAATCTAAATATTTACATTTTTTTTTGTAAAAATATTTTTCAAAAATGTCCTTATTTTTTGGACAAAACACCCAAATTCAAGGAGCATCTTATGCTTTTTAAAAATATATATTATTATTGTTTTTTTTTTTTAACATAGATTTGAAGCAGAGGGTCTCTGGAGCTGAACCCCTTAATTTCAGCACTTGTACTGACCGCCGTATGAGGGACCGGCATCTCGGCCATGTTTAAAGCCACCGCGTCACGCACCTGATGACATCATGGCTTCCTATTGGCCCGCAGGGCGCGGGAGCTTTGAAACGTCGCCATTGCATGATCCCTGCTAGCGAACCAGAGCGGCTACCAGCACCCCCTACGGAGGTATCTCCGGAGGCAGATGGGTCCCGGGGGCTTAAATTAATGGGGTTCAGCTCCAGAGACCCCCTGTTTCAAAACCATGTTAAAAAAAAAATAATCCATAAAACTATCGCCCGCATTGATTGCTGCTTTAAATATTTGGGAATACATATCCCATATAATCTCAATGACCCGTATAAACGAAATATCCCGCCTGTTATAGATAACGTGAAAAAGGAGCTGAAAAAATGGGAAAACCTATATATATATATCTTTCATTCGGGGACCGGGCAAACTTGATCAAAATGATGTAATTTCCAAAATGATTGTATCCTCTAATCATGTTACCAATATCACTCAAAAGTAAAGATATTCAAGGAACCCGTAGAACGTTTGTTACAATTGTGTGTAAGAGGAACAAGACAAAAAGCAATTGTACAAAGTTGCAGCCGAGTAGAAGGGGTGGAGGCGTTGCATCCCCAAATATACTGTGTGATACTATAACTGGGCCTGCCTCGTCGCATGTCTAAGAGACTGGATGCCTAACACAAATCATTCGCCGCCTCTGAAATGGAACAACAATGTATGGACAGCTGGAATCCATGTGGGGAAAAAATTATTCCAAAACACCTAGCGACCTGTATGAGAATAGCCGGAGAACGGTGCAGAATAAGTGCACACTCAGCAAATCGGCAACAGCATTCCTGCCCTTGTGTAACAACCCAGAATTTGTGGCTTGGGACACAGGAAAGTTTTTTTTACAATGGAAATAAATGGGAACAATGTCCTGTAACAGGGTCTTTCCCCTGTCTAAAAAGGCTTACAAAACAAAGCCTGTCTTTTACTGATGAGTCCAGCAGGGAGGTGGTTAAGTTCAGCAGGAGATAATTGACCAGTCTCCAACCTGGCTCATCAAGGATGTTTAAACGCCTGCTGCACAGGCTGCCTAAGGATCTCTCTAGCACTGAGTACGTGTGTGCTGCCAGAGAGAGATCCCAAGGAACCAGACCCTCTATTCCAGGGAGCAGCAGACCCTGGAACTCACCAGAGGGTGCACCCCACGGTCACCAACCCAGACTAATATAAAGAGCCCGTGCTTATAGGTACCTCTTTAGACTTTCTGGTCAGAGTTTGGTAATAGGCCTAGCCTCCAAGCCCTGCAGATAGGACCTGAGAAGTGTGAGTTAGCCCTAACAAAGGGATAGGCCCGTTTTATTTGTTTTGCATGCTGACATGAAGCTGTACTGTTTAAAGCCACGGCTTAAATAAAAGCCAATGTTTATTTTCCTCTTAAACTACGTCTCCCTGTTTATACCTCTGCACAAGTCTCAGATACCACTCACCATTGTACAATATTAAATCCTTTGAATAACGATGCATAGAATTTAAACTATGCCTAAAACAAATTTCTTTACATGCCTACAGGTCAGGCATTTCTTTAACAGGCGTGTTACAGAGAATTAAAGCAAGCAAGATCAACTGATAAGGTACCCCAAAACAAAATGCATTTTTCCATAGGATCCATGTATGATTTAATGAGTTAAGAAAAACTGGAAATATTATACACTAAGTGGAAGAGGGTTATCCTACAAATAGGAAATGGGACAGTTATCCAAGAAGGACTAAGTAGAGTGTCCATTCGGCAAGATGGAGAGCAACTCAATTGAAAATAGTCAATAGAGCATTCATGTCCAAATATATAATTGTCAAATTTAATCAATCAATCACCATCTCAGTGCCCTAAAATGTTAATACCGTAAGGCTGATATGGTCCATAACTTCTGCACTTGCAGACACATCCAAGTTTCTTGGAAACAAGTGACAAAATATATTAATGATAGGTTGGAAACTGAGCCAACAATCAATCTTATTCTCCTTCTATGTGAGTGGCCGGAGGGACTGAGAGATGCAGACAGTAGCAAGAAGGACATAGAGTGACACAGAGACAGAAGACCGTCCAACGGACTATATCCCACTAACAATAATCCCTTCTCTTTCAAATTTCAAAACAGCAGGCGAATATTGGCCCCCGGAGGCAAAACAGCAGGAGACCCCCTCTACAAGAAGTTATTTGGTCCCATAGACTTTCATGGGATCCCCCTCTACAAGAAGTTATTTGGTCCCATAGACTTTCATGGGATCCCCCTCTACAAGAAGTTATTTGGTCCCATAGACTCTCATGGGATCTCCTTTCTCTCAGCTTGGGCTCTCATCTCTAGCTCTGTAGAGTCGGGTGACTGAGAGCACTTACCTGGCGCAGGAGCCACAACCCGAGTGTCTGTAGCTGCTGGAGAAGCAGTTGGAGAAATCTTGTCCAGGGCAGACGAGCCTCTTTCGGCTGGCACCGGCACCCTGGCAGGTCCTCTGTGGTCTGGGACTTGCACCCTCCCTTGATCCCTCTCCTCCACAGCTGGTACCCTCCTTGGACCTGTCTCTTCTGCCCTTACAGGCGGCCTGGACTCCCCAGGGATTATAGGTCTGTCCTGCCTCCTCTCCTCTGGCACATCAAAACGACCTACAGGTGAAATAGTGTGACTTACCCAAGTGTAATGTACATGTGCAATAGGCAGGAGTAGCCAAGCACTCGTGTACAAGGAGTGATGCAAGTCTCACTATTAAACACCACCGCGGGCGTCAGAAGTCCCACCCGGAGGAACATCCCAACAGTGAAATGTGGCCACGCCATTAAAGTCTCAATTAAATAATTATTATTTAGGAATCCAACGTTTCATTCCTCAAATAAAATATTTAGTCTCATGACACACGACTCCTGAAGAAGGTTCTTTAAACATTGTATTACTATGTGGTGATAGTGTCAGTTACACTTTCATTTCGGGTTCCTTTACCCGGAGAATCACAGGAGTAACGCGACAGAGGATTAAACACCTAGTGCAGGGGAGGCCAACTCCACTCCTCACGGGCTTCCAACAGGACAGGTTTTCAGGATATCCCAGCTCCAGCACAGGTGGCTCAATCAGTGGCTCAGTCAAAGATTGAGCTACCTGTGCTGAAGCAGGGATATCCTGAAGACCTGATCTGTTGAGAGCCGTTGAGGACTGTGAGTTGGCCGCCTCTGACCTAGTGGTATAACAAAGGGAAAGAAGTGAAGCATTTTCTGGACAAACAGACGGTTATGTTGTAAAAGTCAGTCCCACCCAGTAAACTGGCTGCTTACAGAGATTCCAGCACCTTCCGCGTAACTATTACACGTATTTGTATCTTGTGAACCAAAAAAACATATTTCGCTTTTCTCTGAATCCCAGCATATCCGCTCCCGCTGTTTATCTGTTTGACCAATGAACACTTTGTAATTACTTTGCAAACAAAAAGGAACAATCTGCCTCTGGCGTTTGAGGATTGACAAACAGTCTGATCGCCCACCGAAATTAGATAAAGATGATAGAAAGCCTCTAAAGCCTTTGTTTACCATAATCATTTGACAGGGTTAAACCATGGTTTTATAATACCTGAACTTCTTAAAAGGTGCCAGACAGCTGCATTTAACCTATTAAACATGTCGCTGTCCTTCTCTGTTATTCGGCCTTGCGGTGCAAACTGGGCGAGATGCTCGTGTTTATAGAGAATAGGTCAGAATGGTGCAGGGGGAAAGAGAGTAAGAAAATAACAGCGAGTGGAGATCAGCAGGCTAGCGACAGCTCGTGTGGGTGCGACGTGGTTGTATCTCATCTCTTACTGGTGACGGCCAGGTAGGATGGAGCTGGCGTCGGGGGGTGAGAGTCGCGGGATCCTGGCTGCCGCTGGACAGGAACCCTCGCCTGGTCCTGTCCCACAAATCGGGTGTTAATACGCAGGTCGGAGGCCGAGTAGTGGTACCCGGGCCCGGCAGGACACGTCTCCTTAAATCCCTCTGCAAGGCCAGAAAGGGTCAGGACTTATTATGGTGTGGTTATCAAGCGCGGGCATTCTCTGCATCGCAGGACAACAGGGAGAGCATACAGTGTGATAACACAACAAGAATAACGAAGGCTGATACAAGACTAGCGAACAAAGTGTGTATGTAACAATACTTGTTATTGCACTGTTTGCAATGAAACATATCTGTAAACATGACACACCCTGGCAGAGAAGGTGTTACATGGCTGAGGTGTAACGTGTTGCATTGCGTTGAGGCGTGCTGGTCAGCAGAACCCAGCGGAGGCTCCTGCGGAAGTTCCCAGAATGCTCCCTTACCTGTCCCAAAAGGCGGGCATCTCTCACAGGCTTTGCCCCAGGCCTTCCCCACCCGGCTGCAGCAGCAGATCTGTTTGGTGATGTTCCGGAGGATGGGGAGGGAGCAGCCACCGTCTCGTAGGATCCGGAAACAGGGCCCTTTGGCTTCTGAGATCACGTGATGGGCTGAGAGGAGAGAACGTTGTTATCAGTGGAGATATCAGGGACATGAACCTCAGGTAACCTCCTACGGCAGAGATATTAGTGACACAGATGTCAGGGACAGGCACATGTCATCAGGGACATAAACCTCTCACCTCCTCTTAATACACAGTCATCAGGGACATATACGTACAGTACCAGGGACACATCTATTATTCCCGTCTAATACACAGACATAGAGTAAGGGAAACATGCCTCTCCCCACCTCCTAATACACAGACATTAGGGTCACATATCTCTTCCATTTTCCTAATACACAGACATCAAGAACACCTACCTGTCATCCCGTCCTAAAGCATGGATATCAGGGACAACTACCTCTCACATACACCCAATACACAGACATCAAGGACACATACCTCTCACCTCCTCCTAATACACAGGCATCAGGGACATGTACCTCTCTTATCCTCCAAATATACAGCCATCAGGGACACACACAGTACCTCTCACTCCTAATACAGACATCAGGGATACATACCTCTCACCCCCTCCTAATACACAGGCATCAGGGACCCATACCTCTCACCTCCTCCTAATACACAGGCATCAGGGACATGTACCTCTCTTATCCTCCAAATATACAGCCATCAGGGACACACACGGTACCTCTCACTCCTAATACAGACATCAGGGATACATACCTCTCACCCCCTCCTAATACACAGGCATCAGGGACCCATACCTCACCCTCCTAATACAGAGACATCAGGGACACAACCCTCTCACCACACAGACATTAGGGATACATACCCTCTTTCTCACTAAGGGCCTAATTCACTATACCCTGAAGTGGCAGAGTTACCCTAAATGAACCCCTACATTCTCTGCTGACACTGTCCCAATGTGGAAAGCTGAGCCACGCCTCTCACGTGGCAGAGTATGAAGAGTGAGCAGTACTCACAGATACAGCTGCTCCGGGAGGAATCCAGCAGATACCCCGTCTTGCAGATACATGAATAGCTCCCCCTGGTGTTGGTGCAGTCGCCATTCTGGCAGAAACTGGACTCTTGGCACTCATCAATATCTGGGAAGAAAGAGAAGGAGGAGCGGGGATAAGTGTGTGTAAGACGGGAGAGAACCAGCGAGAGAGATGGAGGGAGCGATGTTCAGAACGGCCGCTAGCTCTGCCTAGCTCAGCTGCAAGAACACAAGCCGACAGGAGCACTGCTTATAATGGACATGTCCAGCCAGCTGCACACTGCGATATCCCAGAGAGAGGGAGTTAGGATGCAGCCGAGGAGAAAAGTATATGTATGACTAGCTGAGAGACCCGGCGTTGCCCGGGATGTAAATGCGTAATAGGTAGTATTATTTATAAATCGTGGAACAATAGGTGACTGTTTGTTGTAAAGGTTGGATAATAATATTGAAAAGAAAGATGGAAGAAAATGTAATACGATGTTGTATAAAAATGGTTTATTGTAACCACACCACAGTACAATGTATATTTTGGTGCCATAAGTGATGTAAAAATCTGAGTCGTGTGTCCTGCTAGGGTGTGAGGCGGCGGGTGGCGCGTGGGTTGTGAGTGCTGTGTGCGAGTGGGGGTCCTGCTAGGGTGTGAATGTGTAATATCCTCTCTCTTGGTATTACGTCATGTGTAATATCCTCTCTCTTGGTATTACGTCATGTGTAATATCCTCTCTCTTGGTATTACGTTATGTGTAATATCCTCTCTCTTGGTATTACGTTATGTGTATGTAACGGGTATTCCACCCCACCCAATCTCATATGTAGTGTGGGTGAGCAGAACATGCAGTGTTACCGGTGCGGTGCGTATACCTGTCAGGCTCACAGGAGGTCTGAGCCTCCGCCAATGAGAGCCTGGGGTGAATCCTCTGGAACGAATCTTCTTTCAGCGCCTCCACCTATGTAGGATTCTAGGGAAATGTAGAATGACCCTAACATAGGAACCCACTCAGAAACCAGATACACCAGTATTAGGGATAACAGGTTTACTGAATGAACAAACACGAATAAGGACAACTATTACATCATCTCTAGTACCATCACAACAGTATAACATCCCCACATGGTGCCCACAGCCCAACCCTTGTCCCGTGGTCAGCGCTGCCACTATGTGTTAATAGAATGTTATGATCTGTTGGTGCACTTGTAGAGTACCTGCCGAGTGCTCCTGCACTCGGGCCTGCAACTACTTCTCAAAGGATCTGTCGACCTGGATCCCGTCTGATCCGGTGCTGTGAATCTTTGCTTGGGGTTCGCCCGGGGTGATCCCACCCGGGAGATAGTCTTTATCTTTGAACACCGACTTGATCCTACGTCGCCTTATGGGAACTGCAGCATCCGCTGATCCCTATCTAACCTTGGCACTACATGACAGAGTCCCTAACCTAGGGCCTGTCCCTGATGTACCGCAACCTGAGGTGACTTGGGGAAACTTCTAGGGCCTGCGGGGTTAATAACCTGCCCCACTCCCTTATCTACCCAAGTCCCTAATCCCCCCTAACACTAGCTCCTAACTCACTAATCCTAACACTAACCCGCCTGCAGCCGACACAGTTCTCACAGTCAGCCTGCATACAGTAACACACGCTGCACACACACTGCACTCAGTACACGCAGCGTCACATACAACACTCAACACAGCAACCTGGAACCCGCAGCAAACACACTGCTCGCACGCTGTGCCTATTTGCCAGTGCGCACAGCACTACCCGCTGTGGCACTGCCAAACCTGCACCCCACACACACTAAGGGTGACCTTCCTATCTAGGGCCGTCCCTTATCAGTTACCCACTAACCTGGTGGGGAGTTGGGGCCTACCTGGAGGGTGAGGGTACCTATCAGGATGCAGGAGCTGCACTCACTCCCCGCATCCTTCCTTCCCCTTCAGCTCCTCTGCTCCAACTGACGTGACCAAAGCCCGGGAAATGTATCTATTCTCCCTCCAGGGCAGTCCTACAGCCCTATTGGCTCCTATCAAGCACCTGGTGCCTGCCTCGCTATGCCTCATGGGAATTGTAGTCCCGAGGCCTCTACAATAACATTGGGGCCGCGTGCGTTCCTCCCCTCTGCCTACACTAACTCCTAATGGCCGCCGCAACCCTTCCTGAGCTGTCCCTGCGCCTGCGCAAGCTATCTGGGGCAGCCTCAACCTTCCCCTGACTATCCTCACGCTCGCGCGACTCTTCCCTGCCTCTCGCAGCCTCCCTGCGCATGCGCGAGCTAACTGGGCCGCCGGGGACTCACTGCGCATGCGCGACCCGGCGCAACATGGCGGCGCCCTATCCGCCCGGCTCCAGGAGCGCCGGGAGCCCTGAGATGCGCGTGCGGCCTTGGCAACCGGCCGCACGCGTCCCCGGCAACCCCCGAGCCGGGACCTGACCGCCCTCTCCCCTGCCACTGCCGAACGGAGCCGCCATTGGACGCGGCGGCCCCCGCGATCGGCAGTCAGGTGAGGGGGGTGCGGTAGCGCTGGGGAGACCTGGCTACATGTAATATCCTCTCTCTTGGTATTACGTTATGTGTAATATCCTCTCTCTTGGTATTACGTTATGTGTGATATCCTCTCTCTTGGTATTACGTTATGTGTGATATCCTCTCTCTTGGTATTACGTTATGTGTGATATCCTCTCTCTTGGTATTACGTCATGTGTGATATCCTCTCTCTTGGTATTACGTCATGTGTAATATCCTCTCTCTTGGTATTACGTCATGTGTAATATCCTCTCTCTTGGTATTACGTCATGTGTAATATCCTCTCTCTTGGTATTACGTTATGTGTAATATCCTCTCTGTTGGTATTACGTTATGTGTAATATCCTCTCTCTTGGTATTACGTTATGTGTAATATCCTCTCTCTTGGTATTACGTTATGTGTAATATCCTCTCTCTTGGTATTACGTTATGTGTAATATGCTCTCTTGGTATTACGTTATGTGTAATATCCTCTCTCTTGCTATTGCGTCATGTGTAATATCCTCTCTCTTGGTATTACGTTATGTGTAATATGCTCTCTTGGTATTACGTTATGTGTAATATCCTCTCTCTTGCTATTGCGTCATGTCTTCTTACGACTCTCATCTTATTACTACAGGAGGAGCAACAATTGTCAAGGTGCACGTAGAGCACCCTCCAGAGGCCTCGGTAAACATCCACCAGGTGGAGAGCATCCATGGGCGTGGGCAGCAGGCAGGTGAGCGGCGGGACGTGTCCCAGAATGCTGTGCAGCAGTCGGGGAGGGTCCCCCTGTACAGAGTGCAGGCGCAGAGCAGCCCCAGGATCAACGGCTACACGGAAAACTCCGGGTTCGGCTACTGCTTCCGGCGCCTGGAGAACAGCCAGGTATGTGAATGAGTATAGTGGCAGCACGACCCACTGATAAACCCTTCAGCTGGCAGAGGGGCTCTGCAACGCATTGCCCCCCTTGGCAGCGGAAAGGTTGCAGCCCCAGTCTTAAAATATACGGGCGTTTTAATGAACAGGTCACTCAGACATGTAATATCTGCCATCGCGGTCAATTTAATGTCTGAATTGTAACAGTTTAATCCTAGAGACGGAGAACGGGTGGGCGAGATTGGGAGAAGGCGGGTGACAAATGGAGAAGTCAGACTGTTCTAGTAGTTATTTCTGTGGGATTTTAGGCCACACACTATCAGATCTAACACGCATCTCTATTAGGACTACTCCAAATTCATTGGTGTAAATAGCAATATCCCGTATCCTTTTGGCTGGCTGCATGTCCATCTTACTGAGGCTATTGTCTCCCCCCTGAGCACACATTGCTCTTTTTAATTGCTCATCCCACAAGATTAGCTAGGTTCACTTCCCCTTGCCCACATCCCTCCTTCCCATGTAAGAGGCAGGGTACAGAGCTTGCGATCAAAGCCGAAAGTAGCGTTGCCAAGACATGACGGCGTCACCTCCAGGGAGCGGGGGCTGCGAGTCGCCTGCCGCATATTTCTGGAGCAAAACAAATTGTATCAAAGAACGTTCCTTCCACGAGTGATCCCGGGCTCTGTGTGTGACGCCAGCACACAGCCCAGGAGAATATATAAGTGTGTCATCTCATGACACTGGTTTCATTGCCTCCCCGTGGGGCCGAGCCCGAATCCATGAGACGCTCGGCCGGAGTTATCTCACCGTGTTGCCGGTTGCCAGCGCAGCTGCATTCCCATGAAGTTCATTCAAGTTTCTGCTTGACTCCTAGTGCGCCTCCCCTCTCCCCGGCCTGAGGACCCAGGAGATCTGCTGTCGAGGTTCTGGAGTGGCTTGGGGGGTCCATGACTGCACGCCGTGCTCTGGGTACCAGGGTAAGTATTCCACCTCTGGCAGGGGCACAGCAGCGCTTCAGGATAGACGGACCAGATTTTCAATGTTGGCAATATGTATAACAGTATGTAAACGGGTGCGGGTCTGGGTGCGGGACACACTGGCAGCGAAGCGGTTAAGATTGGTCTTTAACAATTCATCACCTGTCTGAAAACCCTGTATACACCTTTTGCTCAGAGGATATACAGGGGACAGTGACAGAGAAGATTACTTTTAACAGTAGGTGATGTTAGTTACCACTAGTAATTCTACATGTCAAAACACATTACTGACCCCTGATGTATTAAAATGCCCTTGGTGTTAAACACAGTAGCATTGGATCCAGCCACCCTCTTTCCTTCTGCCCTACACTCCCCTTTTCATGCACTCCTGACTCCACTTCGCCATGCGTGAGAAGTCTCCTCTTGGCTGGCAGCTCTCAGGCAGGGTCAGGTAGTGAGGAGTATGAAATCCAGATACAACCCACTCCCCAGCTCAGGCTAGTGACAGGAGAGCAGGCCGCTGGGACAGGGGGGGTATTAAACGTCTTCCAGGAACCACCCACGTTATCCTGCCGAGCGAAACACGCCAAGCGCACATCTGTCCTGTGTTCTTCCCGTGGAGTCTAACCAACCAAGCAGAAAGACCCTGTGCCCATCTGTGATAAATAAAACATGATTACAAAACAAGGGCTTGGTTCTTCTCCACGAGGGAAGCGTTTTCTTGTGCTCACAGGAGGTCGTGTGAGAAGAAAAGTGACCCAAGTGTAGCACTCAAGCTCACCCTCTGGTGGTGAATGTAGTAATGACAATAATTCTTTATTATGTAACAATAGATAAAATAATGAGTGTTAAAAGATGAACTGAAGGTAAGTTGGATCTTGAGACTGATAGCCGTTTGGCTCAGGATCCTGTAAATCAAAGTGTATCAATAGACCATTGCTAGATTACACTAAATGACAGTGCTCGTGAAGGATCCGTGAACCGATAGGACGTCCAGGGAATTCCCTGGTTTATATGCAAGATAAGGTAAATAGTAAATCTATCAGCAGTTGTACTGATAAGCTACTACAGTGTAGGTCAGGTGATTATATTTACGGTTAATGGTATGGTTAGTGTGGTATCTAGTTTATAGTATATTTAGTATACCACAGTTCAACCAGTATAGGTATTTAGTTGATCTGGGCTAGTCTGAATCCTCCATTAAGAAAGGTAGAGGTATAGGATTTTCACACCAATAGGTAACTGATATGACCTCATATAAACCTTGCATTAAGAAAGTGAGTGCAATGGTGTGTCCAGGTAGTTCTGCAAATGCGGAGATATCTTATATAGGTTTTATCACATCCGTATAATAGCTGACATGACCTCACATGACCTTGTACTGAGGAAGTGTGTAGCAGTGTTATCAGGCAGATTATTGTAATACTGTATATCAGTATGTTTACACCGTAAGTATAGGTATATACAATCTCTTTGAGGACAAATTGGGAGAGAGTGATACTAGCTATGTATTCACAGCATTAATAACAGCCCCCTTTGGATCTAGGGGTAGTATCACATACAAGGAATGTCCTATAGTAACCTTTTTGGGTCAGAGGTGGTGTAATGATATCGTAGTCTTTGGAACACCGTTTAACATACGTAGTGGGTCAGCTAGGATAAAAGCTGATCCTGGCGTGAACAGGTAGTATGACCAGTAATGAATATGTACGTGAAACAATACACCCTGGAGAAGAGATGCTCATATATACTCCTAATGGCGATAAGCTCCTAATACACTTCAGTGTTAATAGCAGGAGCCTGAGTGTGTCACTTTGCAAGCTGATGAGATAGAGTATCTCTCAGTCCTGCGTAAGTACATTTATCTGGAGAGTAATATCCCTGTTAGTCAGATTTAGAGGCTTATATTCGTCCGTCGGAACACATTAAAGCTTATATCGAGCAGGAGCAGGGAACCGCACCAGCTCGCCGTGCGAGACAGTCAGGCGCGGTAGTAATCGATCCCTGCGCGTGCACGTCTGAGATTGAGCCGACGCGCGCGTTTCACGAGAGACGCTTCTTCAAGGCAAGTTGCAAGTAATGATGACCTCACAGGAGGTCTAAAGAAGTTACCCCCCTCCGACTATTTAAGGCTTTAACGTAAGGGACAATGGGTTAAAAGGCCAGTCTTTTCTAGGACCAAATGGAATGAAGGACCATGTTAGTGCCATGCAGATGGGACCCCCTTAAACATGTCACTACAATGAATAAAGTTTGGTCCTAGAAGGGACTGCCCTTTTAAGAGCCACACGTGGCACTATTCAATCTGTATACTATTCAGTATGCAGTAACGCTGGCTTCTCCTTGTCCGGGAAGACTTTAGCTCTGTTCATTTGAAGGACATGTTAAAAAGAGACCTACAGTACATATTTCCCTACCCAGGACCCCAAACTTTAGCTAGCTACCAGCAGCAGGGGCCAGATTGTGAGGGCTCCTCATATTTTATCCTTTTTAGGCAGCATTGTTAATATGCGATATGAATATTGAATTAGTAGATAGTTCCACAGTGTACCCAATCCTATACGTAGAATTTTTCTCTCCCTCAGAGCAAGGGTGCGTAAACTGGGGGGGGGGGGGCACGCAAGATTGTTCAGGGGGGGGGCGCAGGCGGATGCAGAGGACCCGCGCTCTTCCCCGAAGGCATTTAAATTAAATCCCGGGGGATCGCGTGAGGCCTCTGTAACGTCCCTTACCTTGTCTTCGGCACGCGTCGCCATGGCAACGTGGCGTCAAACGACGACGCGGGGTCACGTTGCCATGGCCATTTGACACTGAAGACAAGGGCAGGGGGGGAGAGCAGGCAGGGGGGAACCGCGGGGAAAGTTTACGCACCCGTGTGCTTAGAGCTTATGATCTACATTTTCGTAACAATGGTGACTTCCCCAAAGGTTACAAGGAGCGGATACTGGGACTTACGTCAAATTCACCCACTTCAAAGGCAATAACGTCCTACTCTTACACCTCTAGCCTTTGGGTATTGTGATATATTGAAGCAAAAGGTGTTTGAGGGGAGGTACATAGGACCCAGCACCTTCCAGGGTGTGCTCCCTTCACTCTCACCTGAGCCCTAATGAATGAGCTTCAAGGTTAAAAGGCAGCACAGACAGCTTCCTGGGCTGCTGCTGTGCTGATCTGAAGGCACACACACAGACAGCCCTGTGAGATACTGCAAAGGGAAGCTGCAGGTACAGTGTCTAAAGTGGGGAAAGACCTTAGTTTCCCCCACTGTTAGTTAGGGACTAAGCTGTGTTAGTCAGAACTCTGAAAAGGAGTTAGGTTTTTGTTTCTGTTTTATGTTATAAGTTAACCCTGTTCCTGCTTTGTACCCGGCAAATAAACCCTCCTGTACATCAACACTAAGTTTCCCTGCCTTTGATCTGGATACAAGAGACTGCAACGTGGTGTGGAGTTTAGTGTGGGCAGTCCACAAGGCAGTGAAAGTGGAAAATTGAGGCATTTTTAACCTCGCTCCAGTACAAGCAAACAGAAAATGCTGCTATTCTGTTGCGGGGTTTGCTGGAGATGTCAAAATCCAATAATGAGAGCTTACAACAAATGACAAAGTCACAAACTGAAAGTACTGCAGCGTTAGTACAGCAGATGGCGCTGTCCCTACATCAGACGCTAAAAGAAGAGCAAAACGAGGCGCAACTTCGCCTACACCAGGAGCTCCGGGGGAGAAGATTACCGCCCAGGCTAGCGTGGCCCCACAGGTCGCTCACCAGGTAAAATCGCACCTTATTCAGAAAATGACGATGGACGATGACGTTGAGGCGTACCTGTCTATTTTCGAGCGCACCGCAGCACGCGAAGGGTGGCCAGTTGAGCAGTGGGCTGGAATAATTGCTCCCTTCCTGGTGGGGGACTCGCAGAAGGCCTATTATGACTTGGAGGCAGAGCAGGCGAAAAACTATGAAACCCTGAAGGCTGAGATTATGGCACGGCTAGGGGTCACTGTCGCAGTTCGGGCCCAGCGGTTCCACTCCTGGCGTTACGATGCAGAAAAGGCTCCACGCTCCCAACTCTACGACCTCATCCACTCTGCGCGGAAATGGCTCCAGCCTGACGAATGTACAGCCGCCGCCGCCGTCGTCTAAAGGGTCGTCATAGACCGGTTCCTGCGGGGTCTTCCTCGCACCGTCCAGAAGTGGGTCAGCCAGAATGACCCCCAAAGCGCAGAACAGTTGGTCGCTTTAGTGAAACGCCACTCCTTCCAATAGACTGGAGAAAACCCCCTGACCCAGTTTTGGGAAGTACACTGAGTGCTACAAATGTCATGAACTTGGACATGTGGCAGCAGTTTGCCCTATGAACCTTGACCGAATGCAATGTGACATTTCTGTGAGGTATTTTTCGGGCGGGGTTCCTGCTGTTAAACAGACTGTGATAAAGAAAGGTCATTTAGAGAGGAATAGGATGTGTGAAGTCACAATAGATGGGATACCTGTAAGTGCAATGCTTGACACTGGTAGTACAGTTACATTGGTCGCTGCACGTCTAGTCCAGTCAGGGTTTCTACCAGGGGTCTCCTTATAGGTAACCTGTATCCATGGGGATGATCGCACTTACCCGGCTGCACGAGTGTACATAGAAAACCCCATCGGCCCAGTACATCATAAGGTCGGGGTAGTGCCGAATCTGATGTATGAGGTACTAGTGGGTCAGGATTTCCCGTGGTTTTGGGAACTGTGGCAAAGGAAGTCTGATTGTGTTCAGGATGTGCCCTTGAGGTCTGAGGTTCTCGATCCAGTAGACCCTGGTTCTCTGTTAGAGGTTATGGCAGGTGAAGGACCTGAGGTTGAGGACCCCCCAGAACTAGATTTTCAGGATTTACAGGTTGCTCCCGTAAAGTTTGCCTCTGCCCATCTCGACGATTTGACGCTAGTAAACGCCAAAGCCACAGTAGTGAGCATAAATGGGGTACCAGTTAACCCTGAGGTTACGCCATCACCATCCTACTTTGTCTACAACAATGACTTAGTGTATAGGGTAGAAAGAGAAGACCCTGATAGGTTAGAGCAGCTACTGGTGCCAAAGCCCTTTAGAAGTCAGGTAATGGACCTGGCCCATAGCCATATCCTGGGAGGACACCTAGGGGTAAAGAAAACCACTGATAGAATAAAGGCGTGATTTTATTGTCCGGGTCTACACAAAGTCGTAGAACGTTATTGTGAGACATGTCCAGAGTGTCAAATGACTCAACAGTAAAATCGTTCCGTAGTCCGCTAGTACCCTTGCCCATTATTGAAGTTCCTTTTGAACGTATCGGAATGGATCTGGTAGGCCCATTACCAAAGTCAGCACATTCTAGTCATCGTAGACTATGCCACAAAATATCCGGAAGCGGTTCCCCTCCGGAAAACATCCGCTAAAGGCATAGCCAAAGAATTAATGTTGTTGTTTACTCGGGTCGGGATCCCCAAGGAAATATTAACAGACCAAGGAACCCCTTTTATGTCCCAGGTTACGAAAGAGCTATGCAAGTTGCTGAATATCAAACTTTTACACACCTCGGTCTATCATCCACAAACCGACGGCCTAGTGGAGCAGTTTAACAAGATTCTTAAACATATGTTACGGAAGGCCATAGACCGAGATGGTAAACACTGGGATTTTCTCTTACCGTATTTATTGTTTGCCGTAAGAGAAGTCCCTCAGGCATCTACAGGTTACTCCCCTTTTGAGTTGTTGTATGGGAGACACCCACGAGGTATACTTGATATGCTCAAAGAGACCTGGGAAACAGTCGACACCCCACCGTAGCATAATCGAGCATATTTCCCAGATGCAGGATCGCATTGCAGCAGTGTTGCCGATTGTGCGACAACACATGCAGCAAGCCCAGAGTTCACAACAGAACTCTTATAACCGGAATGCCAGACTTAGGGTGTTTGGGCCAGGAGATAAGGTGTTAGTGCTGGAACCTACAGTAGAATGTAAATTTTTGGCCTCCTGGCGGGGACCCTACGAAGTCCTAGAAAGAGTAGGAGAGGTCAATTATAGAGTTAGACAGCCCGGGAGGAGGAAGCCAGAACAGTTGTATCACGTGAATCTCCTAAAGCCCTGGAAAGAGAGGGAAGCGTTGGTTACTGTAGTTCGGACTGTACCATCTATGGAACCTTCTGTTCCTGAAGTGAAAGTTGCTGACACCTTGTCTGGCCCTCAGAAATAGGAGGTAAAGGAGTTTCTTGTGCGCAATGCCCGAGTTTTCTCCCCTGTACCCGGGAGAACCTCGGTTATTGAGCATAACATCCATACAGAACCTGGGAAGGTCATACATCTTAAGCCCTATAGACTACCTGAGGCTAGGCGACAGGCCGTTAAAGAGGAGGTACAGAAAATGTTGGACCTCAACGTAATCGAGGAATCATTCAGTAACTGGTCGAGCCCTATCGTGTTGGTTCAGAAACCGGATGGCTCGATCAGGTTCTGTAATGATTTTAGGAAACTAAATGCAGTCTCCAAATTTGATACATACCCTATGCCACGGGTGGATGAACTGATAGACAGGGTAGGTGATGCCCGATACTTAACTACCCTTGATCTGACTAAGGGGTATTGGCAGGTACCTCTAACACAGGCTGCTAAAGAAAAAACGGCATTTTCCATACCAGGCGGGCTATACCAATATAAGGTCCTACCCTTCGGTCTACATGGGGCTCCAGCAACCTTTCAGAGATTGATGGACGGGGTGTTGAAGTCCCATACAGACTATGCCGCGAGCTACCTGGATGATGTGATCATTCACAGTAATGACTGGGGCTCTCACCTGGAAAAGGTACAGGCAGTTTTAGACTCCCTGGAGGAAGCGGGTCTGACGGCAAACCCTGCTAAGTGTGCCATCGGTTTAGAAGAGACCAAACACTTAGGGTATACGGTTGGTAGAGGGCTTGTGAAACCGCAGGTGGCAAAGCTAAAGACAATTAGGGAGTGTCCGAGACCAGTAACCAAGAAACAGGTTAAAGCCTTCCTTGGCCTGGCCGGTTACTACCGTCGCTTTATACCAGACTTTGCCACCCTCTCAACCCCTCTGTCTGACCTAACGAAAGGGAAGAGTTCGGTCATGGTGAAGTGGTCTGACCAGGCGGAGAAAGCTTTCCAAAGCTTAAAAGACGCCTTATGTGCTCATCCCGTCCTGATCACCCTGGACTTCACCGGGGACTTTCAGGTTCAGTGTGACACTTCCGATGTAGGGATAGGAGCGGTCCTGTCACAAAGAGTCGGAACGGAGGAACACCCCATCATATATATCAGCCGAAAACTAACTGTCCAGAAGAGATATGCCGTAGTTGAGAAAGAGGGCTTGGCCATCAAATGGGCATTAGAGACTCTAAAATATTATTTGTTAGGGAGAAAATTTACCCTAATAACGGACCATGCACCCTTAAAGTACATACAACAAAATAAGGAAAAGAATGCTCGGGTAACTCGCTGGTTTTTGAGTCTCCAGGGGTTCCAGGTCACAGTTGAACACAGGCCAGGTTCCAAACATGGAAATGCTGATGCATTGTCCCGAGTATACACCTCCCTATTTTCCAGTGCTCACCCGATAACGATTGAGCAAATTGGATATGTGATATATTGAAGCAAAAGGTGTTTGAGGGGAGGTACATAGGACCCAGCACCTTCCAGGGTGTGTTCCCTTCACTCTCACCTGAGCCCTAATGAATGAGCTTCAAGGTTAAAAGGCAGCACAGACAGCTTCCTGGGCTGCTGCTGTGCTGGTCTGAAGGCACACACACAGACAGCCCTGTGAGAGACTGCAAAGGGAAGCTGCAGGTACAGTGTCTAAAGTGGGGAAAGAGCTTAGTTTCCCCCACTGTTAGTTAGGGACAAAGCTGTGTAAGTCAGAACTCTGAAAAGGAGTTAGGTTTTTGTTTCTGTTTTATGTTATAAGTTAACCCTGTTCCTGCTTTGTACCTGGCAAATAAGCCCTCCTGTGCATCAACACTACGTTTCCCTGCCTTTGATCTGGTTACAAGAGACTGCAACGTGGTGTGGACATCACAGTATAAATAAGAGAGGAGCAGTGTTCAGAGAGAAGGTTTTACAGTATTGTGCAGTGTATAGCACAGTGTGCACTGCCTGATCGCTATATACAGGAGCATGTACGTGTCCAGCCTGCTACAGCAGATCTCTCTCCCTGCAGGAGATGCGGTGCAGGGAGCTGTGCAGGAGTCCCCTTGCCCAAAAGGGTTTGACCAAGTCAATGGGACGTGTGTGGGTGAGTTTGCTCTTGTCCTGCTGTTTGTTTATGACTTCCTCCTTTCTCAATGCATCTCTTGTAGTCTCTCGATGTTATTCTTTGTCTCTCCCTGTCTCTATACACTATGCTTGTTTCCCCCTAGTGTGTCTCTCTTAAATATACCTAGCAGTCTCTTTTTGCTGTTATCCTTTGCTCCCTTTCACCATCTCTGTATACTGTATGTATATCTCTCTCTATTTCCGTTTCTGCCTATCTCTATATTTCATATTTCCTTTTTATGTTGGCTTATCTGCCTATCTTTCTTTTTTTGTCTTTGTCTTTCTCTCACTTAGATTGTGTTTCTTTTCTCTCTCTCTCTTTCTCTCTGTTCTTTTTCTTTTTTTTAACTAGTGTTTTGCATGAATTTCTCTTCCCCCTCTCTCCCCCCTCCCTCTCTCTCCCTTTCCCCCTCTCTCATCCCTCTTTACCCCTCCCTCTTTACTTCTCCCTCTCTCTCTCCCTCTGTCCCTCTCCCTCTGTCCCTCTCTCTCCTCTCCCTCTGTCCCTCTCTCTCCCTCCTCTCCCTCTGTCCCTCTCTCTCCTCTCCCTCTGTCCATCTCTCTCATCTCTCTAACACTCCTACCCCTCTGTATCATTCACTGACACATACACGCAGAGTCCTGCTAGTGGCTATAGCTATGTGATATTTTAATTTATTGAAAAATTGAGGAAATTCACCTTAGATTGTAAGCTCTTCGGAGCAGGGACTCCTTTTCCTACATGTCACTTTTCTGCCTGAAGCTCTTCATCCCATGATGTGTTATTTGTATTATTTGTTATTTATATGATTGCCACATGTATTACTGCTGTGAAGCGCTATATACATCAGTGGTGCTATATAAATAAAGACACATACATACATACATACATACATACATACATACATACATACATACATACATACATGTGTGTAATACAGATACACCCTGCTCTGTGTGTAATACAGATACACGCTGCTCTGTGTATAATACAGATACACCCTCCTCTGTGTATAATACAGATACACACGCTGATCTGTGTATAATACAGATACACCCTGCTCTGTGTGTAATACAGATACACACGCTGCTCTGTGTGTAATACAGATACACCCTGCTCTGTGTGTAATACAAATACACGCTGCTCTGTGCGTAAGGCCGCGCGTATAGTGCCGTCGCTGTCGCCATAGGCGAAAGTTATATTTCGTCAGGCGTCGCGGGTTTCCGGCCATTTGATTGGTTCAAGGGCCGTCACATGAGGCGACAGCCCTTGAAAAATCAAATTTTGCTGGCTACCAGTTTTCGCAACGTCGCTCTGTCGCATTGTCGCCGTCGCGCTTACTATAAGCGCACTCCTGTTGAAGTTGACTCCTGATGAAGCTTTTTGATAAGCGAAACGCGTAGAGTTGAGTTGCAGTAGGCTGGACGAGCTCCCGTTATTGCCCTGTGCCAGCCGTTCAAAACCGAGACAAATCGCAACCGGAAGTGACGCGACGCATCACAGCAGCAGGGGCTGACGGCAGACACACGAGCCGCGCATCTATAGGCTTATGTGTCTATGCACATTGTGTTAATGTAAGTGTGATATTTGCTGCTTAAATATACACATCTATTGAACATACAATGTTGCACTAATAGTGTCATCTCTGTGATATTGAGGGAAATCACGCTGAGGCCAGTTGCCTTCTATCAAAGGGAAGAAGCTGGACCACATTGATTCACCTATTGCTGTTACCCAATTGGGAAAGTGTGAGTCTCCATTTCTGGGAATACCTAGTCGTCGTTTATATTGGAATTACTACACTATATTGTTATATATATATATATTTTCCACATATGGTGACATCTGCGCTCCCCAAAAGCTACTTCGTACTATCCATCCTGTAATGTATCTGAATGAAGCCTATCCCTCCCCCCTGTGCAGTATGCGATTTATGACTCAAGGTGGTAGATGGTCCCTGAATGTTAGTGATGTAAGAGTATGTGTGTAAATATAAATGCATAGAGCGCCCACAGTATACAGCGCATAGTGCATACACACATGTACTCTTATATCACTTACATTCATGGACCATCTAGCACCTTAAGTCATAAATCGCATACTGCACAGGGGGGAGGGATAGGCTTCAGTCACATACATTCCTATACTGTATGCACTGTTTGTAAGTAAAACCCTTGCCTGCTTTATCCATTGTAACATCGCCGGAAGAAGAGATCAGTGCATCTCGAAAGCTCGCACAAATAAAAGCATTTCGTTAGCCACAGAACGGTATCGTCTATTCGTTTTTGATTTTATATATACTATATATACATACATTATTTTTACTTACCTAGCCCGGGGTGTCTCTGGAGGTTAGGGGACCATGGATCAGTCACAGGATACTCCACATTTCAGGTAAGTAAAAGTACACCCCCCAAAACGAGTGATTGCTATGTTAAAGAAACAGGCACCCTAGCAATGTAATCTAAACAACTGATTGGCACTCTCGCCACGGAATGTCTGTGCTCCTGCCAAGAAAAACCTTCTCTCTGCGACAGGGTTTTCCGGTGCTACAGAGTCCGTCCTGATTTACTTGGCTGTCACTGTATGAGCCCTGAATGTTTTGAACTTGTCTAGCTAATTACAAATCAAAACAAAGGCTCTGTGACCTAACCATCATACGTATATGTATCTGCCATTTATAATTATATATATATATACACTGTATATATAATGGAAATATGATATTATATTACCAAGCTTGATAAAGGACACATAGTGGTCTGCAACATTGCTCAAACTATTGTGTTTAGTTACTTCACATGGTGTGAATAAATACCTTTTTTGACAACATCATCTTGTTGAGTGCTGCAGATTTTTCTGTTAAATAAAATATACACACACACACACACACACACACACACATCACACACCCACGAGCACAACACCACACATCACACACCCACACACACACACACACACACACCACACACACACACACACACACACACACACACACACATTATATACAAAAACAGAAGTCCGCGACACACTCGTAGAAAAAAAGCTATTTCATCTTAATAACCATCAGGCAATCACCAAACTCCTGGTTAAGGAACCCTTACTAGTACGCCTCTGAAGCAATCATCAGTACAACTGACCTACCTGTACCCTGACTACTCCAGCATTGACAGACTGGGGCCCTCGCTAGACTAGTCACTCCGTACTGGCAACGGCGAAGGGCTCTGGGCTGCAGCTTCTTGCGAGCCCCATGTCCCTAAACGTGTTGTCACTCCCTGTATACTTATGACTTAGGACGGTACTTCGCTGCTCGGTATCTACAATGTGCACCTATTAAGCGTCAATAGAGAGGATAGGCGTAAGAAGGAGAGAGAAATATAGTGTAGTCATTTTATTACCACATTAAAAAAAAGTCACATGCCCTCAGAAGTAACAAGTATCTGAGAAAACTTGAAGAACCCTGATGGTTCCGATAGGATGTATCTACTTAGTAGGCTGATGTAAGAGGGGCAGGGAGAGTCATACAAATATGGTTCAGAAAGCTGATTGCTCACACCCTCAGATGCTCTGTTCCACTCTCACAGTATGCTCACGCCGTGCCTAACCCCAAGTCACTCACTTACAACAGCCCGCGCCTTCAAACACGTAGACCACCGCGTCACTTACTCCAAAGGCCAATAAGGTTCAATCATGGGGTCCCAACCATTCCTAACGCATTTCGCGGATGCAAGCCCCTGCATCAGAGGAGTTCCTGTGGGTCATTTTGTATTATTTCCACTAATTTAATATAAATTGAGCATCTATCTACTTTTTATTTATTTATTGGGCATCCTATTAAACCTATTTGCGCTAAGTCGCCGTGCGTGATGATCGAACTAAGAACTGCTATGGGATTTGTTGTTATCGCTTTGATACAACTCAGGCTCCTACTGGACAAGCCATGTCTTTCACTGGTCTTCCTGGGCCCCAGGGGTGACCCTGTGTTTTGCCACTGACTTTATTGATTGATTTAGCATTCTATAATTGATTTATTGCCTTTTCTGTGTTTTGCGTTTGACTCTTGTTTGCTCTATTTATGTATTATTAGTTTATTATTTCTTATCATTGCTCTTTTTTGGTTTTCCCTGTACTGATTCTCTTAGTCAGTTGTTTTGTACATTAATACTATTTTGTGTACAGGGTATATATATTAACAAAAGGATGCTGGGTGCACACAAACAAAGGACTATAGACAAAAAGAATAATATACAGTACTTACCAGAAATCCAGGTGCTTGCAGATAGACAGGGAACACCAACCAGTCTAATAGATATACACACACATACATATATACACACACACACACACACACACACACACATATATCTATATATATATATACAGTATATACAAAAACAATAAGTCCGCAGCACACTCAGTAGACTATACAGAGCTTGAGAAAATACCTTGTGGTCTGAATCGTACGTCGCTCTGGAGTTTCTGTGATTGCCTGATGGTTTATTAAGATGAAATAACCTTTTTTTCTACTGAGTGTGCTGCGGACTTCTTGTTTTTGTATATACTGTATGTAACGGATATTCCACCCCACCCAATCGCAGGTACTGTGTGGGTGCGGAGAACATACAGTGTTACCAGGTGTGGTGCGTTACCTGTTGGCTCACAGGAGGGCTGAGCTTCCGCCACGGGGAACCTGGGGCAATTATATTAAGAGTAACCCTGTACTCGGTGCAGCGCCTCCACCTGCGATGGTTCCTAGCAAAGCAGGAATGGTTCCTCGCAGGACACATACAAATAATCACACACCATAGGTATGATAACTAATACCTTTACTTGGGAATATAACACACAATTACCATACACACAATATCGGGTGTCCCTCTCTGGAGAAGACACTAGCTAATGCACCTCGCAGGACGCTTCCCTGACACCGGGTGATCCCACCCCGTGTCCAGTGATCCCCCACCCAATGTCCCGCACTCTTGCAGAGAAAGGATATGGGTGACTGCGCAGTCACTATTAAAGCTAATGGGCCAGTTGGT
This sequence comes from Ascaphus truei, assembly GCA_036426205.1. Lineage (NCBI taxonomy): Eukaryota > Metazoa > Chordata > Amphibia > Anura > Ascaphidae > Ascaphus > Ascaphus truei. Next base: position 67,144,075 of record CM071574.1, read on the forward strand.
GCACTTGTAGATTTAGAGTACCTGCCCGAGCACTCCCGTGCTCGGATCTGCAACTGGTTTCGCAAAGGATCCGGCGACCGAAGAACACCGGAACCACCTCCAGGACGATCCCACCCGGAGAACTGCTGCAGCCGCAACGAAGAACTGCGCCCACCTCGCTGCACGGAGGCGCAGCGCCCGCTGAGTCCCTAACTGACTCTTATGAACTACGGGGACACGCGCTATACTATAGGCCGTCCCTACAGCACAGCAACCTTGATGGCTTAAGGGGAAACTCCTAAGGGCCTACAGGGTAGCCTATCCTATGTAAGTGGTCCCTGACCCCCTGCACCCGCACTACTTCCTCCCGTACCGCCCGAGTCCCCTATGCCTCACTACTATCTAACTCGTCCCTGAGTCTGCAGCAACGTACTGCAACCTGCTGGGTGCTTGCAGCCAACGTGCTGCACAAACCCTGTGCCTTCTTGTCAGACCTCACAGCACTGACAGCCGTGACTCTGACAAGACAGCACCACACTCTCACTAAGGGCAGCGTCCCTAACCTAGGGCCGTCCCTTATAATTACCCACTAATCTGGTGGGGAGTTGGGGCCTACCTGGGATATGGGGGACCTTACGCGGTGCAGGAGCTTCACTCGCTCCCTGCACCCTTCCTTCCCCTTCTGCTCCCCAGCTCCAACTGCTAGCGTGGGCTCAGCGCGCGAAATGTATCCACTTGATCCTGCCGAGTCATCCTCCAGCCCTATTGGCTCCCTGGCGTCACGTGGGGCATACAGAGGCTCATGGGACTCGTAGTCCCTGCTCAGAGCCTTCCCTGGTAGGCTAGGGTTTCGCGGGCTCCTATCTGCGCATGCGCAAGCTGTTTGAGGTCTTCCCGGCGCCTGGCTCTTACTGCGCATGCGTGAGCTAATGCGCAATGGCGGCGCCCTGTACCGCGGGCCGCCGGGACCTCGGCAACGCGATCGCGGCTCTAAAAACAGGCCGCTCGCGTCCCCGGCAACCGGCCGCATCAGAGAACAGCGCGCGGCTCCCCGCTCTGGCCCCCACCCTTGGAAACAGCCGTCGGGCCCGGCGCTGGCTCCGGCGGCACCCGTGACTGTGCTGCTCCAAAGGAGGGGGGTCTCTGGGAGCTGCTGGAGACCAGGGCTACATGTATATACAGTGGTCGACAAATCACCAAAAAATCTACTCGCCAAACAAAAAAATCTACTCGCCACCTAGTACCACACGTGTGCTGCTTGGGCCAATAGGAGCTCGCCACGATGTTAATATCCACTCGCCCGGGCGAGCAAATGATAGGTTTGTCGAACACTGTGTATATATTGTGTGTGTGTGTGTGTGTGTGTGTGTGTGTGTGTGTGTGTGGGTGGGTGGGTGTGTGTGTGTGTGTGTGTGTGTGTGTGTGTGTGTGTGTATATATATATATATCTATTAGACTGGTTGGTGTTCCCTGTCTATCTGCAAGCACCTGGATTTCTGGTAAGTACTGTATATTATTCTTTTTTGTCTATAGTCCTTTGTTTGTGTGCACCCAGCATCCTTTTGTTAATATATATACCCTGTACACAAAATAGTATTAATGTACAAAACAACTGACTAAGAGAATCAGTACAGGGAAAACCAAAAAAGAGCAATGATAGCAAATAATAAACTAATAATACATAAATAGAGCAAACAAGAGTCAAACGCAAAACACAGAAAAGGCAATAAATCAATAATAGAATGCTAAATCAATCAATAAAGTCAGTGGCAAAACACAGGGTCACCCCTGGGGCCCAGGAAGACCAGTGAAAGACATGGCTTGTCCAGTAGGAGCCTGAGTTGTATCAAAGAGATAACAACAAATCCCATAGCAGTTCTTAGTTCGATCATCACGCACGGCGACTTAGCGCAAATAGGTTTAATAGGATGCCCAATAAATAAATAAAAAGTAGATAGATGCTCAATTTATATTAAATTAGTGGAAATAATACAAAATGACCCACAGGAACTCCTCTGATGCAGGGGCGTGCATCCGCGAAATGCGTTAGGAATGGTTGGGAACCCATGATTGAACCTGATTGGCCTTTGGAGTAAGTGACGCGGTGGTCTACGTGTTTGAAGGCGATGCATCGGGCACGATTTTCAATCGGCACTTCGGGCTCCGGGTCGAGCAAATGTATAGGTTTGTCGAACACTGTGTATATATGTGTGTGTGTGTGTGTGTGTGTGTGTGTGTGTGTGTGTGTGTGTGTGTGTGCTGTGTGTGTGTGTGTGTGTGTGTGTGTGTGTGTGTGTGTGTGTGTGTGTGTGTGTGTGTGTGTGTGGTGTGTGTTTTGTATATATCTATATAAGCTGGTTGGTTCCCTGTCTATCTGCAGCACCTGGATTTCTGGTAAGTACTGTATATTATTCTTTTTTGTCTATAGTCCTTTGTTTGTGTGCACCCAGCATCCTTTTGTTAATATATATACCCTGTACACAAAATAGTATTAATGTACAAACAACTGACTAAGAGAATCAGTACAGGAAAACCAAAAAAGAGCAATGATAAGCAATAATAAACTAATAATACATAAATAGAGCAAACAAGAGTCAAACGCAAAACACAGAAAAGGCAATAAATCAATAATAGAATGTCTAATCAATCAATAAAGTCAGTGGCCAAACACAGGTCACCCCTGGGGCCCAGAAGACCAGTGAAAGACATGGCTGTCCGTAGGAGCCTGATTTGTATCAAAGAGATACAACAAATCCCTAGCAGTTCTTAGTTCGATCATCACGCACGGCACGCTACTTAGCGCAATAGTGGTTTAATAGGATGCCCAATAAATAAATAAAAAGTGATAGATGCTCAATTTATATTAAATTAGTGAAATAATACAAATAATGACCCACAGGAACTCCTCTGATCAGGGGTGGCATCCGCGAAATGCGTTAGGAATGGTTGGGAACCCATGATTGAACCTGATTGGT